>OX402528.1:7020849-7348557 GCA_948098885.1 Drepanosiphum platanoidis | reverse complement strand
GAGCTTGTTGACTTCCGGCGTCGGACGTCGACGTTTTAGAAAACAAAGTGAAAAATGCTTGAAAATCGAAACTAAAGAGCTTCGAAAACATTATGAAAACGATTGTTGTTTTTGCGAATTCTATGAGGGACGGACCATTTCGAACAAATTCAGAGGAGGGAAGGAAAGTGCCGACTAAAAGAAGTGAAGGGACGGCGTGTCCCGTATTTCTCCCCCCCCCCTCACTTCGACCACACGGTTTTCAATTCGGAACGAGCGAACGGTGATAATAGGTGTTAAAAGAGGCCAACAAATTTCGAGAACCAACTCCTGTAAATGCCTACTACGAATCATCGACAACTATAACAGTCAACGATTTGTCGGACACGATTCAACTGTCCGGAAGAGGGGACGATTTTATACTCGTGTTTTTTGAATTATAAATTCGCATTTATGCTTGTCGCGTACTCCTCGCTACAAAACGAAAAACAAAACTTTCAAAATGTCTACGCCGAAAACGGATTAATATTATCATATTCCTATTGTTTGATGAAGAAAACGTTATCATAATAATCTCAAATCTCAATCTGGTCTATTTCCATAATAATATTTTCCTTTTTTTTCTCTTTTTTTCTTTTTATTTTTCTCACGACTCGCGGAATTGTTTGAGAGACGGTCATAAATATATTTAATGCGAAAATCGCAAGGCGTCGTCTTCCATTTTATTATTGTGTTTTCGAAATTGAAAAACATAAACGCTTGGAATGCGTCGCCCCGTGCACCGAGTTTGACAACTGCGAAGTTTTTCCAAAACACCGAATACATAGCGAATATAATCATTTTATCTGTTGACAGTCTTCGAGCTTTTATATTATGGATATTTGTTAAAGTTAACGACTTATCAAATAAAGTAATACACTCTACGACAGACTGACTATTTTATTAATACTATTTATTCTTAACGAAATTGTATTGTTGTTATTTTGTAATACCATGTACATGACTGTGAATATTAATTGTCCTAAGAAATGTAGGGTTACATTCTTTTATAAATAAATTTAATATTTGTATTGTTGTATTTTTTTTTTTTTTTTATTCGAACCCGTGAAACGCGATTTCCGTCGTATTTTACTGTTTGTTTGCAGTTTTTTTGTTTTTAAATTATATTTTAGGTACATACGCACACAGTGGCGTAACCGGGACTTTGGACCGTGGGGAGGGGGGTGGGGGCGGAGCAGGCACAGCCAATAAAATATAACTCGATTGTAAACAATAAATGATTGTTCGTCTCTAAAATTACTTTTTTTTTTTTTACGGGTTTTACAATAAACAGTGATTAATTTTAAAACATTATCGTCGTCAAAGTCCAAAGGTTTTTTTTTTTTTTTAAATATATCGATCGCTTTATCAACGAGGAGTCCACCAGCTGAATACGTCTAGAATCACAGTTTTCCCACAAAAACCTATACGATTTATTGTGCCGAGATTTTTTCACCGTTTATTGATTGCTCCGCCGTTTCAAATAATCCGATTATCATCACTTTTTTTTTTCATTTAGTCACCAGACGTAGTTAATAAAAAGTATTCGAGTACGTTATATTATACAGACCGCGGGGTCGTACGGTCCTCTTACGAATATTTCTTAAAAAAAAAAAAAAAACAAACCGTATTCGTATAAAACTTTACCGTGATATCATATTATGAAATTCTAGTCGACGTGTTACCGTTTTTGAATTTATTTATCGAGTCGAGGTAAGCTCGCGAATATCAGTATTACTTCTACTGTGTGTACCGATGGAACGAGTGACATATCGAATCGACGACCGAAAGCCGACGATCAAACGTCTGGTGTTTACTCTCGTAGCCATACTCTCGTCCGGTGACGTCGCCAGCTGCAGTCGTCGATCGGAGGACGACGTCGTATTATCACCGCCTATTGTTAGCAAGTACGACGACCAAGTGTCGTCGCCGTCTCCGGCACAAATCCTACACGCTCGCCAAACATCGAACCGCACTTGACGAACGACCCCACCCTCCCCCGAGTACACATTTTCATACACTCTACACTTCACGATGATAATATAATATTATTTCGGCTGACTAGTCGACTAACTCATTTGTTGTTTTTTTTTTTGTTTTTTTTCCATCTTTATTGCAGTTGAGTCCCGGCTCCAAGTTGTCCCGATGGTTCGAGCTGCAGAACAACGGGGACGCGCTGCCGCTGTTCAGACCGGAGAGCGGGTTCGTGGACTACCCGCTGGACGATTACCAGTCGACGGACAGCCTGTTGCAGAAGAACAAGCCCAAAAGGCGGTCGAACCTCAGTCTGAAGCTGCGGCGGGTCACCACGTTTTGACAGTTGTCCTCTCTGTTCGATTTAGACATCTAGCGCGCCAGGAACGCTCACAGCCACCCCCTACCCCTCCCCCTCCCCTCATTCCTTCGTCCGATGTATCAAAACCAGTGTTCAGAACGTGGACGTCTCCTAATCGATTCCCGTGTCGGAAATAGGCTCGACGGTCACGCGCGTTTCCTTTTTCGACGAATCCTTTCGCGTCCACCGTTCGCCGCCAATCGCGTTGTATTATTATTTATATAATATTATTGTATTCGTATTATTATTTTTATTATTTCGATTATTACTACTACTACTACTACTACTACTACTACTACTACTACTACTATTATTGTTTCATTACTCTCGCCGACCACGTGACGCCGCGCCGACGCTGTATTTGGTTTTCGAATAATTCGATCGCATTCCTCCGTACGCGGCGCATCTGCGGGCCGACGACGGTTTTTACTCTCCGGACCGCGTTACAAATCATCATCGTCATCATCATCATCGTCATCATTATTGTTATCATCATCGTCATCGCTATCGTCGTACGATATACGAGTACGTTAACAATTTCACCCCGGGAACGCCGAACCGACATGACCGCTAACGGCCGTTTCGAAATCTCACGGTCCGCGTGAATTTGTCACTTACGCTGTTTGTACTAGACGTTTCCCTCCCCCCCCTGCCCCCCTCGTCTTACGTATTTTTTGTTTATTTATTTTATTTTATTTTTTTTTTTTTACATTATTATTATTACTCGAACTTATTTTGTATTGTTTTCATTATTTTTTTTTTTTTTTTTTTTTATCGTCGCTGTGTTTTATATCGTATATACCGTGTGTTCTACTATTTAATCGAGACGCGATCGAACAATTAATATTAATTAACACTTGCGTTAATTAATATGTAGTTGGAATCGGTTTCGCGGCGTCAACGTTGCTTTACTGTTGTTTTCGCACTATTGGAAAACATACATTCGTAGAGTACTCTGTGTTTTTAACGCCGTCGAAGCGTGCGCCATGTTTATGTAAAATATAGCATAATATTATTGTACTCGTGTATAAAAATTAAGTCTAATCGCATAAGTTGTATAACGAATAAAAGTGGTTGTGCTCCAAGACGCTTTGTCGACGTGTGTCGTTTTATTTCGTGCGCTTGTGTGTGCGAGCGAAAATCGTTTTTTTTCCTCCATTTCAGACACCTTAACACGATTATTCGGGAAAAACGTGACACGCGTTTTTCTCGTCGAAAATGTCGCCTACCCGCCCGACTAATAATTCTGATCGCGAACAGACAGCGGCGATGACGTAGACATTTTTCTGTTTTCTCTTTTTACTTGTGAATAATATCGTTTCGACAAAACGACGTACCGTGTCGGCGAATCGAAATTTTCAAGCACAGGAATGTAATCAACCGGCGTCCGAACAATAAGGTCAAGATTCCCGCGTTAGCTCTGTTCTCGTGTACACTCGTACGTTCAAATTTGCAAAGACATTTTAACCACTTTCGTTGGAATATTGACGCGTCGCGCGCGAAATGTTTTCTCTACGTCCGAAACGAAAAGTTTAGCTCGCAAAAAAATCGTCGTTCGTCAGTTTCGTCCGAAAGTTTTCTCATAAAGTAATGACAATAATCATTTTATACTTAGTAACGATTGCCGCCGAAGTGATTGGAAAAAAAAGTTTGGCCAGATTCAAGTGTCGACCCGTGAGGATTTCAATTATCGCAGTGTAGAAAACGTGAGGTTTTTATACTTTACGAAACTATAAAATAAAAAAAGTCAAAACATGGGGATTTTTTTATTATTATTGTTATCATTATTATTTGTACGGATTTGCACGGCGTCTCTGCTGTTTCTCTTTTTTTTTTTTTTTGTTCAGACAAAGAAAACCGAGCCATTTTTTTCGTATATGTATTTCGTATATATGTATGAAATATTTATATTACGCTTCAGAGCACAGTACCAATATTTCCAGAAAACTTATTTCCCCCCCGTGTTACTTATCGTCCGTTGTCTTGCAAATGTTTGTATTCTCAAACTGTATTTCTTTTTTACTAGCTATGAAGACGTTTTGAAAAATACCATTGTAATAAAATTGCCGTGATAAATATACTCAATGCCACCGAATTCTCGTCGAAATCTATTGATATTTTTATTTTAAGAAAAGAGTCGTTCATAGGGTTCGATAAGTTTAAAAAAAAAAAAAAAAACGAGAATACAAAGTGTCATTTATATTTTATATTTAATCGTAACAATAAAATTATACCAAAGCAGTATAATAATATATCTATTATAAATATAATATAAAAACTATTTTTGTACGTCATAAAGTAATAAGTATATAATAATTACACGATAGTAAGTTTTGTAAAAAAATAGATCTAACCAAATATTTGGTTAGCTTTTCTTACCATAAAAAGAACTTCTAAAAAAAAAAAAAACATCGTTTAAAATTAAGTCAGAGTAGGTAATAAATAGTAAAGTAGTAAATATAAATTTAGTTCCTAATATATATATATATATGGTAGACATGGCGATGGAATTAATCTAAATAACTATTTGTATTACCAATGTTCAATATTTATTTTTCCGATTTCTGATCAATTTATTGTAATAACCAATTCATTATTTAGAGCCTAAATTTTAGGCTATGAAAATTATTTCGACCGTCTTTGTTATATTTAATCGCATTAGTCGTGGGTTATTTAAAAAAAAAAAACATGCAATGTAAATATTTTATCCCGGAACTTCGGACGGATAATACATATATTGAACTTTTTTTACTCGTCCTTTCTCAGGATTGGGAGACACCGTCGATTTATCTTGTATAATTTTATCAACTACTATTGTTTGTTGAACACATTCCGTTATAAAATATTGTTATGAAATCGTAGGAAGAATCGACATCATTGTTTGTACAAAGGACAGACATTTTCATAATCCCAACCGTATTATACGAATTAACCGTATTATATTGTGATAATATTGTTGGATCAACAGCATTTTCGCCGTCGTACTTAAATTCGAGCGAACAAAGTCTTACGAAAGCGCGCGGCTATAGTGCCCTCGAAATAATGTCGTCGAATAATTTCCCACTTGACGCGTCTTAAGGTAAGAAACGAATAACGTTCGGCGTACGATTAAATTGACGTTTGTCCATAAGACCATAACGTTATAATATAACTGTGACCATGACTGCCATTTATTATTTATACAATTTTATACGGGTTTTATTGCGATATAACTCATTATGCTGGTTTGCAGTCTGAGTAGATCACCAAAAGCCATCAAACCGTAATGATTCTCAAGACTCGTGTTGAATGCAATTTTCTTAACGAGAGGTTTTTTTTTTCCCCATCCGTTTACGAAAATATTGCAAACATGTAACCAACTTGTACAGAAAATAACACGAACTTACTTCACAAATAAAATTCATCCCTCGGAAGAATTTTTATTTTATATTCGTTAAGTGTGTGTGTGCAGTGTGCACGTAGGTAGAAAAGTTTGGTTTTATTGAAAAGTACTTATTTAATTTTGATATCGTATTCAAAACGACCTAATTAAAAATCCATCAAAATAAAAACAATCTACTGTTTTTTTTTTAGGTTCTCCTCGAAATTTAATATTATTGTACAAGGCCATTGGATCGAAATACGTATATGCGCTGGTATTGGCTGAAGCGCAGAAAATTAAATACATTTGTTATGATAAATTACTTTTGCGTAGTGCACATACCTATAATAGATATTATAATAATAGTTTGATCGTGCGTTTTCTTCTACGTCTTGTCGCTCCGTTATCATTTCTATTTTTATTGCAATCGTTCAATCTTAACCTCGGGAACTGACCGTATTGTTTATTGTTATTAATTTATTATTATTATCGTCGTCGTAATAATAATTGTTGAGCTTTATTCTATTGCATGTGTCGCAGAAGTCAGTGAAAACAACACGATTTCTAGGACCTGGGACATTCGATACAAACTTTATAATATAGTAGTAAGTTTTTCAAGTTTTTAATTCTAGAAGGTTTCGACTTTCAGGAACGAATGATTTGATTTACCGTACTTTTTTTTTTTTTTTGTATAAACTGCCGAGTTTCAATTATTTAACCTCTATAATGATAATTTATTTCGAAAATTATGATTTTGAGACGAACAATCGAAAATGTAATATAATATTTTATCAATAGAGAACCGTGTATTCGATGCAGTTTCTCGAATACCTCGGTGGTCTCGACTTACAATCGTATTGTTGATGATATTAACGTGATAATATTTACTTTATTGTAAATAAAGGCTGTATTGAGCACGGGGGATCGTTGAGTATTTGCACTAAGCGGATAACCGTATACCGACCGAGTATTTATTACGTTCTAATGAAATCTTCTTATGATATTACCATTACCCATTGGTAATAAATACGCGTGTGTTAGTTTATTATTTATTAATCTTTGCGATGTCCGTTGCATACACATAATATCCAGTTTATAGTAAGTATACAAATATTATTATAATTCGTTTTAGTTGAGAATACGTTATTGGTCGTTTGACCTTGTTTTGTTCTCGACGATTAAAAAAAAATAAATAAAAATTATACAGAATTTTCGATTTAAAGCCTGCGATTGGAATTCGCTAGGAAAGCCATGTCTATAAGACGTGTCAGAATTTTTCGATAGTATTTTTTCGAATATAACTTATTGTAAATAAAGCTTTGCTTTATTGGATTTATTTGACAGCGTTTCTAAATATTAAAATACCTATACCTACTCGTGCATGTATATCGTATACACATATATTTACTTAACTTTGACGATGCATGAAAATGTGTTAGTAGTGGCATAATATACTCGTATATTTTAGGTTTTTTTTTTCCATCCCTGGGGTAACATTTAACTGCAGTCACGTTCTGATCCAAGTTCTCCTATCAGACGTATACACGTTTTGATAAAATATCTAAACCGTCTATATTTTATCGTCCGTTTGTTCTTATTTTTTTCCAGTCATCCTTGATAACAACAACAACAACGAACACTAAAAATTAAAGTTAGGTACGTGAAATAAATGCATATTTTCGTGCTAAATTTGCTACCGATATTAAACGAGTAACAAGTTTTTCAATGTAGAGCAAACAGTATTAAGTTCTCGGGGTAAATTGATAAGAAAAAAAAAAAAATGAAATATATTTATAAATAAAATTGTTTTTATTATTTAAAACAAAGAGAGGAATTTATTTATCCGCTTCATCTTTCCGTCGTGTTTGCGTATACGTATCATCATCGCAGTAACCTTTATTTATTGTCATTTCGGTCTGGTATAGCCTTTCCTGGAATTGCGATCCGCGTTGACGTCATCCTTCTTTGTACATTGTTTCTATACTTAAAATTTGTAATTTTTTTCGATTGCTCTATTATAATCGTGTGCGTTTGTCGAGAAGGACTTTTTATGTCGTATCCTACAATATCATATATTAAAAATGCACTCATATATATGTACGTATATGCTAAAGAATTTGTTAAGAAAACAAACAATGGCATTCAATTTAAATGTAAATATTTTTAATTAATTAATTTAGGTATACAATGTACTCACATAGAAATAGTCGTTTTTTCTCATTTCAAAGAGTCTGTCTCTGTACCTACATGTTATTTCTCTTAAAAGTTGTAAACGATACTCGTACATAATAAAAGGTCGAAAACAGTATACGTCGCAGTATTTCAACAACATTGACATAGCGCGGTAAATAAATATTAAGTATATAACTTTTTCGTGAGTTAATATTGTCTTAACGTGTTTATGCTCGTACAAACCATAAACTAGCGGCGCATATATAGCGGGCATCGAACGAAATAAAAAAGGCAAGCACTATGAAATATAAACATAAACCCTACGTTAAAAAGAAACTGCAATTGCTAGGCATACAAATAATTCACTCATTAAAACCGTTAAAATATGACGTCCGACACTTTAATAAGTGTATATATGTATATACAGTACAGGGTGTGTGACGGAAATGTGATAAATGCAATTATTGTCAACTGATAACTTGTTGTCAATGAAAATTGTATTTTGAATTTATTTTCAAACATTAAAAAACAGTCGTTTTATAGCTTTTAGTTTTGGATACAAATATCGGTGTTAGAAACGTTTACTTATTGCGGGTAGACCGATAACGTCGATTGGCAAAAAAAAAAATTAAATATTTCAATTTTAACAAACACCCAGACCTCGTTATAAAACTAATGGCGCGTAAACTTATTAAAAAGTTTTAAACACCGACGTTTTTCTAAGACTTGTTGTAACAGAATTAAAAAAAAAACAAACAATCTAGAGTACAGTTTTACATTTTTCGTATCTTATATAACGCATTAGCATAACGATTATTGAAAAAGAAAAGAAAAGGAAAACTTTGAAAAGTATTATAAAAGAAACATATAAAATTATTGCGTTCGTCCGATCTCGGCTGCGGGGGACGCCTCGTGTAAAGTTACATAATATCG
Source organism: Drepanosiphum platanoidis (assembly GCA_948098885.1). Taxonomy (NCBI): domain Eukaryota; kingdom Metazoa; phylum Arthropoda; class Insecta; order Hemiptera; family Aphididae; genus Drepanosiphum; species Drepanosiphum platanoidis. Next base: position 7,339,738 of record OX402528.1, on the reverse strand, counting down.
TTCGCCAATTATTAATAACACGACAACTCGACTTGAGTAAAACACATGTCACCGGGACGAGGTAGGAAGTTGGCGGCAAGGACAATATCGTTTTTGTTTTATCAAACTCGATAAATGTCGCGTAATAACATCGACAGGTTTCTAGAACTATGTATAATATTATGTTCTCACCGGCCACGGCACACACTCCTCGCGTCGCGTTCTCCCCTGCGTTCGTATCCTTTTTGTAGGACGCGCGCCGCACACACACCGACGTTTTAGCGTAATTAAACAACCACCGCGCGGAGAAGGACGTCCGGGACCGGTGGTGTGTGTCCCGGTCAGGTTCGCCCGGCGCTCCGTGACGGTCGACGTCACATCATTTCGTTGCGGTATTTTTTTTTTTCGTTTATTTTTTTTTCACGTGAATTCGATTTCCTTTTTTTCAGCCCCCTCACCTGTTCGCCAAACAAACGCGATTACACGCGCGGGCGTGTGTGTACATATACGGCACACACAGGGTGATTTTTTTGTTTTTATCGAAGAGCACTTGATTTCTCGGAAAGTACCCGTCGACTTTTTTCACATTTCCATTTTGGGAATTCATCGAACGTTACGCAATTTATTCGTAATATTCTCATATTATATTTTCAAAATGTTTACCGCACGTTGAACCGATACTGATTATCTAATTGGTATTTTAAAAACAATAACATCGACGAGTGTAATATAAACGAGAGAGACGATGACGCTTTTGCCCCGAATTTCATTCACGCTCGCCCGAACCTAATCGATAATGGAATATTATGCATATATTCATATTGTATTATAATACACGACTCGTCTGAAAAAATCAAATCTATCGGGGGAAAAAAAAACGACTACATTTGACGGGCATTTATAATTCGGTAAAAGATTAGCGAGAAAAAAATGTCGATATTCTAAATTGCTATGAATTCCTAGCGGTTTTTTTTATTTTCAAAAAAAAAAAAAACAACAACGTTCGTTGTTTGAAAATCAAAACTTCGTCGAACGAGGGTTTATTTTTTTTTTATCTGTCCTATACAATGAAAATAGTGAGACGAAAAAAAAAACAAATAATAAAAAATGGGCGGTAATGTTCAACAATAAATTCACAAACAATTGATAGGTACTTTCCGAGAAATCGAGTGTTTTCCGATTGGAAAAGAACGCGGCACAGGTACCCTGTATGATGTATACGTATTATATAATAGGTACCTGCCGCCACGTGCGATAAGTATACATATTTGTTATTATTATTTTTTTTTTTTTTCGCCCTTTTTAATCAACTTAAGTACCGGCAGTATATACACGGTTTATTAACGGCCGCGGTTAAAATAATAATAACGACGATAATAATAATGATAATAATAGGCGACGTCGGCTATCTCGGCGGCGGCGGCGTGTCATACGATACGATGACACTGCCGGTTGCCGTCGTCGCCGCCGCGGCGGGTACGATTTAAAAATCGCGTGTCGGACACACTCGCGGCAAGACGTCGCGCGCGACAACAACGAAGACCGGCGTCATGTTCGACCGGGATCCGCAGGATCCGGAGAAAAGGATGCGTAGACGCAGCAGGACCGTCAGCTGGGACCATTCGGTCAGATCGTCCGGCGGCGTCGGTGTCGCTGCATCCTGGGGCGGACGCGGCGTGACGGACGGCGGGGGCGTCGGCGCAGGATTCGCGCCGCCTCAGCAGGTACTACACACCACACGCGCGCGCGTTTATCGGCAGCGCGGCTTTTGGGAAAATTTTCCCGACGGTCATTTCGTCCGGAGGACGTCTTCAGGTCGGTTTTTTTTGGGAGGGCGGGGGGGGGAATGTGATTTTTGTTTTTGTTTTTTTACCGATGCGTCACATGTCGCATGTCACAAGTGAAATCAAAAAAAAAAAAAATAATGTCGATGTTTGTGGTATTGCGCGTTTTGGATTCGGGCAATATTCTAAAATGATTCATTTTATTTTATAGCGGATTCGATGTTCAGGCGAGGTATTTATTTATTTTTTTCGAAATTTTCGTTGCAAGTATAAATCGCAGATAAACCATGTTTTTTCGTACGAGGTTCATAACGTCGAATAAAATATAGTTGTAGTTGATTTCAAATAATTATAAAGAAAAACAAACAGTTTGTTTGGGCGTTCTGTCTGATGATTAGGTGTAATAAATTAAGTAATAATTATCAATATTTAAGAATCTATACTTAAATATTATGAAAACTCTGTAAAATGATAATAAATAATAATATAATAATATATTATTTATGAGTATTAACCGTTAAAATATATTAATATAATTACTTTGTTTATTTATTTTCTATTTTTTAGATAGTAAATAATTGAATCAAGATTCTCCCGATAGATTGTGGAAATTGTTTTTTTTCGGATTGAATATTTTTTTACAAGATCACCCCATGTTATTCATCACCAAACGTCCATTAGCCATACTATGTCATTGTGATATTATGACTGCGAATGATGTTGATAATATTTTTAATAGCATTTTTGTACTAGTTTTTTTTTATAGTGGTCAGTGAGCTTATAGGGTTTACGGTGACCGCACATGAGGTAGAGGATGACTGAAATTTTAGGAACAACACTGACCCATTTTAGACATTTTTACCAAATAATCCGAATAAATTTTAGTTAAATTCAAAGAAAACCCTTACTTTATCAAAATTACCTAGTGAGCAACTAATTGGCTATAAATTTAAATATTTGAAACTTTACAGAGAGTATCCATGTTATAGAAACGACTGCAATAACAGTTACTTACCGGTAACACTACAGTTTCGTCCAGCTATCATCCACCTTCCAATTTAAAGTGCCCAATTTTTCAAAGGCAAACTCGCTTTTTTGTACTTTTATCTAATTCAATATGAACAATAGTGGAGATAAGAGATAGTGAGTCGATAAATATGCTCTTTATCACATCGATAACGCAAACTTTTGAATAATTTTTTAGTTTTAAGTAATTTTTTTTTTCTTAAATTTGATTATTAAGTGTACTAATGGGTAAAACGATGATATGCGATTTAGGAAATAATAAACGCTAAATCTAAGTATGTTGTCTTTAACAATGAAACAGATACAGTAGTGTTGAAAGTTTAAATAAGCAAACATCATGATTACGGTTGCTATTGTTACATCGCGTACTACCTGACAAAACAATGGTACATAGGGGTCGTGATCAAAGTCCAAATAAACAAACAGAATTAATCCGGTTGTTTTGATGTCGCCGTCCACTACACCTGGCAAGACAATTGTACCTGAACGGAATGGGTGAGGAGAAATCGATTCGGACAAAAATCGTTGACTTTCTCTAGTCAACCTTTTTCGTTTCAGCTTCGTTCGAATCGTCTTCCGAAATATTTTGGTCATTTCTTCGCCATTGCACGCGTGTACCGTAGTTTTTTTTTTTTATTTATTCATTTATAAATGAATAAACATTTATAACATTTCATATTGTGATGGACAGTGCATATCGTTGCAAACGCCGTTTCGACGTCGAGAGTCTAGACTGTCTCGGGGTAGAAATGCATCATCTCTCTAAGCAAATATTATAAACTTGTCCCTATATTTATATATTATTGTTAAAATCGCGCAATTATTCCAGTTTCAAGTCACTAAACCGGTGGAAACAAACGTCATTCGTACGAAATGATTTTTAACGTTCTGTGCGATTATATTTAATTATAGAACAAAAATATATTGCACATAGCGGACGTATATTTAAAAATATACTTCTATAGACGCGGGATTAGAGTCAATACGTCCGTGAATGTATTTTACTGTTTTGTAAGTGGCGTATTTCTATACAAGAGAATCGGAGTAACCGGAGTGTGCATATTTGCTAAAACGTGGAAACGCGTAATAACGCTCTTTTATAAATGTCGCACGTGTATCACACGCCTTGTCTCGTCTTGTTAATTTTGCTAATTTTCCTTATTATAAAACGGCCATAGGGAAAATATACGCACGGCAACCCCGTATACCACCACCGTAATTATGTCTCTGCTGGACGCGACCGCGATAGACAACGGTCTCTAATGATATTATTAATAATTACACGCGTTATATATTTTTCATGACGTTAGTTCGACGTTAAATTTACGATTTTATGAAATATTGCACATGTACTCACAATTAATTAAAAAAAAAAAAATATACGTACTATTACATAAAAATTGACCGAAAGATTAAATACCGTACGGAAATGGCCGTATTTCTTATTTATTAATAGTATAAAGCGAGAAAAATTTTTACAACTTTTAGAGCTACACACAATAAGGTTACATTTAGTTATTTTAATGTTATGGTATTTATTTTATGGCATTTTGACCCGTTGTGTTCGCGGGTTGTTGTTATTGTTGCGTGAACTCGGAATGCGCGTAGTGACAACGACGACACGACAATGTCGTATTAACTGTCGTACGCAACAGCTGCGGAACTATTGTTTATTCGAGAGAAAGAGTGCGAGAGATATTTACATTTCCTACGAATGTTTCGGAGTCGAGATTTTTATTCGTACACACTTGTATTATTTTCCTTACAAAAAATAAGTACTTCGTTTTAACAAATCACAATATATTTTATTCGATAAAATCTTGGGGAAAAAAATACATAATAAACTTATATAATTTTATTACACTACCAAAATTAGGGATAAGTTGTTACCACTTCTTTTTAAAACGCGGTGTGGACCATTGTACCTTGAATGGCGTCGGAGGCGATGAAAAACGTTGAGATGCTTTTTATTTTTTACGTACCGATTGATCGAGTAATGCGATACGAATTTTGAATTCGTCCTCGTGTCTTCTCGTGAACATAGTTTCCGATTTCATCCTAATAAATCTTATCAATGTTATTGACATTGATTCAGTCTTAGAACTTAAAATCGATCGCGATGTATTGGAATATGTTGGGTAGAGTAGATTTTTATTACGGCGTTATACCACGGGATTCATGGACCCGTCTCTCCATCTCGGCCGAGGAGTTTTTGATTTTTTAATAGGATTTCCATAGTTGAGTTTTTCGAGTTTCGAACACTTTATGAAATATTAAAATAATCATCGCCGAAACGGCGGTATAATATTAGAACGTGCAGCGGATGCACATCATTAAACGTTTTCGTGATTTCGTAATACCCGATTAGGTATTATTGTATAATATTAAGATGTAGCGCACTCATTATGTTCGCAATCTAGTGTTTGTCGTAAAAGCCTATGACGGGTCGTATTTGTGACAGATTAATACCGCCCGAGGCTTTATGTCTCGAACTGCGTGTTGTAAACACGAGTGCTGTTTGAGTTTGCACTGGATTCGAGCACGAATACAGTTCAAAAATCGGTCCCGTAATGGCTGTGGGCATATTTTGTAGGTACATGACTTACGAATCCTCACGCATGATAGCCTAAAGTTTCCAAATTTTAAACGCGCAGTTAAGTATTTCAAAATGTTTTTCACTCTGACTTATTTTGGATTCGTGTGTGTAGACTTATTAGAAATCGAGTGTAGACTTATTTATATTATATGTGTTTGAGTCTATGGTATTGAACAAAGTTCAAAATTGTTTATTTATTAACTATAAGTTTCTTTCGTACATGTCGCAAAAAGGCAATGTGTACGACTGTACTCACAATGTATTGAATTTCAAGTTTAAGATGGCTATTTTCAATTTGATTTTGTTGCGATGAATATTGTCAAGTACCTTTTTTTTAAAACTTTGTACAGGCTTTTACCGTAAGTAGCAAGTGATATTTGTTTTTTATAAGTTAGTTAATAATTAATTTTATTTGACAATGTTTAATTTTATATTTTAGTGGAATCCACGTGGCTCAGTATATGTCATTGATAGCACTTGAAAAATATCTTTCAAAGAAAATCTTTCAGGGTAAAAATATGGTTAACATAATAGATTTACCAAGTGCCTGCCCAAGTGTCCATTGTAACAGATCTAATTTAATGAATAAGTTAAAATTATTTGGCTCTCAGAAGCTGCATTTTCATTCTCAAGACTAGCAAATTACTTTTCTTTTGTGCAGTTATTCAAAACAATAAATTGCGGTTTCTTTTTAAAAACTATATTCAAACTGAAAGTCAATTGTTAATGGATAGTAATGAGCGCGCTTAATTAATAACCAGTATTTTAACAATTGGTCGGGTAGTTTTATTTAAAACAAAGGTTTTATACAATTAATATTCAATTTAACGGTTCTAATTGAGTGGAAATTAATTACCATTGTTGAATTAAATGACAACTTTTACAGTGCCATTTATTGCTATCAAAGTTAATCAGAAACTTCTCTTGCGACCGACTAAGGTTAAAATTTAAAGTTTAAAATTAAAAAACAAAGCTTAAGTCATGAAAAGAAATTAAAGTTTCGAAATGAAATAAATTGTAAATATTATTTAGATTTTACGGTTGATTCTATTAAAATATAGCAGGAATAATACTAGGACATAGATTATCCGAACGGAAATATTATCCAATCTAAAAATAAAGTTCTGAACTATATTGCTTTTCATCGTTTTGATTTTATTAATTTAAGTTTTGGTTTTTGCAATTTTGTAGGAACAAATAAGCTCATGTGACGGACGTGGGCGCACGGAATTATATGTATTCAATGCCGTGTGGGTGTCAGTGTGGTTTTCAACCTTTCTTTTTAATACGTGATTAAAAATTGTTAGCGATGGTCAGGATATGAAATAAATAATAATTTAAAATAAAAAATACCATACATTTATTAAAATAAAACTTATTTTTTAATTATAATTTACAACATAGGATGTAAATCACTGTTGGTTTTTAGTTTTAAAATGACCATCGGTCCTTTTAGGTGAACCGATAATCTTAACATCACTGGCCGTGGTTGGTTTGGATTATCAATATTGAGATTATTATTGAACAAGATGTTTGCATCTTATCATTTGGATATCGTCATTATTATCGGCGTAAAAAGTATTTTTATTTTTTCCGTTTCTATACGGTTTTTTTTTTTTCCGTTTGATAATATTTTTTTTCAAAGCACAAAAGGTATTCGATTTCACGAACGTCGTACGGATAGTAATAATAGAAAAATATAATACATTATACCGTTTCGTGTCAGATTAATAATTCGACCTATCGTAAAAACCGATTTGTTTCACGAAATGAATATTGAAAAATAACAAATCATTAAAAAAATAACAATTTGCTACGGTAATACCGCTTTCTCCGTTGTCAAATCGAAATATATAATATGACGAGAAGATTTAATGTTATCGTTCCTTAATAATCATCCGTCGTGAAACGCAATAGATTTATAGGCCGTATAATAAAAGGTACGACACCGATTTACGAATTTACGTTTTTGTTTTTTTTTTTATCAAATCGTCAACAGGTGGCAGTGACGCATAAGTGCGAGACATACGACGGCGTAACAATCTGATTATTACATTATTACCGTTGTCGATTATTCGCCGCCGTCAAAGTCTGTTCCGCTCTTTTAGCCACCGCTACCCAGATGAAACGATTCGAATATATTATATTATTAGTCTTTCGACGTCGGTTATTATACACCTATATTAATTGGATCTACGTCCAATATTTAATAATTATTTTTAATAATTAAATCTACTCAACATAAGAGGGTTAAAGGGGTTGAAAACGAAGAACGTTATTTCTCCCTCATACCGGGAAAAAACTTTTCGCGTGCTGGATTTCGAGATGCAACGATCGGCGAGCGCGTGGTAATTTGCATTTTATATAAATAGATTATTATGTCATCGAAAATCCCGACGATCTTTACCAACAGGTATTGATTTTGCAATATCATATTTAGTTACATAACTTTTATCGAAATCGCGTGCGTGCGATGAACGAATACAATAGAACTTTTTTCATTGGCCGGTCGAATACGATCGCAAGCGAATCTATCGTCATTGGTCGATAAGCTCAATACAACAATCGTATACAATAATTAAAGCGAAAACCCGTCGATGTTTACCAAAAGGTATGGATTTTGCAACGTCGTACATTATTACACAACTTTGATCGAAATTGCGTGCGCGCTCCATTCCTCTTTCAATCGTAGACGCCGTCTCCACATGCTTACAACAAGTTAGTTATTTTTTATACTACGAAATTCACATGGCAAAACAACGTTTGCAGGGTCAACAGTAAGATATAAAATATGATCGAAAACTGTATACAGCACGAAAACAACAGTAAGTGACATTTTAGATTCCGAACGATATCGTACGATTTTAATTAAAAAATAAAAACCGTTTGTTCGCGTCGCGGCCGATGTGAACTCTTTTCGTTCGTATAGTTTTCACGTGGACGTAACAATAGTTCACTCGACGTCCACGAACGACTACTATAGTGGGGCATTCCGTGGATTTTAAATCACTGTTTATGGCGCGGTGAGTTACGCACAACTTTCGTTCGAAAACCAAAAACTTGGCTCTAAATTCATTGAGAATTCAAACACGAGCATATAGCTCGTTATAAGTTGGTTATTTTTTTATACTACAAAATTCACTAGAAATACATGGCAAAACAACGTTTGCCGGGTCAGCTAGTATAGTATAAATCTCGATTGATTCGGTCTATTATCGAATTAACATTCACGCGGCGCGTTCGAAAGCCTACGCGCACGCTTGCCTTCGGAAAATGCTGCGTCAGTACGGAGAACATGACGTATCGTACCGTTATATATATATAGAACTACGCGGCTCTGAAAGTTCGGTAAAAATATTAGGAACGTCTGCGAAACGTCACCGGGCAACGAAAACAAATTTACGTCGTGCGGTAAATGCTATTTATATAATTGTCCGATATAATGTTTTTTTATTCATTTATTTTTTAATTTTTACGACGGAGTCATTATTTTAGTTACCTACCGCCGCCGCCGCCGACGGTGACGCCGGACGGGCAATCGTATTTTATTTCATTTCGTTCTCGCCGTCGGTATAACGACATAGATGTTCTCTGCCCGTTTTATTTTTCACGGCCACCCCCGCGGCGGCATATAATCACATTTAATTCTACACGTGTTTATTGGTGTGTTTTTATGTCTTACAAGTCCGTTACGAAATATTTCGTCGAACGTCACACCACAACAAACACACGACATTCACGCGCGACGTAAATTATTTTTCGATTTACAAAACAATCGCAAGACAAACGTCATCGTAGAATCTAATAGTGATGAAATAGTGAAGTGGCAATTTTCTATCGGACAACGTGAATATAAGTACGTGTGCCGAGGTAACGTTATAATTATGATCATACGTTTTACGTTTAAAATTTCCAGATAATTAACACTAATTTAATCCATCTATGGGTATTAAATTTTAAATTTGATACCGTATTACAGACGATATGAGATAAAAAAAAAAATATGTAATTAATATCAGTCACTCGGTTACGTAAGCACTACACACATAATAATACAACCATCTATAAAAAGGGGCATATTATGTGGTATACCATTAACCACTTTTTATAATATCTTAACCAATTAGTTTGAAAAAAAAAACTTCGTTAGTGTAATTATTAATTAAATTAAAGTAAATTTTAAATACGTAGTAGCAGAAGAGTGGTATAAAAACGATCAACGATTAAAATTATTTTAGTTGTTCGCATTGGCGTTTAATGAGCGTTGGTATACCTACGTTTTCCTTGACGCGTGTTTAAGAGTCGACAGCACGTCTGCATGTCGACTACGTAACCATTCAAGTCATTTTTATAATAAATTGAACGAATTATTTATTTGCAAAAATATATATAATATATATATTCCTTTCGCGTTGAATAATAATTAAAAACACCTTTTGCCAGTCGATAATAATTACTATTCTATTGTTGAACGCAAGAGATTTCAACTAATCGATTAAGATGAAATGTGACGTAAATTGAATTGCGCCTCAACACGTGAATTCGCAGTATTCATAATCTACGTAAGCTTCCGTAAGGCGTTCCGACTCCTTCCGACTTATCGCGTCAGTTGATAAAATACATTTTACGAGTAGGTGTATTGAATTACGAGTTTTTGATTCGTTTATATTTTTTTATTAATTTATATTTCGTGGTTTTTTTTTTCACAACGACCATTGTTCAAGACTATTGATTAAATAAAAACATAATATTTAAGCGCGCTTGTGTGGTGCTCACGGTGATACAATATTAGTTTGTGTCCTAGTTTAACGTTGTTTCGTTATTACGTCATCATTAGATTCTATCTTATCGCACTTCCTTTATCGTTGTTTCGGACTCGTTTTAATTGTTACAAAGTTGTTTGACAAGTTCTTAGTTCAAGACGCTCGCGATAGTAAATGATTATATCCCTTTACCGGTAAATTATCATACGCCAACAATTTAATGTCATGTGAAATTATGTATAGTGCGGTAAGACGCTTTTTGTCGAACACGACGACGTTTCTATAATTTAATAATATTATCTTTTATTATTATTACTATTTTTTTATTACTCGACACAGGTTACGGATACTTTGATACGGATTTATTATTTTTGAAATTAATTTCGTTTAAATATCCAAGTACGAAAAAATAATGTCAAGTTATCTTTGTTACTATCAAAGGAAAATGTTTGAAAACGAAAACAATTTTCAAACTGTCTATAACTAAATCTGACGGAATCTTCCCCGTCTACATTTTTTTTACTGTGCCAAACTCATAAATTGTCGGCATTATAGTAGTGACATAATAATATAATGTTTAATGATTTTTCAATTTTGTGTCAAGAATTACGCCACGCTATAAATAAGGGCGTAAAAATGAAGTTATCGAGATTGAAAAAAAAAAATATAAATTTATGTCGGTAGTTTTAATATCTCGCCTTCGTTGATGTCGACATAGTGTGTAGGGTAGGATATGCACTCTTTCAAACAAGATTAAATGAAATTGTATTCAGTCGAGTCGCAATAAGCTTAGCAATAATAATAATAATAATAATAATAATAATAATTCTGAATCGAGGGAAAATTAAATTATTGCGGCACCAAAGATTAATTCCAATATCACTAAAAATCCGCTCACAGGACTTACTCGTAAGTAGTAATATTTGATTACACGTTTTATTTAGAGTTTTCAACGAATCGTGACCGATCCATATTATATAATAGTGTTGCTCCTTAAATACACGTAGTGCACTTGTGTGCGTCTTTGATGTTTATTTGTCTATACAGCGCGCCTGCTATATCGCTTTTGTCACCACTCTATTCGGTTTAATTAAGAAACTAGTTCTGTGTAGTCCATAAAATCATGTCATTACACTACACCATACTCAACACGTAAAAAAGTAAAATAAATAGTAGTTGTTTGGTCTGTTTGCCGTTTCGTCCAAGACCCGATAATTTTATTTTTCATATTTTTCTACGTACTTGACATAAACTTCAAAAATAGGATAGGAAAAAAAAAGGTCGATTGAACTTGTTTTAAATAGATTTGCGCCGTTCTATTATGTTCATAGACATAGGCTCAAATGTTAAGTAATTATAATGATCGGAGTTTAGAAAAAAAATCGGAAATGCAACTTTGTTTGCCACGATGATAGTTTTATTTTTATTTTATCTACTTGTCTTACTTGTCTACTTTTATCTACTCTAAATCTTGAAACTATGAACTTATAGTTTTTGTAGTTTTTACTTTTGACTGTTATTGTACTTAATTAATTTTACACAGACATATTAAATCCTCTTATTAAATCTTCTTTCGAAATTGGACTTACATTGTTATACCGAGCTAAATAAGTAAACTCGTTGTTTGGATACGAATTATGTTAATTTAACTAACTTTGTTTTAGAGTTTTACTACTTTATATGTACACGTGATAGGGAGTATCTGAGTACTTGAGAATTAAGTAATGTCGTAATAGAAATTTCAAATTAATCCGTCAATTTACTATTTCGTATCGTATTTTAAAACAATAGTACTCTTTTACTTTGATCATTAAAATATTATAATCCATTCGTTTAACGACCAGGTTACAATATTATTTGAATATATATATATACATATACCAGGAAATTAACTTCATCAATTATAATTGTTTATGATAAAATATCTTTACTTTCGTATTTAGTTTTATTATAATCTAAACTAATGTTCGTACGATTTGTAATCATAATATGTGTAAAAGTATTACTTTTAAAGTAATTGTAAACAATAATTATAATTTATGCTGTTTTCAGTGATAATTTGATTAAATATACTTAATTTTAATTATTTAAACGGTATTTAAATAAAATCAAATTAAAAGGTAAATATTCTAAATGGACAATATTACTATGACTATCAATTATCTGTGAATTAATATTCACCACAATGATATCTCGTATATTAATATCTACTGGTTGTTATATTATAACGTATAGTACTAATATATTTTGAGATATATATTTATATTATTAAATAATAATGATAGTAATGCTTTAGATGGACAAAGTCCTTATAATTTTATTCCTCTTTTTAGCTTTCATTTAGTACCTACGTTATTTAACCACCAGGAAGCAAACACATTATATTCACAAAACCCAATAGCGTCTCATGTTTTCTCGAATTATCGGGAACATGGTGTATTTTTCGGCATCTAATATATTTTATTGATATCATACACTAGTGTAATATCAAAATATGTACTCAATATATCATATTTCATGAATTTATATGATTTTATTTAAAAGTACGTGCATAGTAGGTGTCAAGTTTATATTATACTCGTATATTCTCTGTGCAATATAATATATTCATTCCCTTTTTGTATTTTTCAAAACGCATTTATTTATAAAGATACGATATTTTTTCCTTATATGGATTTATTATCATAATTATTATTTTTTAGTTAATATTTTATTGATCAAACTATACGCATTTTTAGTCCGATTCAAATACAATTTATCCCACTAGGTACTTACCCACTTAAAATTCTAAAGACTGAATCGAATATATTTTATTAAATTTATCATTTAAAGTTAAGTCGTATTAACCACCTTCAATTATTATATTTTATCAATACAAATTTAAGTTTTGAGATTTATTATAATATGTTGACTTTATTTAGTACTCCTAAGTAATAGCAATCCGTTTTCCCTTGAGATTATTTTCATAGTTAGATAGCGCTATAGTATACCTACTGTATTCTCGTATTATATGAAATTAAGTTTTCGTGATACAGTTACATTTGTCTAGGTAAATTTTAAAATAACCATAAAATTAATTGATTAGATAATATAGGAAAAAAATCAATATATTTCCAAGTTAAAAGACAGTTTTAATGTAAAATACAAAACAAAACTCTATCACATTATAATTTATATTTTTCTAAATGTTTTATGTTTTAATCCATTAAATAATGTATAATAATACTTTGAATCCAAATATTTTTTCAAATACTAAATGACTTAGAGCTGAATCGTTGTTTTTAAACACTATTCGGTTTTCAACTTAACAATACAAAGAATTACGTAGTGTAAGTAGTTCAAAATTCTGAATATAGTTAGCATTTTTCTATATAGTCTAATATTACTGGTTATTGTTTGAAATATACAAAAATAGTAAAATAAATATAACTTCATATAGATGTTTAATCCGTATGTTAAATTGAAAATAAATTATTATTTTAAAGTAAGATATAAATTATAATTTTCATACTCAAAATAATATATCTATTATTTTGATTTTATGTTCATGTACTAGATGGCGTAATAATATATAGGTATATTTAAAATATTTGTGATGCATTTATTAAAACAATCATTTTTAGAAAGTACATTAAAAAAAATATATATGTAAATTAAAAAAAATCCTTTAAAGATCCCAGTGAATATTTTATAATGTTTTTGGTAGTTTTTTCGTTGTACATTAAAATACACTTACATTCATGAAATTCTTTAATTTTTGTTCAAATAACTTATATTCATAATTGGATTCTTAGATTATATTTCAAAGGTAACATACACCATAAACTATAATTAAAAACTGTACAAATAATAAATAAGGTGTTGAAAATTCAATTTTTTTCCTCACTTTAATCACTAACTATAGTTTACGAATTATACTATTGAAGTGACTAGTGAATTGTTAATAAATCAACGATAATTATAAATACATAAATATACTGGATAAAGGATGTTATTCGAATGAAACAATTATTATACATAATTATTATAAAAAAAAGGAAAGAGGTTCTGCGAGAGGTTTTTAAAACAAAAAAGTAAAAGAAAGTACCAAAACCGAAAAGCATTAAAAATAGTATATTCAATATCAAAAAAAGTGTTTAAATAATTTTAACTCTAATACTTCACAATACTAATAATTTGACAGTACACACTTTTTGATTCATTTTGAGGCAGAAAAAAAAAACAAAACTAAACGATAGTGAATTATTTAAACGGTAAACATTTAAACGTAGGTATGCTATAAAAAGAAATCCGTTTGTATATTGTATTGTAATATCAAAGATTTAAATAACAATTTGACATAATCAATATTTGGTTTTGAAGAAAATTATTTAAATTTTTTATACTTGTCGTTATTTTTCAGACATCATTCAAATATAGCAAAAGCCTCTATAAAGTAAACGAGACAATATTATAAAATACATGATACTTATATTATAAATTCATGCACGATATGTACTCGTACAATAGTATTATGGCTGGTAAACAATTGTTTGAGTAATATAATAATATGTCCTTATTTCATAATAATATTTGTTCACCTTTTTCGTTGGGTAGGTACCTAATCAAAGCGCCGTGCACTGACGACTTCCCACCCTGTTGTTGAATTCAATTTCTGAATGCCCTCGCCGCAATACCGCAGGTGAGGTGCACTTTCTCCGACCTTTTTCGTTTAGCACTAAAATACTAAATATATAATATATTATTGTACACGCGGGTTATATAGAAACGGCGCGAGGTGTACGTACGTATATCCACTAGGTACCGTATACAACACAATAGACCGTAGTGAGTTTTTTTTTTTTTTGTTATTTTTCAATTTCATAGCATGTACTTTATTACCGCATAGCTATGACGCCCTTATGAAATCATTTATCGTATTATTTAGTTAGTATAATTTTTAATTTTTCAATTTAATAGTTACTTACACGTGCTAACCCAGAGCTTACTCGAGTAAACAAAAAAAAAACATCGTCCAGTCATAATAATTAATACAATCACCTTGGCACAGACACGTCATAATATTAACAAAGTTTAACGGAAGTTTTATCGAATTCAAAACTATACGCGCTTAATCAAAGCATTTTATATTGGTTTAATTGCTTTTGAACCATATGTCGAGAACAATAAATATTGTGTTTTATTACAAAATATGAATTCAAACGTAAAATATCCGAATACTTACGTATTTATGTGTTACATAAAATAACAGTCGTGATTCGACGGTAGTTTCAAATAAGATCGGCACACGTTAATATTAAGTCAGGTGATATAATAAAAACAAGTTCACAACTGTCGCGTTTCTAATTACGTGTTCATTTGAATTGAAGATTTTTTCATTTCGAATTCTTCTTAGCGTATCAATACGGGTAATTTATACGATAAAATAATAATTGGACGCGTTTTTTCTTCTGTATCTAACACAATGAATCTACTTAAATTGCTTGTGTTTTTATAGAATTTTATCGAACTTTGAACATTCCAACATTTACGAAAATAAAATCTCACTACAGATTTTAATATTTTCCCACGCAAGTAAAAATAACATGATATCTGTATTAAATTTTCAAGATTTTCGATATTATATTACGAGTATAATGTAAGAATGTCGAGGAAACTCAAAAAATTGAAATGTCTAGAAAGAACGCACAAAAGTTATACATTAGGTACCTATAGAAGACGGTAATATAAATAATTTAGCAGCTCTTACAAATCCGTACGATTATTGTTACTTTCTAGCCATGATGGTTTCGTCGAAAAGCGGCATCCCGTAAAATTCGACGTTTTTTTGTCAGTTTTTCTTAATTGTTTGGAAAAAATTGTCAAGAAATTCAACGAAACGATCTCTGAAAGTATCAACTGGAATTGCGATTGTAATTATTAATAGTTCATACCCATCAATGAAATTAAAGATGGACCAAGTCTTCTGGTCCAAACCACACGGACAGACACAGAAATAAAAATCTCAGTCAAATCAATTGGCATTCACCTAAAACTCTATTGCGTTTCGAAATTAATTATATTTTCTTACCGTTAGAATTATGTATAGTATTTTTACACAATGCGACATTGTATGAAAGCGTCGCATAAACTGTTTGCACCGAAATAATACAAATTCTGAAACAGTATAATATATTATATACGTGCGCGCGCACATTTATGTGTACGTGTGTGTGTGTACGTGTACGTGCGTGTGTTTGTGTAGGTCATTGTGTAAAGTTTTGTTTGTGACACATTAAGAATAAACTACAATTAATCTTAGTCATACGACTGATTTAGACAATCGTGTGGAGAGCGGATTTGACTTTTGTGCGTCAATATTAAGCAGTACTCTCGACTACTAGAAATTCTTAATTTAAGTTATAAACTTATAAATGTTGCAAGTTTTACTTTTAAAATCAGACAACAGTAGTATTGCTAGTCGCGTGGTTTTATTTTGTCTCGACGTAGGTACGACAAGTAATTGTAAAAGTCAGTTCATTAGAATTATTGTAGGGCTTGTAATCAAAATTAAAACAACGGTTCGGGTAAAAAGTCAAAAAGTTGTTGTTTAAAACACGGCCATTAGTGTTAGAGTTTAACAATAATAAATATTTTTTCATTATTTTCAAAATCAATAACAACGCGATATGTATACTGCGCAATCACTCGATGCAATAGTAATAGTAACCATTTCGGTAAAACAATCGTTTTATCATAGTTATTTCACTTGAAAGTATTCGAAAATGACTAGTGTATATTTTCGATATAAGTATTTCAGTAGCATTTGGAATACGTTTTAAAAGTTTTTGTAACAACCCCGCCGAGTTAAAATAGTTATTTTACTGTTCTAAAAAACCATACTTTTATTTTCAAATTATTAAATAAAAAAAAATTAATTACAATAATAATAACAATAATAACATTAATGAAAGAAGTAATTTTGTATTTTTAATTTCTATAGAAACTCGATTCAACTGTGAATGTACGACGATTAATAAAAAAAAAGAACAAAATATGTACCGCAGTGGTTTTATGTTTATGTACTTGAATTTGATTTTATAAAAATAAATCATTTATATTTTCTTACGGGGCTCTTACGGTAGTGTTGTTTAGCTACACGTTCAATTCGAAGACAAAAGTTTATTTTATGACGTGAAAGACTAGAACTTTTGATTAAACAAAAATATTGTTTAAATTATACTGCCTTCAAAAAAAACGAACTGTACAGACATTGTAAATACAAGATTGTATGTCATATTGTCTTTAAAATTCTAATTCCACGAACGACACAATGAAAAAGGTTAACTTCATTCATATTACGGACTGAAAATAAAATTACGCGAGCACGGTGCCTTAACGATACAATTATTATGCGTAGTGTACAAGCGTGCTACTGATTTGCCTATGCCGATAAGCCTTTCTTCGATAAAACGTACAATATTATTATTACGTATATTGTCACAATGATGTTTATGCCATATTGTAAAATATTGTTTCATTTTTTTTTTTCTAAAATTTAAATCGATAAAACATTAAACAATATCCGTGGTATTTACCTATATTATCGGGTATCGGGTAATCGTATTACGATAACAGTTTTGTAGGCACGTCACACGAATGCGCGGACTAGTCGAAATAAATTATCGCGTTATTGATGTTTCGTGTCGAGTAACACACAACAATACCATTAGAATACGGTAAAAACGTATGCACACGAATAAAATACCCATCGGAGTTTAATTAAAACCGTCCTAATGGAATTTAAATTAATAAAAGTTAATGCCTAATTTATTTATACGGGTTAATAACGTCCATTATTGTTCGGCGTTGTAACGCGTTTGTTTTTAACGTTTACTACGGGCCGCGGCCGGGTCTCCGGTATTGCCGAATAAACTATTCAAGTAACAATATCGATTATGAGCTGTTGAAAAAAACAAAAAAAAAAAAAAACGAAAACTGTTGCTTTCGCCCCTATCTCTCGATTTGTAAAGGATCGCGTGAGAAGTCGGCTGTACAAATTAATGTATGTCGTCGTTGTCACTATTCCCATAATATAAGCCCTTTGTTGCTATTACCGTGGGTGTGGCATGACCATCGTACTATATACGAGTATGACTACTTTTTATTTCCACCGTGATTGCAGTCCGGGCTAGACTTAACGTTATAATGTCTTGATCTGACTGCAAACAAGCTGTTATAGAATTCTTTCTTTTTTTTTTTTTTTTCTGTTCGTAACAAAAGAAACGTCAATGAGCACACGCCATAAAATGTAAGTACTCTGAAACACACTATAATATTTTAGTAGGTAGTTTAGCGAGGGCGCACTCGCGCCACCGGGGAATGCGTAATATTATCGTGGAATACGGTTTGAAAGCCGTATCGTATTTAGAATTAAAAAGTTTTAAACAATAACACTGTGCGCGCGCGCGCGCCTTATATCAAACGTTTATATTTCATTAATTGAACTGCGCGTTTGAATTAGTTTTCGTTATTGTTAAAATCAGTTTGTGTGGTGCGGGATTACGATACTAATATATCACCAAGGATTAACGGAAAGGGAAGACGTCTACCCGTATTAATAATAGCCACTGAACGTTTAATATCGGTCGGTATTATGTATCCATAATATTTAAACAGTTATTTTATACATATATCACGTTTAAGTGAAAAGGCCCAAATAATGCGATTCGAAACCATAACGTTATTACGTACAAATCACAAGAGCCGTTTTTTTATATGATATTATTGTAAGTTCGACATTTTATTTTTTTCCACGCAAAACAAATAAATAAAACAAATTTATATTTACGTTAGAAGATTTGAAAAATTTTAAATGGCAAACATTTTTTGAAGTCACGAATATAAATCCGAGAATTCAATTTTTCAACCATAATTTGTAACTAGATTTTTATTCCTTTCAACGAGTTATTCGAGCAAATATTCATGTACCTACTACTGAATTTAAGTAGTTTTTCCATTAGTTTCACTGGTAAATTAAAAGATTTAATAGGTATTTGCTAAGCACTGGGAATTTATTTATCGGACACTTGGTATATTTTTTACACAACAAACGTCGAGCTTACCAACAGCTTGGCTATTATGTAACTATGTTTAATTACATGTTTGCGCCGAGATTAAATTATGTTATTGACAACATGGGTGTTGACAATAATATATAGGTGGGCACCACTGTACCAGATACATAAATTATATTTTTTCGTACGTTATATAGTAAATTAGTAAATGTAAAAATAATTTAATTAAAAAAAAATCACCGAGCATTTTAATCAGTGATGGAGTGGGAACATGATTTAGGACGGGGAAAATAAATTTCATCCAGGTCATCCTTCTATTTTCATTACTTGAATTTTCATTTCATTGATCCATGTATACGTAATTGTATCCTATTGTATTTGTCATATTATAAATGAGAAAATTGTTAAAATACGTTGATTTTTCCGGCATGACAAATTAACATGGCTTAAAAATTATAAAAAAAAGTTTCTAATTTTGTCATAATTAATAGTTTCAGAAGATTTCAATCAAATGAGTAATTTGGACATTTTTTTGTGGAGGGAGAGGGACTCTGTTTCATACACATTATATATAATACATTATAGATAGTTTTTGGGTCGATGCAAGTGAGGCGGTACCTTGTCTAATTTTTAGAGTAAATTATACTCGATAAGAAATTCCCAGATCATCGATCGACTAAATTTTAAAATAATTGTTTATCTTTTATATTTTATATCACTGAAAAAAGCAGTATGGAATTTAGGACACAAAAAACTCGAAATAAATAGTTCGCGTCGTCTGTGATGGTGAAATAGCCGTGTTCAAAGTTCAAAAAAAAAACAAACAAATCCACTTATTATTGCGTCACACCGCAACGTTGGCGAAACAATAGCGCCTATGGGTCGTGTTCAAAGTTTCAATAAACAAACAAAACGAATCCGGTTTTTATCGTCACGCCGCCTACTACCCGGCAAGACAGTAGTGTAGAGGTGATATCGATTCGGACGAGTCGTTTTCAGTCTTCTTCGGATCGTCGTCGTCGTCGTACGATGTACGAAATGTTTTATTGATTTATTCTTCCTCGTAGTTTTTTTTTTCAACCGAAACTTAATCGCATGATTTTGTTTGTTTCAAGAACGTTGAAAATCTAAGTTAAATTGTCACGTTATGAATATGAATTCAGCCACAATTATTGAACAGAGATCGAGAGGTCGCAGGTGTAGTTTACACGTCATATTCTAAGACAAGTCTAAGCTGTAGCGATTTGAATATTGTTATATACTTTATGATTCGGTACTCTACCCCGGACGAGATGTAATTTAAGGATTTTTGCTGTACACACGCAGGACAAATATTTTCGCAACATACGAACATAGTAGTAGGCGAATACCTAGGACATCGCTCGATAACTAACAATACTCGTGTATTCGCTTCAGTGGCTGTTCGGTGTTCGGTGTTTAATCCCGGCATCGCGAGAAATGTAAATCGGAACGTTACGTGAGCTACGTGTAATAATCTGATAAAAACTACGCGCGAAAGTGAAATAACTTTTACAGATTAATTATTTACTTTAACGTTGACCGTTTCGAGTTTGTACTTTGTATAAAAAGCAGTGACGACATCGCACATTCGTCATTAGAATATTTAGCCGACTATTGTTAGATAATCAATTGTTATTCGTCGCAATTGGAAAAAATTGAAATGACCGCGAGCTTCGAAAAATTTGTCGAATATTAACGATCAGGTTCTTACGATCGTCAATAAACATTTCTACTTGACAATAATCTCGTTAAATGGCTATTTTGGATTTTGAAAAAAAGAAAATAGAAACTCAAAAGCATTGAACACATCAAAAGTTTATTGTAATGTTATCATTTTTTTTTTTACTTTTATTTTATAATAATATACTGCGTTTGTCGTCGCGCGTAGATACCGGTCGCGGATAGCAGCTGCTGATTGCGTTTGCGAAATCTACAAACGACACGAATTCCAGGCGGCGGTAATGCGGGGAACGCCACATAACGTTTAATTAACTCGGGAGGAGCGGATTGGGTGGAGGAAGGACTCTCCAAGGGTGTTTAATCTGCTTAATGGTCACACAACAACCGTCAATTATCGTGTCGGGGGACGCGTTGCACGCGATTTCGCCCCGAAACGGACTGGTGGGCTCCTGGAAATATTATAGAGATATTGTATTAATATTATAGATTTACAATATCAATTTTATACGATAAAATATATTTTATAATGATGATCCAGTGCACGTGTTGAGTAAAGAAAAAAAAAAATTACAATAATAATTTTATTATAATGATACGATTGAAATTTACAGGGGCCAACGTCATCGTCCTGTATACGCGCTTCGTCGGCAATAGAACTATTGGAAGACAACATGAGTATCAGCAGAGGACATTCCGTCGAAAAAGTCCGGTTTTCAGCCAGCCGTGCGCATTCGGACGGTACGGCAATTATAATATTCTGAGCGAAGAGACGGATTATAATATATACGTATATCTACTGAATTTACCGTGAAGTTTTTTTTTTTTTGTTTTTTGTCAAAATTGACTAGATCAATAATTGGACCGATTCACCCTATGGAGAATGAATGCCCGGATGGAATTGTTTTTTAGTCGGTTCACTAAAGAAATCGATCTTTAAATTTTTAAATATATTTTTCAATAACAAAGAAAAACATACGAACAAAAAAAAAAAACACTGAAAAATTAGCGCCATACCGGTTTTAGTAGTTAAAAAATGGAAAAGTCGCAAACAATTTTTTATGAGCGTTTGAAATTCTGACATGATTGTTTAATAAAACAAAAATAATGATTTTTTTAATTATATTTATAGCAAAATTAGAATTTTTTCTCTCAAAGTTTTACCAAATTATGGAATTGATTGTAAAATCATAAACCAAATTTTAAATAGAGGTTTATCCTATCGACTTTTTTCGCTTAGATTTGTTTTTTTTAAGTAATAACTAATAGTACATTGAAATCAAATTTTAAAGAACAATATTCACAAAAATCAATTATTTGTGACCTGTATTTTACTCGAATATCGCGACAAACGAGAATTTTTGTTTTTTTTAATTTTATTATTTTGAAAGTCCGCGTTTTAAGACAGTATGAAACGTAATCCGTTTGCTGTAATGTACAAATTTGGATCACACGCTATCGTTTAAATTAATTTTAATTTTGTGAAATAATTATCCAAGTTTGAAAATTGTTATAAAACTCATGCTGCTTGACGTAAGTGTTAATTGAAATAATGTAATGTCCGTTTAGAAAACGATGAGGATTACTCGGCAAGTGTAAATGCAATACTTCACAAACGTCTCAGTGTAAGGAAAGGTAAACACCAAAAACAAAGGAGATCGTCTTCTCCTGTATCGTCAATGATACCCGATGACGCAAGTCTATTATCGGATCGCAGAAGATCATCAGCATTTACGACCAGCTCTGGAGAGTAAGTATTATCATTTGAAAATAAAACTTAAAAAAATTAAACAACTATGAACTTTCTGACTGTAGTTAAAAAGTGAGTTCTTTAAAACTTGTAAAACAATTGTGATAGAGTGTAAAAAGTTCACAAATAATTTTCTATGCAGAATTGCTCACAATAAAAATGACATATTCATAGGTAGATATCTAGCTGAATTAATTTAAATATTAAATATTTTAAAATGTACGCGATGTATAGTCATCAAATATGTACCTATAATACCAGGTATCATGATAAAAATTGTTAGTATTTTTTCAAACTACTCATAAAAAAATAACAAAATATTATTAAATATATAAAATAATTTATTAAAATTGTAAAATATGTTGATAAAAATAATGATAATAAAAAAAACCGTCAAGTCCTATTTTTATTCACCATTATTAAACATATTTTATAATTTTATATATTTTTTTATCATAATATTATTGTTAAAATATTATGGTGGAAAGTTCTTTGAACCCAAAACTGTAATGCTCAAAGAGAGGAAATAAAAAATCTATTTAAATATTTACGACTGTTACTTTTACAATCAAAATTCTTGAGTAGTCAAATACTCTTTGTATTGTCTGAGAAAGTGTCTTTTTCTCTGTGCTTTTGTATTAGATTGGTTTTTTTTATTATATAACTATCACACAGAACATTCCCTGTTTTATTATATTTTAAAAGTCTACTATTAATATGTAAAATTTAAATTTTGAATAATAACATGGTATTAAATTTTAGATTCTGAACGAAAAAAGTAATGTTATTGATTTTACTTTGAAAGTAAATGTCTGTCGTTACAGTTTTGACTTGATCCAATTGTCCATTTCGTGGTTGTTTTCCGGGGTCGCTACATTTGCGCGCTGTCGTTTTACGAATTTATCACAGTTTTTCGAATAATTGAGAATAATTACAAATTTACAAAACGTCGGTTTTCATTAAATTCATAATCGCAGGAACTTGAGATTTTTACCAAAAACTTATAAATATGGTATAATTTTCGAAAGTTTTTTTTTCGTATGTCAATAAAATATTCGTATGGACAGAAAGTCCATAAAGGCCTAAAAATAATTAAAAAATCCTATAACTATTATCAAAATAATACTTACCACGACAATACGAACACATTTGTTCATCATAATATTATCTATCTACTATCGTAATACCAAGTTAATCCAGCAAAAAAACATGTAACATTTTTCGACTTTTACAAATTAAACGATAAGGTTTACAGTAGTTATTAATATTTGTATAAGACAACGTTTTCAATTGGGTTTGACGTTTTATAATTTGTAGAAAATTCAACTCCCAAGTAAATAATTCGGTATTTTGTTTTTTTTATCTAAAGAATTAGAATTTAAATAATTATTGATTTTATTGCATCAACTAATGATATGAATTGTTATGTTTTAAAAATTACGAAAATATTAATGAACTTGACCCAAAGAGTCAAGTGCACCACTCTGTATTTTCCAAACCTCCTTTCAGGGAGAAATTTCGAGTACGCCATTACGTATGATATTATTGTTATTATTATTATCAATTACTAATCAGTATACTATTGCAGTAGTAACGAAACGTGTATGTTTACAGTACGGCGATCAACATCGAAGACGCCGGTATTTCTCAAGAGCAGATATTTGAAAACATTCGTTTACACAAAGAAGTATTGGGCAGCGTCCGCCAACAGCCGTGGTCCATTCGGAGGAAAATGAAACTGGTTCAGCAGGCAAAAGAGTACGTGAAAAAACACGAGGGCCAACTGCAAGAACGTTTGGCCATGAGCAAAAGTACGAGAGACATTTTGGCGAGGTTTAACATACTCGTAGTAAAGGTAATATTAATAATACGATATTAAGAATATTGTACGATTATCATTATTAACTGTTACTACTGTTTGACGTGTTGTGTACGTCGTGAAAACATGAAATATAGCAATGGCAGCACACCAAACGGGAGATGGCCAATTTCATAAGCCAAATTATTCCCTGGG
This sequence comes from Drepanosiphum platanoidis, assembly GCA_948098885.1. Taxonomy (NCBI): domain Eukaryota; kingdom Metazoa; phylum Arthropoda; class Insecta; order Hemiptera; family Aphididae; genus Drepanosiphum; species Drepanosiphum platanoidis. Next base: position 7,315,072 of record OX402528.1, on the reverse strand, counting down.
AACTGACCATCAAGGAAATCGAATCCCAATTCGGCACGGTGGTCGCGTCGTATTTTACGTTTCTTCGCTGGTTGTTTTGGGTGAACTTGGTCATTTCCGTACTGTTGGCGGCGTTTGTCGTCATACCGGAAGTAAGTTTCGAAATATCGATTTTACGGCGGTCGCTATACTCGTTCGTGTGTGTGTTTTTCAGATTCTCACGACCAAAATAGACGAATCTGGCGAACGCAAGAAACTGTTGCCCGAAGAGGAAGCCACGTCGATGAACTTTGTCACTTTATTGAATTTCGAAGGCGTCCTGCAGCATTCGCCCATATTCTACGGTTACTATTCGAACCGGCAAAGTTCCGACACCGGATACCGGTTGCCCACCGCGTACTTCATCACGGGGCTCGTCGTGTACATTTATAGCTTTGTGGCTACCCTCAGGAAGTATGTCGCTGCCGGACGTCCCGGGCCCAAGTGGTTTAACGCCGGTTCGCTCGCATGTTGTCTCACGGATTGTTACGATTTTTCTCTAGGATGGCCGCGAATTCTCGGTTGAGCAAGTTGTCCGAAAAAGACGACGAGTGTATTTTCACGTGGAAACTATTCACCGGGTGGGATTATATGATTGGCAACGAAGAGACGGCTCACAATCGCATATCGTCGATTATACTAGGTTTCAAAGAAGCGTTGCTCGAGGAAGCCGAACGGATGAAGGACAAACAAAAGTAACGATTAATTAAACCTTTGTAATTGATTATTCGGAACGGTTGTAGGCGTTTGAACGACTCGAATGTATTTTTCTTTCTTTCTCGCAGCTGGAAAATAGTGGCTTTGAGAATATTTGCCAATCTAAATATGGTGTGGATGCTGGGGAGTTCGGTGTTCGCCGTGATTATGGTGGTCCAAAGGTCCACCGAACAAGAGGCTGTCGAAACCTCGGCGTGGAGAAAGTACGAAATCACCGTCGTCATGACGCTAATCGGAACGTTCTTCCCAATCGCGTTTGAAGGGCTGGGCGTATTAGAAAACTACCACCCGAGAACGACTCTTCGTGTACAACTGGCCAGGTGAACACATTTTATTTACGTCTATCGGTTTGTTCCCTACAACGAACCGTATTATATATTTTGTTAGAGTTTAAAAAGGGTTTGGATAGAGAGGAACCAGAGGAGAATAATACGTCGTTAAAAGTTAGGTAAAACGCTATAACATTTTATTATTATATATTTAATCGTCGGATAAAAATGAATACGTTTTTTATTTCCATAAAATTAAAAAGTTTTTTTTTTTTTTGACGGCGCTCCGGTTATTGTTTGAGAGTATGAAAATGAAATTAAATGCGCATCGTTTTAACTCTGACGAGATATATAAAAGAAGTTATTAAATACCCTGTTCAGTGTTCACTTTCAGACAAATTGTTTTCAAAATTATGAATACTCTCGTCGTGGTTAAACGACTTGCCGTTTCATAGAAAGTAATTAGTTCTATTAAAACTTTTGATAATCGCATTTTCAAATTTATTTGACAAAAAGGTTCATTTATATAATTGTATCGTACAAAACGACCTATGGGGGTGTGTTTCATATAATATTTCTATAAGTTTGACCTGCTATATTAAAATTGACCGTTAAAACTCAAAACGTTTTCATTAATCCTTCGAAATATTTGATCATTTGATTTTGCTGTATCGAAATATTTAATTTTTTCACCGAATCATTAACGCAATAACGTTATGTTCAGTTGATTGGCAACGAATACATAGGCGCGCAGTATAAATAGGCGATAATGTAAAATTGATTTTAATCGACGAGACCATAATATTGTCGGAAACGACATGAATAATTCGAGGATAGAAACAATCACATCGAATTTAATCATCGAACGCGCAACGCGCGCATGCCAAAAAATAAATAAAAGATGAAAGAGCTCTCCCCTTACCCGCGCGAAATAAAAATATTCCATTCAATTTAATGTATTTGGTTTCCGTTTGTACCTACGTGACTTGCGATAACACAAAAGTAGCATATGATTTAATATTTTAAAACCGATAGAAAGTGAATTGGTAGTGTCGGCGACGATTCGCCAACGATAAAAGTAAAATATTCACGACCAATGGGTCCATTATTACTTTGAACCTTTATCAGTTGTCAAACGCATTTGATGCAATAACGTGTCATCGTCACGACGACGAGGACGACAAATGGCGTATATTTTTAGGCTCGGGCGATACGCTATTAAAAATTAAAACGTGAAGAATAATAAATTTCAAAAGTGTACTTGTGAAATATGATAATCAATCGGAACGAGTGCGCGAATCGCGCGTTCGGTAAGAGTTTATTTTATTTTATTTTGCGTCCGTTTGACGTTTATATCAAACGTATTTCACGGTAATTCAACTGTGCCAAGCCTAAAATAATATTATATATTATTACGGATAGGTAATAATATTGTGTTCAACGAATTTTTATTTTTTTACAAATTAAACTTTTGTATCTGTTTATCATATTATATTTTGCCCGCGTTTCGACTCGCGATCAATGACGTTTGAGAGAAATATTAACATTTTTAACATTCAATTAAATACTCATCACAATCTATTCGTAATCGCGAGGGCGTGGAATCGCATTGAAAATACCGCGCGATTGATTAAAAATACTTTGACGAAATAATTTTTATGAATTATTTCACGACATATTTACGTTATAGCAATTTTTAATCGATAATTGTGAAAACAAAACAATTTTCATAAATGATGACACCGAAACTTTTTATTGTAATTCTCAAATGTGCCGGAAAATGTGGTCTTATAAAAAAATAAAAAGTAAATTACAATTTGAATATATGTTGTCAAAATTTGAATAAAGAAATAAATAGTGGCCCTCTGAAATTGGAAATATTCTGTTTATAATTAGAGGTAAAATTTCGAAATTCCGTTCGATGTTTTCCGATAATAATTTATAATTGTGCATCTGTTTAATAATAATCGGACGTTATAGAGAAGGAATAAAATATCAGTAGATTGATGAAATACCGTTTGAACATATTTTGTTTCGACGTCGTCGATTCCAGTCGGTTCTACGCGACGTGTTTTCGAAGATTTTATTTCAATCTGTTCGTACGAACGTCGTTACTATAAATATTAAATTATATTATATCGACGGATTTGCCGTCGCGAATGTCAATGTGAAATAGTGGCGGAGCGCCTAAGGACAACCATATCGATTTTTCTCATTTCGTTTATGAAACGCATTTAGACGGGTACCTCCTACCCCGTAGGGTGAATTTGATTTCAAAAAGACGGTCTCGATTTTAAAACTAGAGATTGAAATCCGATTACGTTAACGTAGTAAAAACGTCGTGTTTAAATTTTTTTCACCCAACACTATTGCGCATGAATCGTATATCGACTGTTGGTGGTATACTTGTATGTAAGAAGTTACATATCGTAGACTGGTCGATATCGTAAATTAACGAAAATAATCATTTTTCCCTATTTTATTTGAAAATTCCATTTACTACACGCGTAGTTTTGTAATTTATTAATTTCTTTATATGTAGTTTTTTTTAAGTATTCCGTGTATGTAGTACTAATTTTCACTCTGAATTTCAAACGCTGCGATTCAAAAAAATTACAAATTACGTATAATATGTATTAGGAAAATTTTAAAATCGAAATAGTATTTTACAAAAAAAAGAAAAAAAATCCGAACGTTTCGGATTCAATACGATAATATCATATTATATCAATAAAGAAAATATTATATCCATTACGACTCTTTATAATATCGCCGTCGTCGTGATTTCGTGAACGAAAAACTTTCTTTTAATTTACATTGTATACCTTTATAATATAGAATAATACTCGAATACTTATTTTAATTAATATTAAGTTTACGCGTTCGCTACACGTTGAAACATTTAAAATCCTCGTAAGATTACACGTTGTTCTATTTCATGAAATCAATCAGAAGTATTATACAGTTTTATTATATATTATAAAAATACATAATTCGAAAGTCTCCAAATATTTTCCCAACAGCCAACAGTGAACATGTATATCAGTGAATATATTATATTCGGACGCGTGTTGAGGGATGTATAGCAACATGAATGTTGGTAATTGGATTGGCTGGACCCCGACGATAATAACCTAGTCAACGAGCGCAAAATGTTTTTTTCGTTTATCTTTCCTGTAACTCCACTAATCCCTCGACATTTATCAAAAGTATTCTTTTTAATCAGGCTGAAAAAAGTTTTTCTTTTCGATTTAAATATTTACACCGTGAAATCAAAGCAAAACACATTTGTCATACCGTTGACTTGTAGTTTACATTTTTTTAATTAATTAAAAATAGCCGACTAATTAAATAGTACAACAAATTCAACGCATATTTCACTACTTTTTTTTCTACACTTTCTTTGAAAACAATGTTACATCGGTTTATTGGTCTTTTGTATCTATGAAATCGAAAACGAAAATAACATTTATTTGTTTCCGCATTACGTGGGGAAGACGAAGTGGTAGTCATCGATATAAAACTTTTTAAATACTCGACTGTAACGGATACTGTTAAATACTTTAAATATGGAAAAAAAAAATAATAAAAATGTGAAGAAGCTATTTTCAACTTCGAGATAAGAAAAGGATTTATTATTGTACCAAGACGTGTTGATTTGCAATTTGGTTATCTTCGTGGCAGACGGCAACTCGGTGATATATTCAATCTGGATTCTGAATAATTATGTTTAAAATATAACCTAATACAATGTATACATGAATAATAAATAGAAAATAAGAATATTAGTGGAATAAATTGAGAATATGAAAATTGTCGCTAAGAGGCTATAACTAGTACGAAATTGATAGGTTGAAATTAAGACCCGGATTACTCGTCCCTATCTTTATTTAAATATATATATTATATATGGTAAATTTACATGATGACTATTATCATATGCAAATGCTATTTTTACGAAACGAATTACTTACAGAGACACGACCTTATAGGTGTACCGATCATTTTAACGTCAAACGTGTCCTTTAGTTTCTATACCAATGAATAACGTGGTATATATTTATGAGATCGAGACTCGATGTCCTGTCATAAAGGAGGGAAAAAAACAACACATCAATAGTCGGTCCGGCAAACTAAAGCAAATGACTTTCTTCGCGCACAGACATTTCGACGTAACCGTCGCAGTCGTTGGAAAACGGATTCGATTGTTTCAATGAGATCAAATACCGTAACCGTATTATTTACGTGGCGAATAATTAGAATTTAATTCGCTACTATTAATCGTATCGAACGCGCGCGCGCGCGCGGTGAAAGTAATTGATGATCACGGTCTTTGAGAGACACTCGACGAACGATTACAATGGCAGTGTCATTCATGGTTATTGGATTCTCGTTACATTTGTCATAATAATTGTTATTCCGTCGATTGCCGGATCGTTCAAATATTTCAATCAAACGACTATATCGATGCAAGGTGAAATCCTTCGAGAAAAAAAAACCATAACCAACGCGAATAGGAGCATTTTAAGTTCAAACATTATTGTAGGTAAGCACAACAATAATCAAAAGTTATTGCTTAGAAACGTGGGGGGTTTACCTCCTAAACTACTTTTCTCGTGTACGTATCAGATCGACTTTCTCAAATTACAAGAGTAATAAAAATCTTGTTAAAAACAATAGAAATTATTAACTTTGATAAACACAGCTTTAGATTTTTCGATGGAAATGTAACAATTATTTATCGTGTCGGTATGATTTCTTTCGGTATGGATACATACGTATAATTAATCGGGAAATTTACGCGTTGTATAAACGAAAACGATCGTTCGGTATTTCTGTATTTCAGAACGCTACGACCGAGTAAATAATTAACACGATTTAAAAAAGTATACAAATTCGAATGGAAAATAAATAAAACGACGCTCGAGCGTTGACCGAACGACATTCGGGGTGCTAATTTGAAACTCGGCGGTGCTTATAGCGCGTTAATATTTTCGATAGTATTATAGTGTGTAAACTAATGCGCTACTTATACGCGCGTGTTATTATTGCAAATAATTAGAAACGACAGCGGTAAATATTAATGGATATTCACCTCTGAGATTACGGAATAGACTACATGAAAAAAGCGCGTAGAGAAATTGAAAAATCGTACCGAAGAAATCCCGTAGGGACACGTACGTATAATATGGCACTCGTCAAGTGCGCGTCAACCGGCCCGTCGGGATTCGCCCGGTCTTCCGCCCGTGTCCCGGGGCAAGTGCCCGCATATAGGCGCACGTTTGATTAGGCAAACACGTCATTATTGTCGCGTAATATTGTAAACTGATGTCACGTTTGTTGCATGTGTGTTCTAGGATTATGGCGCTGAATTTGTTAAATCTCTACACGCTGACGTTCGCGCTGTTTGCGAAAATCGACGAAATGGTGAGTATTAACAGCCCCCTCCCGCGACGTGTTAATATTATTCGTTTGCGAACGCACCGCCGCGGCCCATAAAGTCACGGTGACGGACGTCGCCATTAGCATAAGACGGACCGAGCGGATCGCACGCGGCAAAAAAAAAATGAAATAAATATTCAAAACGTCCCCGTGTGTATGCGCAATTACTCTCTTTTCATCATACAAAAGATGAAAAAAAAAATCAAGTTTTTAAATAAAGGGGTTTCGTGTATATTTCAATGCCTTCAAACAACTATTGGCCGTTAAAGGGAACACGCAGTGTACACTGGTCTCGGAGACGTTTTTTTCTCTACGTTCTCCGGCACACGTTTTACCTTCAAAGTATATTAAAAAAAATAAGACGTCGTTTTGATTTTAACTAACGCGAAAAACGTGTACCATAATTATTTTTAATCTACATCCTTCACTGGGTAATTATTTACCGGTGAATACCAGTGTCAACTGATTTTTTTAAATTACCTGTCCATTCGAAGCTAAAATTGCAAACTACAATTTTGTATTCAATACAAACTCACAGCGGGTACTAAACACCTAAATAAACTGCTCAATATTACACTACTTCGAAATTGTATATTTAATTAAGAATATCGTTATCTGATGAACAATTTTGCCAACGGGGAGCGAAAAAATCGTGTAGCGTTATTTTCAATAGACGACTATAAAAAATCAGCCACTAATAATCGCCATTTTCTGACCGCGTACAGTTTAAAATCTTTTAATTATGAAATACTATTCATCTTAAATAAAAGCGTTGACCCACATAAACGAAAGTAATCAACAGTTTTTGAAATCGATCGTATTTCAATTCACTAGTTTGCGCAGTTTAAATAATATTTATTTTATTTTGAGTGTATCTGACGAATTTTTACTATACACGATATGAAATATTATTAGTTTGAAAACATTTTGTTTTTTTTTTTTTACAAAAATTATACATTAAAAAAGTTTCGCGGAACAGATTGTGCTTTCTTGAAGACCTTGTCGTATATACACGCACGGCGAATACAGATTACCCGTTAGTTTTTAGGCGTGTAACTGAACGCAATCATATTTCGAAGTTATCAAAATGTTGACATTGGTATGTAATTTAGAACTCCTCGTTTCCAGGAAATCTGTGCAATATGTATCATTCTATTATACTTTAACAACATACATGATATACCACCCTACTAGGATATTGTGTGTATTTCAACCATGTCCGTGCGGAATTTTAAATTACATATTATTTCTGAACCGAATGTTCGCGCGGTGATATTATATTTACTTTATAATAATAAACTTTGTTTCGTATTCGTGCACGTGAAACGTATTTGTTTAGACGACTCATCGTTATAATAACGCTCTAAAATAAGTATGTAATCTATTTTGACGCGATCTAAATTAGATTATTATTAATTACTGGGAAATTAATTCCAAACCGTTGGCTATTCAAAATTAAATCGATGTCATAATATTATTGTCAAAGTCACTGCTAAACTTTATTCGACCTCGACAGTGTTCTGAAAGTGTTATAGTTTTTTAAAACATATAATTTCGACGATACATACATCTTGTGTCTGAGAGAAAAACACGATTTAAACATTTTTCTCACACCTAATAATCGCGGTATATATCTCGACTTTATCATTTATTAAATACACATTCTATTCAGAGATTTAAAGCGAAGCGAGTGTGATGTCATGCCCACGCCACCAAGTACGCATATCGATCATTTGTTTTACGTAGTTTTGAAACATTATTTGATACACAAACATAATTACTCATAGGAATAAACAAAAGTTATTACAACAAAGTGTTGATACCTACACCTCTTTTTCCTTTTTTGACGAAAACGCGGCGGTATATTGGCAAGAAGTTTCGCAGTTTTTAGAAATTTCGATAAACACTCGCATCTCGTACATAATATCATTACGTTCGTTAGTAAAAGTCATGGTAAATATTGTTTACGGAAACGAATTTTGAATTTCCCATTAACCGTTGATCTTCCGATTCGCAATGGATGTAGTTGTGATATAAGAAAAAAATCGTTCTAAATGTAGATTTAGCTATTAATTATTACACGACGGTAAACGAAACATAAACAAACGACTCGACGGTGTCAAAAGTAAAACGCAAGACCTATATAACTCGATGGTGTTTTAGTAAATCGACGCTCGCACGGTTAAAATTGTATTTTCGAACTACGAAAAGTCGTACACGCTATTTTAAAATCGACCGAATTTCACGGCCAATATCACCAACGTAATGTCATTCGTCGAGACGTAGTCGTGTCCTATATTATATTGTTTTGTTTGTGTTTACCTACTATACATACGCTCCTCGTGTTTTGCAGACAAAGGATCTGCTGCTGTTAAAACCACGGCTGTCCAACATGACCGTCGCCGCGGCCGCACAAAAAATAACCACGAAAATACCGACCGTAACGACTTCTACCTCACTGATAATGGCCTTGGCTTTCATGAACTCCACCATATCGTCGACGATGACGTCGACCGCTACGACCCCGACTACCACGACGTCGACGACCCCGACTCCGACGTCGACGACGACGTTTTTGCCCACACACGGTTTGATCGACTTGCCGCCGAATTGCTATCGAATAACGGTAGAATGTCCGTTTCGGACGCAAAACCGTTCGTTGGACACGATTTTCACGACGACGACGACGAGCGTGGCCGGCAATATTTCGGACGCCGGGGTGAGAAACGCGACAGACAAGACGACGGCGACGACAGACAAGACGACGACGACGACAGACAAGACGACGACGACAGACAAGACGACGACGACAGACAAGACGACGACGACAGACAAGACGACGACGACAGACAAGACGGTGACGACAGACAAGACGACGACGACAGACAAGACGACGACGACTGCTATCGTTCGCAACGCAGTCTCCGGCTACACCGACGACGACGTGGGCACGACTTATGGTCCTGCGGTTGGTGGCGGCGATAAACGGTCCTCGAGCGCTAAACCGAAAGGTCAAAACGCCACCGACAAGGCTGAAAAGGCTGAAGTGACTTTGGATATAAGTGCCATGGTCGTCCATCGCGACACCTCGTCCGAAAACACCGCGACCGAGTCCAGCACCAGTTTCGTGGATCGAGACGACACGGCCGCCGCACCGACGGCGAGCTACTGGACCACCGCGGAGCCGGACACGACGAGCCCGATGACCGGATCGTCGACGGCAAATCCGACGACCGAATCGGCCATCGGTTCCACTGACGACGAGCCCACCACTACGAGCTCGTCCGCCGATCCCGCGTCTGGCTGGCCCGACGATCCCGTGTCGGGTTGGTACCCCGATCCCGTGTCGAGTTCGTCCCCCGATCCCGTGTCGAGTTGGTCTACCTACCCCGCGTCCGATTGGTTCACCGATCCCGTGTCGAGTTCGTCCGCCGAGGCCGAGTCGACGATACAGTTCGATACCGAATCGATTCCGGACGAGGCCGTTCTGCCGGCAATGTTCACCGCGAACCACGACGAGAACGATCTGCTGCAGGCGCACGATTTTTCGTCGTCGCGGAAGAGACCGAAGCGGCAGTCGGAAATCGTTTACAACGGGTTCAATTGCTCCCGAATCGTTTGTTTCTCGAAACCACCGGCAGTGTCCAACGTTACCGAAGTGCCGAAGAATTATCCAGGATTTGGCGAGAAATCGGGTAAATATCACAACATTTCAACACGAATTTATAGGTTTTTATTTGAAAAAATAATAATATCGCTCATAAAATGTACACGGGCTTTTCTCCAACCGTAAAAATGGACCGTCTCTTCGAAAAACAATTACGATTTATTCTTAAATATCATCCAACATCAGCTCTGTATAATAATATGCTTTACCGTTCGTTCGTCAACAATAATTATTATGATATTATTTACGTTTTTAAAGAATGTGAAATAGTTTGCAAACGAGCGCACAGTATTATAATACAGTTTGGCACGTAAGATAAATCGTATATCATTTTCACGTTTTCATATTTTATACTTAAAGATTTTTTAAACGTTTATCTTATAAATACAAAACTTTAATATGGAATTATGTCTATCATGTTTGATATAATAAAAAGTGGGCACTGTGAAATCTTGCAATAAAACTGTTTATGATCGTTTGAAATTTAATTAAAGTTTTTATGGATGATTCTAATAGGATTTATAATTTTAATTATTACCATGCGCTTTAAACAACCACAAAGGGTTTTGCTAGTTTACCTCCAACGTTATTTTAAATATATTTTTAAAATAATTTATAGTGTAAAAATAGATATTTTCAATATTTTGTATAGTCGCATATTTAAACTAGGTATAAATATTATATTATAGTAAACCAAAGATTAAAAAAAATCGATTTTTTCCCCCTTATAGCTTTATTATAGTTTTTAAATTTTAACCGTCGCCCGTCTTAATGATCCACGCCTAAATAAACACTGTATAGAGTTTAACACTTGTGTTAAACTTACTTTTAGTAAAAGTTTTTCGAAGACAATTTATCGTTATATTGGAATATTTTACTATAGAATAAATTTAGGTACTACATATTTCCTAAATATGTTCGATTTTGTATGATAAAAAATGTATCGACTGTAGTCTTGTATTTTCTAAAAAACCCCAACTCGATTGGCCAAATATATATTTTATTTCGTTATACTTTTAAACTCACGTCAACGCGCGATTAAATTGAACACGAGTGGTACAGCAATATAATTTTCTGCTAGCATTTACCCAAATAGATATTAAACTAGAGTGAAAATTAACTCTATTAAAATTAACGGAAAAAGATCGAATTATAAAATATAATTTTAAATTTATGATTTACGACGGTAATAGAATTTTAAACTAAGAACTCAACTAAGCATGTCGATGCTATTATAGTGTTAAGACTAAGAACATATCTTATTCGATAATTTTCCAACAATCGCCTCACAATGTTAACGCTGTATAAACATACGATATGATCGTCCGTAATCGGGTCGAAATAGGATTGGAACGCGAGATACTATTTAAACTGCTATTAATTTAACTGATATTGATGAAAAAAAAATTGAATCCGCTTTAAAAGCACTATAAAAGCATATTGTTTTAAAACGTGTATTTATTTACAATATATTGTGTTATAATATTTCTATTTATAGGCAAGGCGTTTATCACGTCGACGGCGACAACGCAGCACGAAGACGCGCCCAACGAAGATTTATCCCTCCATGCCCCTTGTTTGGATCTTCAAACTAGGCGAAAACTGAGGAAGTTGTGTTGGGAGACAATGTTCGGCCAAGAGTTGGTAAAACTTACAGTCATGGACTTGGTGAGTGAATAAATGACATAATAATTTCTATTTGCTACTATCTAGCTGCCACTAACACTTGATAAATATTTCGGTACTAAGTTTTTCATGAATATATTATATTAGCCAGAGTGTCGTCTGGTTTGCATAGTTGTTTTGCATTAAAGTTCATGAAGTATGGAGAAAGTTGAAAGTTCTAACTAAAAATAATGTAATATATTATGACTATTATTATCTTTTTTAATAGTGTGAAAAACGAAAAAAAAAAAAAACCATTTCGATAATCTTGTAGTTTGGCGATTAGTCTTTTTTCGTAGGTAATTATTAAAATATTATAACGACTCGGTATAGAACATATTTTAAATCGTATACGAATAAATTATTTTAAGTATTTCTGAGTTTTTCGTAGGCATGTCACACTAAATTCGTTGCACGTAATATTTCCACCAGGTTTTGATTCGAATATCGTATACGTAAATATTTACAATTCTTTTTTATTTTTTACATTTCGAGTATTCGAAACGCTCGCAATAAATATAAAGCGTTACTCTGGAACTACCGCCATTATTCACGGTCTACGCGTTTATTTGATTCCGGGATTTGAATAAAGAATAATGTCTGTCGATATAATTGCAGTTTACACCGAACAAACACAAGCGATTACATAATATATATTTACCTAGACGTTTCGTCGTCGTCGTCGTGTTGATATTCGGCGTTGTATTGTGCACGTAATACGACGTACAACAAACGTTCGACGTGAGCGCATAATAAAACGACATGTACGGCACACGCGAGTAGGTAGTTGTAAATATTTCGCTGAAACACGATCGCGTTTTCAAATCGTAATAACAAGATATATATTTAAAAAGAACAGGCTTTTTTTTTATGTTCCCATTTTGTGACGACGCTGTTTGACTTTTTTCCGATTTTTTTTCACAGAGTTGTTCCGAATACTTTCCCGAGTGTCGTCACCCGATTTTCAAAATTTTGCTTTTAAAGGGTTGAAATCGGTAAAAATAATATCATGTAAATAATAAATCCCTATTTACCAGGTATATCCTCACTCATCGCGCGAGAACGGCTGGACTGATTTAGCTAATTTTTTTTTTTATCGTGTTTGTTATTGTCAGGAGAAGGATCTTACGGAAAAAAATTAAGATAATCAACCCTAAGGGGGTTAAATGGGATAAAAATGGAAAAAATCCGGAGCCACTGGAGCTTTGTGGTATTAAAATCGGTCAATAGTTTCGTTTTATATAGCAGAGGCCCTCTAAGAAAGGATTTTCCAAAATTCAACCCCTAAGGAGGTAAAAGGTGTTAAAAATGTAAAACGTTATTTTTTGAAACTTAGCATACGTATTCTGTAAATCATGAAAAATCTATTAACTTATTTTTAAAAATTCAACCCCAAAAGGGGTTGAAAATTAACGTTATTTCTCCCTCATGCCGGAAAAAAACTTTTCACGGGCTGGATTTCGAGATGCAACGATCGGCGAGCGCGTGGTAATTTGCATTTTATATAAATAGATTATTATGTCATCGAAAATCCCGACGATCTTTACCAACCGGTATTGATTTTGCAATATCATATTTAGTTACATAACTTTTATCGAAATCGCGTGCGTGCGATGAACGAATACAATAGAACTTTTTTCATTGGACGGTCGAATACGATCGCAGGCGAATCTATCGTCATTGGTCGATAAGCTCAATACAACAATCGTATACAATTAAAGCGAAAACCCGACGATGTTTACCAAAAGGTATGGATTTTGCAACGTCGTACATTATTACACAACTTTTATCGAATTGCGTGCGCGCTCCATTCCTCATTCAATCGTAGACGCCGCCCGCACATGCTTACAATAAGTTAGTTATTTTTTATACTACGAAATTCACTAGAAATACATGGCAAAACAACGTTTGCAGGGTCAACAGTAAGATATAAAATATGATCGAAAACTCGAAAACAGCACGAAAACAACAGTAAGTGACATTTTAGATTCCGAACGATATCGTACGATTTTAATTAAAAAATAAAAACCGTTTGTTCGCGTCGCGGCCGATGTGAACTCTTTTCGTTCGTATAGTTTTCACGTGGACGTAACAATTGTTTACTCGACGTCCACGATCGACTGGTGGGGCATTCCGTGGATTTTAAATCACTGTTTATGGCGCGGTGAGTTACGCACAACTTTCGTTCGAAACCCAAAAACTTGGCTCTAAATTCATTGAGAATTCAAACACGAGCAAATAGCTCGAATATAACTTTCGGGGAAAGGGGAGGGGACGATCTCTTTTTCATAAATATAATTAAAGTAAAAGTGGCATTACTCGCGGTGCGATGTCTTTGAAAATTATTTTGTCTCATCAACGTACAATTTTCACGCCAACACTGTACACTCGACTTTTAACTAACACCGATTTACCGACAAGACACGAGAACGATATTCATACTCTCAATACGAGTATTGTATCTCACGTTTTCGATTTTATCGAGTTGCGTAAAACATAAATAAATTATAAAACAGTCGTTGATGAGTTCCCGCGCGAATTATAGTGTAAAATCGTTATAGCGTTTTAAAACTTTTTCCATCTTAGAGCCGCAATAACGCCTACGACCGACGAAAGGCTATACCGCGGGCTAGATATATACGTACATCCTTTTAACGACGATTTTCATAATTCATCTCACCGAAACTTTGTAATTCGAGTAATTATTATTGCAGTCGGTTATTTACGCTTGATGAGTTACAGCCAGCCCGTAGCGAATGCAACAATACCATTAAACCGTACAATTGTATAAAGTCAAAGAAGAACAGCATATTATAAATGCTAATTACTTACGTGAAATTGATCAAAAACGATTAATGAGTCTATAATACGACCGAAGTGTAAAAGTGTTGACTGTTTAGAAATAATAATTCTCGAGCGAGTGTTATGGAAATGAAAGAGACATTGATTACGTTTGACGATAAAACACATACTTAGAATGTAGTAGTTGTTTTCTTCCGTCGAAGATGCTTCCTCCGAGTTTATTCCGAGCAAAATAAAGTTAATTACATAAAGCTAAAATAATTCGAATATAACATTTTCACTATCTAGGACTTTTTTTCGTTTGTTTTGTAGCATGAGCGTAACATAAACCTATTTATATTTTTTTTTTTTGTATCGATAGGGAAGGAAAACTTTGTTTTATACACAATATATTATAAAATACATCCCGTCAACTTAAAACAATATAACCAATGAAAGTTATGCGTGTGAAGTAAAAGAGGCGGTGTCTCTTTTGAAGTTTAGAAGTAACTGACGCTCGATAAGTATTCTTTTCAGTTCATCGATAGTTTCATATTTTTCACCTGTTTTTTTTTTTCGATTCGATTTTAGTGTACTGCTGGAATAAAGTGATACCGAATTTGAGAAATTACAAAATCTCGGTTTGTCCGTCTATGATAATGATATGAAAATACAATCGAGTTCAGATAAACAAACGAATTTAATCCGATCGCTATTGTCACATATCGCCTGCAACTACTCGAATCGTCCGAAATACGTTGTCAATTTTTTACAGTTTAAACAAATTCATATTATCGATTTCACTGCCGATTTACTTGTAAGTATGCTTAATCGTTTCGACGCATTAGATTAGTCGTAATAATTAGTGGATTTAAATATAAAATATTCGGTTGTACTTCAAAACCAGTCCAACTAAACACATCAATACCGCAAATTATTTTCTCTTTTCTTTTTTATCGTTGTAAATATTTACAATTTTCACCGACATTTTATTATTCTTTTATAGCGTGTTTTAAGAGTTCGTGACATATTATAACATGAAAACCGCGTTCAAGTAACTTTTAGAGTTACGAAATCCGAACAACAGGCGAGACTATTATAACAGTGCTGCGATCAACGCGGGAGTGAAAATATTATGAATTTTCGGAGTCGTCCCGTTTCGTGCGTTTGTAAATAAATCAGCAGGTTGCGACTGTGTGTGTGTGTGTGTATAGTGTTTTACATTACTCTTAAATGGGAATAGAAAATACTATACCGTGATGGGATTTTTTTATTTTCACATTTTTTAAGCTCAAAATCGTGAGTGAATTTACGGGGTCAGCCGGAGTAAAGTATATCAGATAAAAGGTGGCTTGCCGCACACAAACGAGCGGGTCAAAACAACGACACGCGAGATAGTGAAATGACGAAACCTTAATGTTGGACATGTATCCTTTAGATTTATAGCTTTAGAGAAAAAAATAATATATATATACACATTAGTCGGTTTATTTTTGAAACGCGTGAAATGTTTACCAAGATAATAATATTAAAAAAAAAAAAAAACATTCTACTACGGAATAATATTATAATATAAACAGTCTACTTATCAAAAATAATATAAATATCTGCTGAGAGGATTTTTAGTATAAACGGATAATTTATAACTCTCGTGTTTTTGATTCGGAACTATAATGGATTCCGTTTTATATAATAAGTAATTTGTATACATTTATTCCCTATGTATATATACGTAGACAAAAATGCTCTGCTTCCATAAGTTTCACATTTGCGAACAGTTTTTCGAAAGATTGAAAATTCTACTTGTACTTACTATGTTTTTAGAGGAGTTCTTAGAAATTTTCAAAATATTATATAAAATTTACAAACTCGGGTTGGTAATAATGCTGATGAGTTAAAAAAAAAATGAGTTTATTTTTTATTTTGATATTTGAACACTAATTGCTTGGAAAAATAACCGTTAAATACTTATTAAAAGATATTTATCCTTACAAATTTGTAATTCGTGGTTAATAACTGATAATTAATGTAAGTTCTAGTTTGCGTAGTTCACCAATACTTTGGATGGTCGAGTCAATCGTAATAATTGTATTATAATATTAGTTCTATATATTATGAAAAAAAAAAAACATTTTTTAAATTAATAATTCCGATTTTGTTACACGTTTGAAAAAGTTTAATGAACACCAATCACATGATTTTGATTCATAATATTAATGGAATCATATTTTTCTATCTTAAAATCGTTTTTATAAATATATATTATATTCTGTAGAAATAATTAATAAATAACAATAATACATATAACTGACAACACACTAGCGCCACGTTTCTCTGATAAACGTTAGTGTGTACTTGCGTATTTAAAGAAATGCCGCTATGAAAATTAATGTAGAACGAACATTCTTTTTGCCATAAATTTCACGATTTTAATATTATAGCTATCTCTCAGAAAACATCGGCGCGCGGCACATAATGACAGTGATGGTGCAAAGGGGTCCTTTGATAAAACAGTCACGCGATGATTTAATTTCAGTCGGAGTAGCGAGAACAACGTCACTAGACGGGTTTCTCCTCTATACATTATTCTGTACATAATATTATAATATTTCTGTCATTATTACCCATTTCGCATATTAAGTGAACTCTTATATATATACATATACTTATAGTCGTGCCGAAACCCATGTTGAGGTCGAACCACGGCCCGACCATTTGGAAAATTTTAGTATATCAGGTCGCTTGATACGAGTACTATTACTAATTGGGTTTTGGACGATAGCCCGTTGATAATATATTTGAGTATTATAACTTGGGAACAATAATTATTATTATCATATATCTTCACTTGAAAATGTAGGTTGAAACGAACAAATCACGTATGATTAATAATATTTGTATATCCAACTTATAATATGCGATGCAGGTATTACCACTAGTAATAAAGTATAAAGGTTGGAATGAAAAACTACGTACGATGTGGTTTCGTTTATACGCCGAATAAAACGTTATGAAATGTAGGAAATAATAATCGTGAAAACTCAGTGCGTCGTCTGTGATGA
Source organism: Drepanosiphum platanoidis (assembly GCA_948098885.1). Classification (NCBI taxonomy): domain Eukaryota; kingdom Metazoa; phylum Arthropoda; class Insecta; order Hemiptera; family Aphididae; genus Drepanosiphum; species Drepanosiphum platanoidis. Next base: position 7,297,451 of record OX402528.1, on the reverse strand, counting down.
TAAAATCAGGCCGAGTTGAAAGTTTGAACAAACGAAATCAATCGGATTGTTGTCGTCGCGTCACGCCGCCGCCTACTACCTGACAAGACAATGGCATTTGCGCGGGTGAAGTGAAATCGATTCGAAAATCGTTGACTTTCTTTAATCTACTTCCTGGTCAAAAACTAAACGGGACCTAAAGGGTCGTGATCAATGTTTGATTAGAAAACAAAATCAATCGGGTTGTTGCCGTCGCGTCACGCCGCCTACTACCCGGCGAGACAATGGCATTTGCGTGGACGAAATGAAATCGATTCGGACAACAATCATTGGCTTTCTCTACTCAGTCTTGTTCGAATCGTCGCCTGAAATATTTTGTTAATTTGCTCGTCGTCGCGTGCCTGCACGCGTTGTATTTTTTATATTTATTTTCGTATCTCTAATTGATTGATTTCGCGAACGCCAAACGTCTACATTGAATTGTCATTATGAATCCAACTGTGATCACAACACCAAAATTGTGTACTTTCCGCGTCCAAAGTCCGGTGATAAAAACGAACCATCTCTCAATATCGGGTAAATCTATTCTCATTTCTTTGTTTCGTCGAATTCGAGAACTCTATTCCAGTTCAAATAGTCACTTATTAGAATTAATACGTTATTCGCGTCGACAATAATAATTGTTTTCAACTTCATTATTTTGTTGACGTGTGTATTTCTTTCTGAAATAAGTGACTTGACCCAAAATTTACTGCCACATCCAACCATTGATTTGAAGCGTACAATTAAAATTTATAAATATCATGTCATACGTATTTGGCGAGTTTCGATTACAAACGTATTACTTTTAACGAAGCATTATCGGATCCGTCAGAAAATGATTAATGATTGGGAATTTTTTTTATTATTATTCACACAATTCCTAGTTTCAAACGGATTATTCGATATTTTAACTTATATAACTGCAATATAATCTGCGGTAAAATCCAAGACTCGTGGAAAATCTCAAATCTCGCGGTCCGGATACCACGGTCCTTGCACCGTGGCCCTCCCAAGGCTTACGTGGCTACACTAAAGATTAAACATAAGAATAATACGTTGTTTTCGCGATACTTATTCGTTTTTCTACGTATCATTTGTTATTGGGACGGACGGGTTGGACTAAGATTCGAATTATGTATGAATATTCTAAACGTTTTACTCTCGGGGACCTACGTTTGTAGTTTAGCTCTTTTTTTTATTTATACGCGTCGGTCGAGTATATTTGCATTTTAAACTGTATTTATTTATTTTTCTCTCTTGCAAATCGGTAGGTTTTTGTTTCTGCGCGCGAAATGTATACGACACGAAATCAAATAGCCACGTCGTCGTCTGAGAAAAAAACATCAACCGGCGATCAAAAGGCATTATTTTTAATAATACCTTTGTCTAAAAACGCCGTGAAAATATATATTTCCATAAACTGTTGGCGTAGAAATAGTATAGAAAAACTCAAATTGCTCGGACCGTTGAATAATTGAAAATGTAGTTACGTAGTTGATCTACAACAGAAACGACCCATATAAGGTTGTTGCAGGTATTCCGAAATGTATAAAACTGTTAATATTGATGAAACCCGGGAAAACAAACAGTAGTATTTCATAGCTCATACGATAACCTCTCGTTGTTAACGAGGTATCGCTTGAACACTTTCAATTCTCGCGCTGCATAATATAATAATATTACAATATGAATAAAACGTCGGTCGGAAAGTGGACTTAATTTTTTTCAGAAAATGTATTCACAGTACGTTTGTATTCATGAAAATAACATCGTTTTTAGCTATTGGACACGTACGTAGGGTATACCAACAATCAAAACGGAAAATTATCTACCACTCGGGCAGACGGTTTTGAATTGAAATTGTTACTTTTCGTACCGTACGTGAAACGCACGTTTTAAAGTGGACGCGATTTCGGACCACCTCGTGTCTATTAATTTTTCGTCAGAGGGAGAAAAAACAAAATTACGACCGTCGCGTCGTCGCGGTATGATATCGCCAGCACGCGCTCGTCGGCGTCGTCGTGTTCACGTTGTTTTTTTTTGAAAACGAAACCTTTGTGAAAGCTGGTATGGGTAGGGTAGCGCGCGCGTTTCTTCTTTGAAACGGAATTTTTTTTTTTCTACCCTGTCATTTAACGACGTTCGCCGAAAACGTAACAAGCGAAAAAAAAAAACAACAAATTAATAATAACAACAACGCGGTCGCCCGTAGTAGTAGGAGGTATACTGCGCATACACGCGCGTGCGAGCGTAAAACAAATGCGTAGACGTCATATTATTATAATACATTTTAATAAACGGGGATGGAAAAAATTACAGGCGAATTTTTACGACGATCATTAATCACGCGGCAAATCGACGACGATAAAACAACGCCGACGCGTGACGCGGCGAATATTCGCGACGCACGACCCCGGCGATTGCCATACGTAACTCGCACACGGGGAACGAAACACTGCGCGTCTTATGAACGGTGTCGTTTTCACGAATTCTTACTGAAAATTAAAATTTATAAATCATCGTGAAACGGTTGTTTTTTTCTCGGTAACAGTTATGCGAAAATACAAACGGTCTCGTTATTGTCTTCTTATACTCATAAACACGCGTCACATGCTACATGAAATAATATAGAAATATAGAATGATATAGAGGAGAGTAGAGGCGGTGCTTTGAAAACGATTTGAAACGCGACGTAATACTTTGTAGGTTTCTATTTATTTATACATAATAATGGTTGTTGTCGATTACGTTTGTGTTATTATGTTAACGGTGTAATAATAATAATTATTACAGATCTCGACCTAAGTATCGAAAGAATAACAAAACGACGGGGACATCTGAGAAATTCGGATTTCAATTTAAACGTCCGAGAATACTGTATGACAAGTTCTTCCGGGTCGGGTAAATTAGTAGTGCCCCGTGCGCCGAGGCGTAACCGTGGTTACGCGCGTCATGGTTAACTCGAGAAAACTGCATTCTCCGTGCGATCGTAACGTAAAAAGAATAATTCTGACTGTAATACGTCATGTTATTATGTTTGAAAATGTATTTCATACGAAAACCTCGGGTTTCGTGTGCATCTAAAGCGGCGGGTATTCTATCTGTTTTCGTCGAGCGGTAACAACAGTTTTTTTTTGCCCCTCATAAAATATATAATTTTTTTTCTGTACATTATAATGTAAACGTTTCGAGTTTTTCAGAAAAAAAAACGATAACCATTATGCATCTAAACTCTGCACACAACCATAAATCATCGACACCACGATACAAAGTATTAGTATTGACTTTGATTCAGAGTTTTTTTGTAAAACTATTAGAAAAAATAGTTTTGTAATTTAAATTTGTGTACCAAAACATTACGTTTTCTTTTTTTATTTTAATCTCCTCGTTCGTTTCAAAAGGTTATTTTCGTACACATTTAACCCTGGTCGATTTTCGCAACGATAGCAAGAATATTATTAGTTTAGTATGATTATAGTAGTAGTCGACGTGTATTGTTCTTCGTCGAATCGCCGTTTTCGTCGGTCTCTTATTGGAAACTTTTATCGAACGCTTTTTAACTGTCGGAAGACGACGAGTCTTGGCAGCAATGAATAATCGTCGAATATAACTGAACGCCGCCGTAAACATTATTATACAATATTATTGTTTTAACAGATTTTTTTTTTTTTATTTTTACTGTTGGGTTAGTACTACCGTCGTCTTGTGAAAAGACGACAGCTGAATGCTGTTTTTTTCATTAGTAATTTTTTCCAACATTACAGCTCTCGACGACAGTGGTAAATGCAAAATAAATAGAGAGAAAACCAATTAAAAGTCGTAACGTCCAAAAGATGGCAAACGAAAAAAAAAACAATATTAATAACTAGTTTACACAGTGGCTTGTGGCACAAAGCGCCATACGCGTAATGAAAAACCCAAGTAAATCTACGAAATCAAAGTCTTTCTCTCGGCGCGTTTTTTTTTTGAAAAAAAAAACAAGAAAGACGGAAATCGTGTTTACCGGTATCGCGGCTTTGGTCAGATAAATCAATACTAAATACTAAATTATAGGGCGTGTTTAAAAGATACCAGAAAAAGGGGCATTTAGTATCATTTGATAAATCGAGTTTGAACCAATAATAGTCACGACCAGAGCTCGGACTTCGATGACCGCAAACCCATTAAACCGAAAAGATCATAATTTTATACCTTTAAAACGGTAATTTTTCAACAACAAAAAAAATACACGCGTGAAGAAAACGATTTTTTCGATTAAAAATATTTCACAATAGATAAAGTATCTACTCGTTTACTATATAATAATATAACGTCTTGCGTATATATATTATAATGACGTTCGCGATAACACTAAATATTATTAAGATATGATATTATAATTGTAACTGTATTGCATAAAAACTATCGAACGAATAATATTTTTCATCCGTTTTGTTTTTCGCCGATTGACTTTTCGAGGGCGTCGGATCGGTCTGTGTCGACAAATTTAACCACAAGGTACTTTATAGGGCATAAGGCGCTTTTGCTTTGCGTGGGCCAACATTTTTTTTCCAGACTCACATACATGCGTATATTTCGGCGCATACTAATTGGGGTCTCATGATTCAGATTGTTCACCAATTGGGTCCCGTGTAAAATAGCCTACTGTACGAGTTGGGTCCCGTGTAAACCAGTCTACTGTACGAGTTGGGTCCCATAAAAAAACATTTTCCTTCCCATTTTTACAGACTTAGGACTGTCTGTAATAACATTTATAGTTACTATAGGTATGGTTAAAAATGTTGTTTTTTTTTTCTAATTTTTTCCTTATTTACAATCGTTCGTCATTCATCTGATTTTTAATGATTAATAATATTTTAATTTAAGGGTTGAAATTTATAAGACATAGATTTTACGAATTCGTAGCAATTAGTTTTTTTTTAATATTTTTTTCTGTCATTTTTTCTTTTACGAAATCTTCCTTAGATATAATACAGTTTCTTCTTTTTCCCTCTGCAGGACTTCAGAAAATACCTAATCTAAAATATTATTTTCGTACTGTATATTACTACGATAAGATTTCATTTCATTGCGTGAAAGTACGTCTTTAATTCATATTCGTACTTTATAATATTACTATTTACTACGAAATGATAAATAATTGTATAAATACGTGGACCGTGGACCCAATTCAAACGCATCATTTGACGGACCCAATTCAGACAAATCATTTTATTCACACGGACCCAGTTCGTACAAAATTTAAAACTAGTATTATTTTCGGACCCGACTCGGGTGCAGCCGTATATTTTGATAAACCGTCTGGTAACCGTTTTAAGTAGGTGCCGTTTTCACGACGTCACGACAACTGTGCATAGCCCCCCTCCCCCCGTCTAGGCGCGATGGGAAAAAAACGCAAATCTCGGGGCGCTGTTGCAGGTGTCGACGATCATCTCGACGATTTTCGTGGACTTTGCCCGGGCCGTGTTCGTGCGGTACATGAACCGGTGCTGGTGCTGGAACCTGGAGAAACGGTTCCCGCAGTACGGCGACTTCAAGATCGCCGAGAACATACTGCACCTGGTGAACAACCAGGGCATGGTGTGGATGGGCATGTTCTTCTCGCCCGGGCTGCCCATCATCAACGTGGCCAAGCTGATGATCATGATGTACGTGCGGTCGTGGGCGGTGCTCACGTGCAACGTGCCGCACGACGTAGTGTTCCGCGCCAGCCGCAGCAACAACTTCTACCTGGGCCTGTTGCTCACCATGCTGTTCCTGTGCGTGTTGCCCGTGGGCTACGCGATCGTGTGGATCGAACCGTCGTGGCACTGCGGCCCGTTCTCGCAGTACAAGAAGATCTATCACATATTCACCAACTCCATCAAGAACGCGGTGCCCAATCCCACGGTGCACCGGGTGCTCGACTACATCGCGTCGCCCGGCATCGTCATACCGCTCCTCCTCCTGCTCATACTCATCATCTACTACCTGGCGTCGCTCACGTCGTCGCTCCGCGAGGCCAACAACGACCTGAAAGTAAGCGATAAAAAATAGTTTGTAACATTATTGTGTTGTGTTATAATATACAACTGCATATTGTTGTTAATTTCATGAAAAAAAGTCACCTTAAGATCGTGCACAAGCGTGCTTTCAGATTTTTGTAAAAACAAATACTATAACTGTTTAAAGATAACTTTGTTTAGGCCCCCGCCCCTGTCCAGACGATAGAACTAATAAAACGCCCCGTGTGTTGTTTTAGAAAAACAAAAAAGAAGGAAAGCGATTTTGATTTGAAAAAAAGCCCCGTCGAGCCGGGGGTGTAGTGCCCTGTATATAATATTTGAATAAATTATCAGCGAGCGGGCCGACGAAATCGTTATACAAACAAACGTATAACGACTTTAATTATTTCCCTGTGCGTTTTAACGCGAGACCGTACGCGCGAGACTGTGTGTTTGCCTCGGGGCAAGCCTCCGAAATGTAAATTTAACCATTGAAATTAACGGATAAACAAAAGAACCATACACCGAACTCGGTTTAGCCTAAAGGCTCGCCTGACCGGACGTCGTCGTAGACCTTCCGACAAAATTACGTCTCGCGCACGACCTGCACACACATTCCACCAGAGTCATATACGTGAACGTTTCGTAATAACGGGGAAAAAAAAACACGTAATATGTTTACGTATTACCAATAGTACATTTTTCCCCTTTTCGCCTGTAAACGAAACGTAACGCACGCCGAAACGATTCGAGTGCTAATATTTCAATACTATTATTTACGAATTTTTTCAAGATAACTATAACGTCCCTAGGGTAAATAATGAATTAGTCGTTCTGATATAAAGCGATTAAAGAGGAACGCGAAATTATTCGTTAATCCCCGCTCTCTTGCCACAGATAACCGCAAATTACGAGAAAATATGGTTTGAACGACGATATTTACAACAATCTAATGAACGAATCGTTCGTTTGGAATTTATTAAAACAGTGATAACCTATGTCAGCGGTTCCCAAACTTTTTCAGCCTAGGAGCCTTTTTTTAAGGAGAAGTTTCTCGTGGAGCCCCAAGAAATATTTAACGTTCATTTGCATTTGCCCGTGTTCTATGAAGCATAATTAACGCGAACTGTATACATACGGACAATAAAGGAAACAATAGTTTTAAAAGGACTGGAGAAAATATTGTTTATTATTGAATAATAATTGTTCACAGTTTTACTATCGGGATTTTACGTAGTACACGTCATATCGGTGAATTATGGCAACTTGAGTGTTGACGAGATTATTATGAAATATCTATTCGTTTTAAATATTTTAAAAAATTTCAAAATATTAATTTTTTGTGCAATAATGAACGGAGCCCTTGGGAAACCATTGCGGAGCCACAAGGGCTCCGCGGAGCACAGTTTGGGAACCGCTGGTCTATGTAATATTTGGACGACGACGCGTCACATCGTTTTATCGACAATCACGCATATAATATTATGTGCTCTGTTGCTGTTTGTTTTAAATAATATTATAATCGGCCCGACGATGTTTTCACCGCGGATACTGCAGTGTTTCGAATCGCGACGTAAACTCGGAGCTAATTGCTTTTAGGCTTAGTTGGGTATAAATAACAAGTCTGTATTACGGAAAGTTTACTCTGTCGCCGTGCAACACGAGATTATTAATTAAAGGATAAATATCTACTCGGACGATCGAGACCTCCCCCGTTGTCGCCGCGACCGAACCGTATACATGGTCGCGCGCGCTTTAACGAACGGCCATAGAGATATGACGGCGTGCGAAATGGCGATTGGCTTTCCTCCCCGTCGTCGGTCCGGTATTATAGGGTCGAATAATATTTGTAGACCGCCGATTTCTGAAAAGCCACCTAGGCTTTCTAATTCTTATTGGATAGAATGGGATTGAAACACGCCGAACACGTTTTGTGCATTGAAAAAAATTTAAATAAACACAATAATCAGTCTCCTCATCTACATATTATGTATGCTCGTATGATAACAGACGCAGCTGAGGCGTGAAAGGACCGAAGAACGGCGCAAAATGTTCTTGTTGGTCAACAACAAGAAACGCGGCGACGAAGGCGGCGATTACACGTGCATGGACACGACGCTGGCCAAGTGGAGACAAATAATGCCCGAGAACAAGATGACCGCGGACCGTCCGAACTTTATGTTCGAGTTCGCCGAGAAGAAGCTCACGGGTAAGATTGCGCGAAAGCTTAGTCATTATAAAAATATGATGGCTGGTTTTATTTATGTGTTTATTGTTTTATATGACTTGAGGGTGTTGAAAATTTTGAGAACGTTTTCGGGGAAAAAAAATTGTAAAACGATTAGTTTTTTATAAATTAAGGAGATAGGAATCGATCGTTTACGACCTGGTAATAATGTTTATTAAAAGATCGTTTCAAAACCGTTCGATTAGTTGCAAATCCTTGAATTTTTCTCTGTTTTTATATATAGTTATGCTTAAGGTTTAAGAAAAAAAAAATCGAATAATACGAATAAATAATAATTAAATAATCGATAGTTCGAAAATGTTAAATTGTCCAATTTCGTTTGCCTATTTAGAAGTACAAATTCGAAAATAGCAGATAGTCAATCATCACTCGAGTAAACTTAATGACAGCTGCTTTTATTTCATAGTAAATAAATATATCGGATGGCAAAACTAAATCGCGTATGATATGTTTGAGTAAAGACGAATTGAACGAATATTTAAAACGTAAAACTTTATATTAGAAAACTTATAATGTAACAAAAATGCAAAAAATCGTCACAAAACGTACATTTTAAACGAGAAAAATGCGCGTAAAGACTGATGTCCAAAAAAAATAAATACAGTTGAGACAAAATTGCCAAAAAATTATAAACTTGCGATTGTTTCGAATAACACATTTTCACTACACACGTTTCATAAGGATAAAAAACAAAACGCAACAGTCATCGGCGTTCTTAAATATTAATAACAATAATAAATACACGATGAAAATAAATCAAATATGACGCCGCGGCGTGTCTTTTCGGTCGATTTCTCCGCGAGTCGATATTAATATTGATATCCTTAACAAACGCGTTTAATGGTTCAAAAGCCCGATTGGAAAAAAACACGAGCACATCCGACAGAATTAGCCGGCCGCTCTTCGTTATCGGGCAAAAACCGCGCTCGATGTCACAACAATACAATATCATTTCAACTTCGCAGTCTTGATGCGCCCCCAACGTAACAACAATAAAGTATTACGAAAAAAAACACACACACTAATGTATACAAAATGTCAAACATTATTTAAATTAAGTTTTTTTTTCACTCGATTTTCAAAATAACGAACCAGAAATAATACCGATCGAATTAGAGTTTCTATTTTTCGTTGTGAAATTGAAAAACCGAAACGGCAAAAAAGTCCCGATCATATAGGGAAACAACTGAAAAGTACCAAAACGTTATTTATATTAGTCCCGAAACGATGGGATTTCGGACCTTTCGAAGCAACTGTTTCGATTGATAAATAATTTTAATTTACGTTAACGATTCGATGTTCCTTTCGCGTGTTAATTACGATCATAATATGCATCGAGGAAACGAAATAACAGTCGTGTGGTTGAAAAGAATCGGGTCTAATACTCGTGACGTCGAAAACGTTTTGGAAAAATACAAACCCATCTAATCGACGTATTAGAAACTTTTATCGACACCCGTAACTAGCGAGTCACAATGTAGGGTTTGAATTGTTTTCGAATTCGCATATTAATAGAATTCTATTAGAACAAACGACGGTTTTTTCACTAGGACCTTTCCTGCCGGAGTCCACCACGGAGTCGACCTGCGAACGTCACGTGTCGACGATGTCAGTGCATCGAAAAACTTCCTTTTTTCCTTTGTTTCTTTTAGCGTTTTACATTTTTATCAGCGCGAAACTCGTCTCGCTACTGCGGCGTGCCACTTACTCCCGAGTCCCGGTCGTATAAAGTGATCCGTTCATCGTACATAACGCGTGGATCGCGTCGTCCCGGCTCGCGTTCACGAGACAAAAAACACGTTGTCCACTCGAGGGAAAGGACCCAGGCTTAACAAACGGTATCGCTGTTGTGCGTCCTTTGAGGATCCGAGAACAATACGTCTATTTGCACGCGGTTTCTCGTTATTTTATTAATCCATTGTAGACGCACCCGGTCACGTACGCTTTTCGGCGGCGGCGCGTCAAGTGTTTTATCGTTTTTTTTTTTTCGGTTTACATCCGAAGCGTCTACATCTCTACACGAATGGCGAAGAAATCGTTAAAATATTTCCTTTTTTTTTTTTGTTTCTCTATATATTATAATCTTATGAGAACGTTTTTTTCTTTCATATTATTCGAAATGTTTACACGGCGCGAGTGAACATTTATTTCGGTTACGATATCTCATCGGTACACGATTAAAAGTTATATTATTCAAATTCGGATGAAATGACTCTGTATAAAATAAAATTTTAAAGGCGACAAAAAACTCTGACTCGATTCGGCTCGTTCCATTTTATTCCTAAATATTAAAAAAATATTTATATTTAAAAGTTATACCTTTATACTGTAGACATGATAATATAGTGTTAGATTAAAAAAAAATGTTCAGAATTTATTATTAATTAATTGATATTATTAAGCTCAGTTAAATATGATTAAAATAAATAAAAAACCTGCAGTTTACGAAAAGATATAACTTTAAATTAATTTGCTTCGTCTTTGTTGGCCGATTAAGTCCGTTCAATTGGTCCAACTTAATCGGATATTTGTTGGCGAAATTGGTCCCAAGTTCAAATAATCTAATTCTATCAAATTTTCGAAAAGAAAATTAGGCGTAGTAGAACCTGGTTTATTTAAAATTGTTGAAGACGGTGATCGGTGACGGTCAGGTCTAGTTTCAATGTTTGAGCTTTGATTTCTCGGTCCAGTGCAGTCCGCAAAATGTGGACACCACCACTGTGCGCGACTACCATTACAGTATACAACATAATTGTTTAAACTTTCGTAATTTTTTTCGCACAGAAAACGACGTCCTGGACAAAGTGCGCGAGAAACTCGTGCACATGGAAACGGACGACCTGCAGCAGCCGGAAGAAGTCGATAGCTCCGGCAAAGGAGTCCAGCAACAGCAGCAGCAGCAACAGCAACACCAACACCAACAGCAGCAGCACCTGCATCATCACCACCATCATCACCATCAGCAGCACCTCCATCACCACCACCATCTGCGGCGGCCCTCGAGGAGTGAAGAGCCGAGAGACGTGGCGGCGTTGCGCAAATGGAAAAAGACCAAGCCTACGGTGTCCCGACGGCCGTCGACCGATTCCGAGTCGTCCGACCAGTCGGAAGCCGTACCGGAAATCCGGTTGATCAAGTCCGGCGGTCTCGGTGAACCGGCAGCGTCCGCAGGGGTCGCGGGGACGACCGCGGGCGGAATCACTTTCGGTCAGAAGATCGCCGCGGGCGGCGGCGAACATATCGGCGGCGGCGGCGGCGCGGGCGGCGCGGACGGCGGCGTCGAGCAGCCAGTCAAGCAGAGGGCCCGGCTGAAGTTGGCGCAGATACTGTACAAGGAGGCGAGGAGACGCAGGCAAAAGTACGTGGAAGAGCTTCAAAACCAACAGGAATAACGACCGGACGTGGTGTAACGGATAAGGGCCGAGCGGCCGAAAAGTATCTACGCGTAAACGTGTATAATTATTATATTCATATACGTACATGGAGGGTGGTCCGCCGTCATATCTCGATGGAGGCATCTCAGTGGGTATTGATTTTCTTCGAAAGTTTTTCGGTACAATTTTTCAGCGGCGCGAGTTGATATATCAAACCATTCTGGTCAAATTCGTATTCGCCCCATCGATCGACGTGGGAAATGACATTCGCATTGTTCGTTCCTATAAAATCGCACGGTTAGCCGTTCGTCCGTATAGTAGTAGTAGTCGTTACGAAAATTTCAATGTGTCGCAATTGTAAATCAAATATTCGTCTCCATAATCATTGCAAACGTTATTTATTTATTTATTAGTATAAACGCCGTTAGGCTCAAGTACAGAATTTACATTTTAATTATTTAATATTTACACCTTTATATGACAATTAATATATACAACATTAAAACATTTATTAAACACTTAAAAATACAATACGAATGACAAATAATTACATTAATACAGAGACTTAACTTACTATTACTTCCAGGCAACAAACAAATCCACATTTCCCAGTTCATTACACACCCGGGCAATTATAAGATAATAAACGTACTCGGTTAGGATAAATCGTCTTGTTAATATTCAAATACAAATTTAATAGCACGTTTAACGTTTTTAAGATAAACCGTCTGATATCCGGGTATTCATATAATAACTGCACTATATATCTGTTAACACTATCACGGTAGATACTCGATTAATGACGGCTGCGAAGATATCGTTTTTGAAAATTCATACGTCGCGCGTCGTACTAATTTCTCAACTATAGTCAATACGATTTCCGAATACGCTTGTCTTGTCCTGCAAACTTACGTTTGCTATGATTATGAATTAAATTATTGGATTTTCAGTTGCGATACTTTGAAATTTTCATATCGACTTGTACTAAAGGATGGCTGTTTTATAATTGTACAGAAATTTAAGATTAAAAAATCATTTTTTTTCAGTCAGCCGGGGGACGAAAATGCAAATTTTTACTACAAAAGTTCAATATAAGATATTAAGATATTAATATAATATAATATAATTATTTATTAAGATATTCTATTCAATTGTACCGAAAGAAAAAAAAATCGAAAAATAAAATTAAGTCTACTGAGATATTTCCATCGGGATTCCGCGACGGGCCACTCTGTACTAGGACCCGGATTGATAAGTAAAGAAAAAAAAACCATTAATTATGCATAATTGAATTGCATAATATAAATATGCGAAAAAATCACACTTATTTAATAACTAAACATTGCTTTTTTTTATACCCATTATACGTCGTCGTACCAAAACAGTATATACGTGATTTATAGTAAAATTGTTAGATAAATTTAATAAAATATAGAACAGGTATGTTGAAAAATCAGAACTACAATAAAATTGAGTGGAAAAATAATTGTACAATGTATGAAAACGCGCGAGCGCCGACGCAGAGTGATTATAATTGATTTCGAGTTTTCAAATTTGAAATTCTTACGATTATTTCGAAGCATCGGTGCCTTAACTGTACGCTCCACAGGAGCTACGAGGGAGGGGTGTCTCGATATAAAAATAATTTAAAAATACTTATCAACAAGTGTTAGAAATATTAATATTGAAACTTTTTTATTGTTATATTATACAATACATTGGTTAATGAGTAATGACGAATTAACTATAAAAGACGTTTACATAGGACGAAAATAATTTAAAAACGTTTACTCCTGAATAACGTGTAATATTTTACTAATTAATTTGAAATGAAAAAAATCTTAGAACACGTGTACATTTTAAAATACTCGTGGATTTTTGATTTTCGATAAGGGCGCCTTGATATCGACGGCGCCCGGGGCGAGGATGTCCCTCGGGACAAAACTACTATTTAAAAGGTAACTATAGTATCCCAGTATTGTTACTATAATAAAGGTATGCGGACGATCGATCGAATGTTTCTCATTCCGCGTTGGATTAGTTCGGAATACTTAATCGAAAGAAATCGTCCGTTTCATTAGTGACTTTAGACTTGTGCGGGTAGGTATACACAATATTATACGTTGGCGTTTGTTTGAATTACGAGAAACGCACAGATTTTCGATGCTATTTACACAATAAATTATAATAACCATCTATAGTATTGTGTCGACGTGCGCATTAATTTCGAATTCATATTTTATCGTCTGTAACGTTTGAGTTGAAATCATTCCGAGTAGCCGCGTCCACGCTGTGTTTAAGTCGTTATCCTACGAAAAGTTGTAAAATATTATGTGTATAAATATTGTTTCAACACGTCCGGAATCGCAGGTAAGCGTATAATACGTGTACGTACACTGAAGTCAACTTTGTACACTCGGCAAAGAGTGCTAATGTGTATAATGAATGAACCGCACTGCACAAAGTTGCACAAAGTAAAGTTGCAAAGTCAGCCTGCAGGCGGCGAGACTCGACTTGAGCCGAATATCATTTTGCTACGTTATCGTGTTTTCTTAGAAACGCCCGACCTTGCGTACGCGATAGTTAATATTATATTTTAACCGTGATATTATACTACGGTATAGTGAAAAAATGAACGACACAAATGATAACTTATACTCAATATATTGCGTCGTTTTTTATTGTCAAGTATATCTCATATTATATTATATGCAACGGAACTTCTGATATTATGAGTAGGTATACTATTATTGGCTGTATTATTGATCACACGTGCAACATAGTAATTTAGACATTTTGTTTGTTTAAGTAAGTGCAAATGCAAAGCAGCGAAACGACTATGAACATCAAAACGTCACGCAAGTACTAGACATGACGTAACAAGTAACAAAAAAGTTCGTAGTAAATAATTTGCACAATTTTATAAACTATTTATTTTAAAAAAAAATTGCGTTTTAAATTTCAAATAAATAAATCGTTTCTGTAAAAACTAAATATTTTAATTGTTTAATAATTACTAACTTATCCTATAAATTTTACGCGAATAAAAGTTTATAATAACATAAACTTTTCTAATAAATATATAGGTACGAGTAAGTTATATACTTTTGTTTGAAAATAATAACGTAACACAAAATGCCAAAATTCTATGCTTCGCCCGTATGTGTGTAAAAATAATATATGTACAGACGTATATTTTTAAGTTCTCTTAAAAAGCATTAGTCTTGTGATTTTTCAAATGTAAAAGCATAAAAAAAAAATGATCATCTTTACAGGTTTTTTTCATCGTAACATTCGTAACAATACGTTTTACACGAAATGTATTCCAAGTATGCGTAAAAAACGAGTCATTCTAAACGCGCGGTCTGAAGGATCCGATGCATTTCGAGAGTTGCGTCCCATCAAAAAAAAACCATACGAAAAAAAGGTACGGACGTATTGTGTCCCGTCTCAACGACCAAAAAGGTTACCGAAATATTGTATTACTGAAAAGTTACTGAATTACAGGTACTTATGCTCGTCAGACTGTCTATTTTGGTTACTCCGTATATGATACTATAATTTTTATAATCTATACTTACTACATAATATTCAGTGATATGTTAAAGTTCTGGGTGGGTAATTTTCAAAATTTTGATATTATTGGCCAAATTGTGTGAGATGAACACAGTGAGACCAATAATGAACAAGGATCCTTGCTAATACCTATTATCTAGACTAGACGCTAGTATGATAAAAATAAAAATATCGAATAGAAGAAAACCGTTAAAAAACACGGTCATTGCTTTCCTCCCCCTCCTCATTTCACTCACTGAGTGTCAAGTGGTAATTGTGGTACATATACTAGGTACAATAGAAAGATGTGTTTATGTACAAAACTAAATTCTTATTGATTTATGATTGACACTATAACATATTATATTATAAACATAACTGTACCACCAAGAAGACTGTCTTAGATTGTATTTGAATAACATATGATCAACAACATATCAATCAATATTAATCATTGAAAAATGTCAAGAAAAAAAAAAACAACTACCTAAATGAGTTATTAATATTCACGAGCACACTTGGTGCGTTATTTTAATAAATTTTTGCGAGTGCGATAATAAACGCGTGCATTCGCGCGGCGAAATATGTGCATTTCATGCGCTGTTATTGGCGGCACAAAGTTCGAGGACATAATTGTTATTTTTTCATATTATGATTTACACATCGAACGACGAGTAGATCGAACGTTCAATAAAATTCTACCGGGACTATAAATGAGTAGGCTAGAATCAAAAGTCACATGTTCCAAAAAATGGTAAAACGAGTTGAGTAAATCAAAAGTCACATGTTCCAGAAATCACTTTTTTCAGAAAACGACAAAAACTAGAAGAGAGGTACAGGAACATTAAATAAAACCAAAGTACATAATTATTGTAAAATTTATGTCTAAAAACACAAATATTTGATAAAAAATACGATTTTCGTTGTTTAATACTACTATGTATATTTTTAAGTTGCAAGTTTGGAACATGTGAGTTTTGATATCAATATATGGAACTTGTGAGTTTTAATTACAACTACATGTGAACACGTGAGTTTTGACATAGGTATAGCTTATCTTATAATAATAATAGTATAAGTTATACTATGAATTTCATACATTTCGTATTTTTTATTAGTAAGATTCTAATCGTTTATTAAATATTTAACAACAACAAAATATTATATTATCAGAAACAATAGTATAGTATTATTATTTTACGTTTCTGACGCATAATTTTATTATTAGTTACAAAACACACATGATCCATGTTAGTTTTGACACTTATACTATTTGTTTTTTATAGTGGTATTTACACGGGTTCTTGTGAGTTTTTAAACCAACTAATTATAGATTCTTATTTCCCGTCAAAATGTCCATTAGTCGGTATACGGATACTACTATTATTATTCGAACCGCGGGCGGCGGACGAAAACCGGTCGAAACTCGCGCATGTCCCGTCCCACTCCCCGCTAGCAGTTTCGCCTGCGCCGTCCGTCGGTCGCGTCGGCAGTAGCGACAGAGGTGTTCGCGGCGCTCGAGGTGTACCGGCACGAGGTGACCTCGTTCGCGTCGTGTCGCTCGGAGGAAAAGAAAATCCCAATAATAGAAACGTCTTATCGCGCGATCGTAATGTTATCTACGGGGCCACAACGACGCCGCTTTTATCACGATAAAAACGTTGGATATTTTGATTTTAAAAATAGAAATCTCTCGCGTGATAATATCGTTTGTGGACGAATCGATAACGATGTTCAACATGAGCGTCGACGGAAAACGAAATTCGTTTATGTGTTATTCACCATGTCGATTCGTTGTTCAGAGCATCGGATTTTAAAAATTATTTTCGTTCCGACTTCGATACGGTAGAATATTTACCGTAGAACACGGTTTCGTGATCATTTTTTACATGTACGAGTCGGAACGTTTTTTCGAAGCTCCGGAGCAGACTAAACCGTGGAAGATGATGACTGTGCGATTTTTTAGTAAGTATACTATACAGTCGTTAATCTTGGTGGTAGTCCCTATGTATATACGAGTGGGAGCCATAGTTGTGTAAGTCATATTTTTTGTAAAAATGTGTTATATATTGTGGCCATGTCTTTGAAAGTAAATTTATTGAAAGGCAAAGTGAAGTAAGTCATAAACTTCTACCACTAGATGCTTGATTCGACCCTCCAGATAATTATTTCATCCGGGAATTTATTTTTGAGTTTTTAGTAAACCGTTTTTTGTTTCTCTAATTAAATTTTATATGACTTTACACTATGGCTTTAACCCACTGATATATATATAAAAAATTTGAAGTGAAATTCAATTAAAATGTAACCTTCCCCTAGCCGTTGACCCTGCTGTGATCACCGTGGATCAGTCGAAGAAGATCCGGACCCAATCGTGCGCTTAAATATGTAATCACAGAGCCTAGAAGACAACCCGGACCTGCAGTGCATAGAATTTGATGATTAATTCTTAAACGTTAAGGTCTGTGTAATACACTAAATATGAAAAAACTTTATATGTCTTTAATATTTAGAATTTATATTTAAAATATATTCTAATACGTACATTTAATTTCAGGTATCCTAAAGAAGAACGTGTGTCCATTTGTGTTACAAGAGATCGAGAAATATTTGAAGGATTTTTAGAATTTATGGACATGACTGAAAAGCGAAATTCTCAAACACTAACTGTTCAAAGTATTTTTTACTTTTCATGATAAATCTAATTTGAAATACATTCCTGTTCTGGCCCAGTCATATGAGGACTAGTTTAATGTCAGGTAAATTAATTAGTGTTCGAGCTTGGTATCCACAATCAATGTAGACTTGGTATGGCTCATAAAGTTAACTCGAGCGTTACAGACACGTGTAAAAACATTAAGGTACTTGATTATGTTAACATCTAATGGGAAAACATGTTAAACTTTTAATTTCATTTACAGTATTCGAGAAAACGTTTCAATGCACATAATATTACTGTACGGATATTT
The DNA here is from genome assembly GCA_948098885.1 of Drepanosiphum platanoidis. Classification (NCBI taxonomy): domain Eukaryota; kingdom Metazoa; phylum Arthropoda; class Insecta; order Hemiptera; family Aphididae; genus Drepanosiphum; species Drepanosiphum platanoidis. Next base: position 7,279,300 of record OX402528.1, on the reverse strand, counting down.
ATCTCGACCTTTATTGAAGCAAAGGCAACAAGAACTGAACATAAAACATTCACCTTAATCTATAACAGTGACATCCACTAGATATGCAAGAATCAAGATTGTAAAGCAGTAAAGGTGATTATAAAGTAGTCTTAAGATATTTATAATAATAACATGAGTACTACACAAATAACAGTTTCATAATTTTTTGTTATACAGGGTGCGGCAGTCAAACCCGACGATTTGAAAAAATAAAAAAAAAAAATAGAAAAACAATTTTTTATTAATTTTTCGCCAAACAAATAAAAAGTACACAATTGGAATTGTATGTTATGTATTTAAAAACTTCATTTTTTAAAGACTGTGTCAGGCAAATGCCTTCCTTGGTTAGCCACACATTGTGACAGTTTGACGCTTTCGCCAACACATGTTGACTCTTTTCAATGAAAACGAAGATAGGGTACACAACTTATTTCGTTCACCGGACTTGACGGCTCCTGATTTTTTTCTTTGGGGTTATTTGAAAACCAAGGTTTTCGGAAATAATCCGCCAAAGACTATTGTTGACTTGAAGGAGCGAATTCGCCTTGAAATCAATAACATAACCTTGGAAACACTTCACAACGTCATGGGAAGCTTCGCTGTCAGACTCTCACAATGTGTGGCTAACCTAGGAAGGCATTTGCCTGACACAATCTTTATAAAATGAGGTTTTTAAATACATAACATAAAATTCCACTTGTGTACTTTTTATTTGTTTGGCGAAAAATTAATAAACAATTGTTTTTCTATTTTTTTTTATTTTTTCAAATCGTCGGGTTTGACTGCCGCACCCTGTAGTAAATAATTGTTTTAATTTATTTTAAATACTAAACATTTTTCATCTCATTTATAATTCATAAATTCAGTTCTTGATTCGTAAAAAAAAGACATTATTTAACTTAGATATTTTTGTTTTTGATTAAAGATTTTTACTAAGAAAATGTAGAATTCTCAGTAACAATTTGCAACTAAATTGCTTCATTTAAAGTAAAACAGTTGTATTTATAAATGGTGTTGAACAAACATTTGAAAATAATCACTGTGATTAAAGTGTAAGTGTTATACTGAAGTTATATCATTTGTCGGTTGATTTTTATTATTATATAATCATACAATAAAATATACATTACAGTAAATTAATTAAATTTTTTTTTTCAAGTCGATGATAAAACGTAGAAGGAATAAGCCAACCAGATTTTAAGATAATACTGTTTCTTCAAAAACTGGATACTAATGTTCTGTTATAATTACTATTTATAACAATACTGACAAAGGAATTAAATGTGAGCTTTGAAAAATAAATGCTTATTTTAAAGTACTAGATTATAATATAGTTGACATGATAAATAGATATTCAATAAAAAGTTTAAAAATTGGAAGTACTGTTTACAATGTTTTCAAATTAAATTATGAAAATAGTTAGGTGTTCATTGAAAAATATGTATTTCAATGTCAAACAATTGGATATTTTAACTTTTCTGTATTTTCAGAAAGTGCTACACATAGAATTATATTTAATATTAAATTGTAAACATGATTTTGTAAAAACTCCAGGGATTCAGCCTCTTAATTGTTAGATTATGATATGTCAATGGGCTAAACATTACAATTTCACAACTCACAGTATTGTTAGAACTAGAAAATAATTATAATAGACTAGAGCTTAAAGATATTAAAAGAATGAAGAGCTTGACAGAGAAAAATAAAAATAAATTGTTTTGGCGTATTATAGTTAATGTTGGTTTGTTACTTATATTTATAATAGAATATAGTTTAAGATTAACATTTTTCATGCGAATGAGATAAAAGGCTAAAATGAGATACAGTTAATAAGTGACTGATATTGATGAATTGTTGTTAAAAATTTGAAAACAATGTGTTATTGCTTTAGAAAACAATTCTGAGCCTCTATTTCTAAATTATTTAATTCAGATTTGTTGTAGTATCTGATTTCATTAAAATTCATTTTTCTTATGCTCATATATTTTTTTTAACTAAAAATAAATTATAAAAATCAGTGGTTATAAATTATAATAAATAATATATATATAATATAATAATAATATTATTCAGTTTTATACTTTTATACAATTGAAATCAATTTCTATTGTTTGGTATTATTTATTTACTTTGAATTGGTAAATAACTCTGACTTATATACCTAATCTAATGTTATGAATTTAATTATTAATTTAATGGGTTTTTTTTTTAATTTATAGATAAACAAATGCAGTTCAAAGGTGTTTGTTTGATATGGTTTTATTGGGACATAAATTGGTCGCTTCTGTATCTGGATGAAACTCTTCGTGTTTGGTGAGTTATTTTTGTATTATTTTGATTTGGTGAAGTATATGTAATACTTGGCCTATCCAGATTGTTTACTCATTGTTTTACCCACAATGTTTTTTTAAATGTAATTTACTTCCCATATGTAGGTAACAAAAATTAATTATTTGATAATAATATATTTGATGTATTGTTTCATAGAAATTTGGCTAAAATCATCAATGGAATAAGAGTAGGTACCGTAAAATACTTTTGACTATGAAATAGGGCCCGGATTAAGACATTTTGCGCTTCTGAGCGTTTAATCTTTCTTTATAAATATAGGTGAGATATCCCAAAATTCATTGCAAAAATCAAGGGCTCATTACCTTATTAAATTTACAAATGAATAAACCATCTTTCACTTTCCATCCCCAGTTTATGCCTATGGTTTTAGTGCTTTGAAATGAATTTAAAATATACGGTTTTTACTTTATTTTTAAAAAGATCAGTAGGGTTATCTCTTATACGGTCTAAGACGTTTTGGCGCTGCAGTTTTTAACAAAAAAAATGTGCATTTGAAAAATGTTTGGGACACCCCTGTATGTATATAATATAAATCATTAATCATAAAAAATAAAAACACTTTATTTTAATATGAATAAATAACTTCTCTTTATTTTATTAGACTAAAAATCATTATACATTCATAGTTGTAAAAAAAAAAATGTATTTCCTAAACAAAACATAATTCACTAGTTCTCTTAAAAACAATTTAACTATAATTTTTCTGAGACAAACAATTTATAAACGACCGATTTGGCGGTGCGGGTACTATGTACGGATGTACGAATAAATCGAAATAGTCTCAATCAGTTATTACAATAAAATAAACTATACGATAACTAACAGTATAAAATAATAAACTTCAACACTATTGTTATCATTAGGATATTACTTTGAATGTCTTTTCGCAATACATTGTGTATTTAGCGCTGACATGCGAAAAAAAATATTGGAGTCATAAAAATACTTGTCTAATCCGGATCCATACGAGTATTGATAATATTCTAGTGTATTAAAATTTAACATTCAACAACATTTAAAATTAAATTAAATTTTTTTATTTATATTTTATTATATTTCATACATTACAAGATTTTGTTTGTAAAATCGATTGATTTTTCAGTCTAATCATATAAAGTTAAGTTATATTTTTATATAAAAATAAAGCTATATTTATGATTTTAATTTCATATATACATGGTGGTTTCATATATTTGTCAAATGCACAATATTTTGAAAACTGCGGCGCCACAACGTCCGTGTCCGCCTCTTATTATTAACATTCAACAAAAGTCTTTGTACGAACACAATATTTTTATATTATTATTATTTAAAAAAAAGTCATGTTTATATCAAAATAGGTTGGGCCACACTATATATTCGAAAATTGATTAAAAAAAAAAAAAAAAACTAAAGATCAGCCGCTTATCTCTCAACCACCCTCTTTTAGGTCCCGTTGCCAACGTTCACATACATGTTATTCGTCGTAGTGAACCTGTCGTCGGCGTTCGTCCGCGAGGTGGCGCAGGATAACCGGTCCAGGGTGACATGTCCACGCATCTTCAGTAACTACGGTCAAGGAGACGCACGCACACTCCGAGGTGACTCATCGGACAAGCGGGTTGTTTGCGTCCAGTAGTTGTTTACGTTCGTCATTGGTTTGCCGTCCGGTGTTGCTGCATACCGTTGTGTTCGTGTTTCAAGGCCAAAAAAGGATAAAGGTATTTATATTTTATAAATATGTTATCGTAATAGGTATAAAAATTAAACGTCTGTAGGTTTTAAGCACACTTTACGTCCGGTACTCGTTGCAATGAAATAACTAGTAGAAGCGTGTCGTCTCTATTGAATAAATCGTCTCTAGAGAGATGTACTATAAAGTATAAGGGATGCTCGGGTCGGCAGTTGGCGATTTGGACAGTTTGGTTTTAAACGATTTTCGTTTTTTAGACTAAAATATAATTCGTAATAGATTAGAAGCAATGTTATGTCCGACAGTGGCGCCGTGAAATGTTCAAGTCTTCAAAGCAAATCACGCGTAAAATATATCACACACATCACCCCGTCGAGTCGGTACGTTTTTTGTCGACCTCGTACTATTCCGGTTCTGACCGAGTTCTTTATTTTGGTCCTGTTCTCGGCGTACACGTATGTCGATTGGTTTTCCGTTTTTTCTCCCCTCCCGATAATAGCATACGATTTTAGAGTGATAAATGATGTTACATTCGATCGGGGTTACTGATAAAACTAATGTAATTCCAATCATCTCTACACAACACGTCAGCGCTGTGAACATTTACGCGGCCGTCGTCGCCGCGCTTAGTTAATGCCGAGTTAGCCGCTATGAACACCTGCTAAATTGTACTCTAGTTCTCAGTGAAGCGGCCATATATTCTCATTATCTCACCCTGTCGCGCGCCTCCGAATCGTTCGTTTTTTCGTTTGTTTATTCTTTTATTCGATTGATTTATTTTTTCTTCTGTAACGTGTTACCGATTCGATTGATTTACACTCGTTCAGTTGACTTTGTGTTTGATTTTGACGAAAACCGCTCAATATTTAGAATTGTATTCGTATACATTTTTATCTTTGTAGTTTACGCGGTTCAATTTTGATAAGTACCTAAGCTTCTAGATTTTCGAATAACGCGCTTATTTTCGTATTTTAAATAACAGGCGATAATGAGAGAATACGTTTAAATGTGAGAATAACGTTATATCGTTATATAATTACCGACACAAATATTTTAATCGAAAAATATTAATTTATTTAAAATTTACGTGTCACAAGTCACTATAGTATACGATTAGCATTTTCGTCATTTTAATATCTAACGACCAGAGCGGTGTCAATACAATTATTACAGATTATAATTTTTTATTTTAATTTTTTTTTATTTTTGAGCTCAAGAATAATGTAATCCTTTTAAGATAAAATAATTCATTTAAGATGTTATGTAAGTGTTGATTATAAAACAATGGCACTTTTGTTTCCATACTGCCACCATGCAATAAATTTGCATCATTAGCCTCGTGGTAATTCATTAAATCAAAAGCAATAGAACTGGCAAGTGCTTGAAATGGGTTGAAAAAAATGTATCAAGTACAGTATTTTTTAATACCGAGTAACGGAAAATCGAAAACTAAACGGGTAAATAATTATTATCGATTTCGTTCAAAAATCTTTTATATTTTCTTTAGATAAAACCGAAAAATATATCGATCACATTTATATAATATTAAATACAATCTAAACAATCATTTTCATCTCAAAGAATTCTTTCGATGTAAAATAATAGTTATTCTCAAATATTTATTTTAAAAAACAATCATATCAAATGTCATATCACAAGTCTGATACTAAATTGATATAGGTACATAAATTACATGTACATAATATTCTTATTACAACGAATACATATTTATCGTCAGTATCGAGAATAGTTTCAATGTAATGTTGGGTTTGGTCTTCTTAGTTTAAAATATCGTGCCTATGATGAGACAATTTTTATCGATTCGTTTTGGAAGGCTGGAACGTATATGTTAAACTAAACAAAAAAAAATATTCAGTTTTAGCAGATTTTGGTAAAACGTATACGTTTGAATAAATTCGAGTGTTGCAGCATACATCACTGTAATGATAAGAAGTATAATATCGTGGAAGTGTCGAGTTAAAAATAAAAAAAAAACGTCTTTTATGCCACTACTTAATTTAATTATAATCTATTAAAAAACAAATCAGTTCCTTATATATATTATGTACAATATAATATATACGTATATTAGATTAAAACATTTTTTACGAGTCCAATTGTTTATTTTTTTCGTTTTAGAATTTTAAATGGCCGTGGTACGTCGGAAGAAAACTCATGTGTCACACCCGCGGATGTCAATGTTGACAGGGACGGGTATGCGGCGGAACGATCGCCAGGATCAACGGCCGCAAGAACCTGACGATTGGTTAGACCTCCCAGGAATTGGAAACGAAACGATGAGACCTATGGTACTCGAACAGCTTCCACAAATAGATATCGCAGAACAACCGAGACCGGCCGAAACAAACAACGTCGTCACTCCGCTGACAGATACCTTGCAAGCCGTCCAACTGGAAGAACCTCCTAGGCCAACTGAATAATACGTTAACGGGTTTTTAAAAGTGATCACACACAACAATAATAATTAAACAGTCATGTTTATACATATTGTTATTTTTACAACGTCGTCGTTGATGTGTTCCATATTAAATTCACCTCGTTCCGTCCTGTTCGTTTTATTTGTTTATTTATTTACTAGTAGTCGATTAGATACAGATAGATATTGTGATTAATAAACTTTCTCGGGACACTGCCTACACGCGTTGGCGCGTCCTTTGCACCCCGGGATTAAAAAAAAAAAAAAAAAAAACTTATTTATTTATTTATTCGTTTTAAACAAGGAGTAGGAAAATAAACATAAAAATTATATTTAAAAGGAACAGATTAAACTGATATTTTATATCATTATACGGTTTACTAAAACGTTGTGAATCATATTATTATATCATAACATTTTAACTGATCGATAGATGGGAAAAAAAGAGATCGGTGCGTACGTTACTTCTACTAATACTAGAGACTTCAACGCACCTGGCCAAAAGTAGAAGTCATCCACTCGATCTAATGCAACGAGGGGTAGAAAACAGCGAGTTGGGAAATTCCTCGTGCATTGCGCGCGATGTATGAATGTCATGTTTGTACATATTATCGATTGGATTGTGAATAATGACGACATTCTCGGTCGTTATTGTCGCGCGATAAAAACGATATTTTAGTAAGATCTAGAACCGATTTTTCGCTTTGGTTTCATCGTAGGTAAACACTGAAAAGCTCAACATTTAAAAATTCAATCCGTTCAATACACATGCCTACTCGTATAATATAGTCGGAACAATGTTGCGGAAACAGACTTGGAAGTTTCCATCCAAACGCGTGAGTGAATATTACTTGTTATAAAAGTATTAAGATATTTTCAAATTACTTTGGTAATAGTTTCTTTTAATTACACGCGTCATGTGAAACACATTTTCTAGGATCTATTTGAAATGGGCACTATGAGAATAATTCTCTATTAAATATATATCTCTAGCGTCTAGACCAGTGGTTCCCAACCTTTTTTACTCTACGCCCCCCTTTGTAGATTTTCGAAACTCTCGCGCCCCCTCCCACCTTCTATAACGTGAAAAATATATCACTTTTTTGTGTACTTTACGAAGAAATTATAAAATATCCGGGATGAATTCAATTTTATTGATGATAATAATTATAATTTTTCATATTTTCCCTACATTTTAAAATAAAAAAAATTTAATCAATAAAAATTGTATTTCGTAATAACTGCTTGCGCCTCCCCAGCAATGTGTACACGCCCCCCAGTTTGGGAACCAGTGCTTAAAACCGATCGGTACTAATCAGTTATTATTGCCAGCTGTTAAAATACTTGATTAGTACGACCCTCGACGCGTATCGTTAAATTAATTATGTAATATTTTATCGACGAGTAAACACTCGCATGTGTCTGCTGATGTAGCGACAATACTGTTTCGATCACGTGTTACTGCAAACAGTTGCCAGATGTTTTTGACAATCGGGAGGACGGTTTTTTTGTTATCTATAATTTTGTTTCTGTAAAATACGTTACGAAACGCGTTTACATAATATAGTGTCTGTCTGCAATGAACGTCTGCTCAAGAAATATGTATCGTACACTTCAGCCTCTCGATAAACAATCGTGGACGCACAATATGTAAATGTAAATGTATTTTTTCGTCAGACACTACCGCGCCCTTATTTCATTACGGATTTTCAGTCGAAACGAGGTCATCGCAGACGGCATCGTAGGACACACCTTATTGTCGAGGGGTGACACTACCGCCGCATTCTTCACATCACTATTATTATGCGTGTATTATTAGAGCTCGGACTTTGAATGTTTTTTTTCGCGCGCTGTCCTATAATAATAGCAAATGCTTAGTACGATACGGATTATTCGATTCGCCGTATTTTGTTTGAATTTCAAATTTACAAATTCGTTTTCCATACGATTGCACGTTTCACGGTTTTCGAGCATAAACTTGAACGTTTTTGATAATTTTTCATTTTAATGGCGCAATCGGACGTGAAAAAAATTATGAATATTCGCGTCGGCGTAGTTTTATCGAAAATTAATGTTTATCGATTACAAAGGCAATGTAAAAATAATCACTATTATACACATCGATTTACATTCGATCCGGCGGCGATAGCATATTTATTTTTTTCGGAAATCTAGATATTATTTATTTATATTATCAATTAAAATCTATTTATTATTATATATTTATATAAAAGACGTTGTTCATCATACATAACAAATTTTGTTAAGTAGATATATTTACACATCAATTTAGAAATATTTTTTAAATAAAAAAAAAAAAAAAACGGTTTTCCCAGCATATATTTTTCGATGAATTTTAATGCGTCGAATCACGCATTGTGATATTTTTTAAATGCATATTTTAACGAATTTATGGTCGCATTAAAGTCCGAGCTCTAATAATTACATTACATTGATGCGACTACGAAAAATCTTTTGTGTTCTACTAAAGTATATTTTTTTTTATTTTTTTTTTTAAATCGTATATAAATACAACACAATGCTATTAGCCCCCCCCCCCCTCCCGTTGCATTTCAGCCCGCTGCCACCCTCGTCCGACCGTATTATTTATCTAGACGGTTGGCGGCAACAAACACGTTTACGTATAAGTAAGTAGTGGTAGTGGTATGGAATGCGCCCGTGTACGATTGGCCGCCGTCGTGCGTTTGAGTAAATCGAATAGGGTAAGTACATTGTATACATAAAATAATAACAAAACGTTTGGGTACGCATTGAGTTTATTCAGTTTCTCGTTAAAATCATCATCTAAGAATTTATCGACACAATAGAGACCGTCGCACGTGTTTGTAATTAGATTGTTGAAAATGTAATTAAAGGATTACATTTTGCAAAGAATCTTCCGAATGCATCAATCAATTCACTACCAGAAATGATGTCGATGACCGATTCTTCTGCTCGAAATCAGCCAAAAAAGAAAACACGGTAAAAACAATAGATTCCTCGTTTCATTCGAATTCCAAAGTGGTACGTGAAAGTAAAGTAGTTTTTTTTTATTTTTAAGGCATTAACTGAATACATTTCTTAATCGACACCGAAACAATATTGTTATTCAAATTATTCTGTATCGCGTTCCATTTCATTTATACACATTTCTAACTATAGTATAATTGATGTTTTTAATTCGATGTGTAAATAATATAAGCCTATAATATTATTTGACTATATTTTCAAAACTTCTCCGCTGTTATCTCAATAGGATTTCGATTTCCCACATCTCATAGATTATTATTTACAGCACGGAAAGTTTCGTCGTAATTTTAAGCATGATTTATCGAGCATTTGTATTTTTTTACTACACAGTCGAAAAAACTATTGACTATAAGGTACCTCTTACTGTTTACCGAATTTTTATGGTTCAATTATTTTTCCCGACTATCGCACATACATGTGTTTTCCTACACCTGTTAACTGAAATTTGTGTTGACGAAGACGCAACATTATTTTCAAAGGCGAATTCGGAATAAGGTTTATTTTTTTTTTCATGACTCGTTCAAATCAAAATCACCCAATGCCCAAGAAGCAAACACGATAATAATAATTATGAAGATTATAATATTGTTCGCGTCGTTCGTAACGGTTAAAAGTATCGTTTATACGGAGCTGAGAAGAAAATGTCCACCGAGTAACGATGAAATCCTAGAGCTTGTCGGCAAAACGAGCAATTTCGATGGATTCGATGACATATTGAATACTTCTAACACAGGGTTTAAAAACTTGGACGATAGCAATGAAACGATTCCACTTTTTATCGATTTTATGCACACGAATTTAAATCAACACTTTGCTAATGCCGTGTCGGCATATATGGGAACGCTGCTGAAATCGTATTGCGAAGAAGTAATCAAGTACCTGGAAAACAACGAGAAATCAATACGAATGATACACGATGTCGTCAACGACGTTGCGTTCGGTGAAGATCAGGATTTTTGCGTCGCCTCGTTTCTCGTGAATTTTGAAAACGTCGAAGAATCAATTATGCGCATGATGTATTTCTTTAAAAAATTTACGAGCAAACGATTGAAAATGGTTACAATTGAAATATTCAAAAGTCAACTGGACGTATTGTACGAAATGTACTACAAAAACGACGAAGATAATTTAGTTTCTGGACACCGATTACAAGCGATTAGAAACAAAATTAAAGAATTCTCAAAACTATTTTGTTTGCCTTCGATACCGCAAGTCTTAGACAAAGATTTTTTATTCGGAAACGTACACACCGACTACACCAAAGACGCATTTAGTGGCCACGTGTTTCTTAAAGAACAATTTTGTATCAATGTGAGTATAGATTTTTTTTTTTAGAAACGATCAAGTTTTGTTTTCTTTCGAATAACATTAACTGCTAAGCAGTTTAAAATCGATTTTTTAAAAAAAAAAAAACCTTGTTGAGTTTGAATTTCATATTAAACAATTATGCAGTGAATTCTTATGGATAATATTGTAAAGTTTTTATAACAAATAGTGTGATAGTTTTTCAACGCAATTATGATTTTAAGGTTCAAAAGTTTGATGGCAACATAATGATCGAAACGGAACGCGTAAGCAGTTGGGATTGTAGTTGCATTTTGGTAAACATATTTTTGTCAAATGTCTAATAATATTGTATACGGGGCTCGGATTACTCGTACTTATAGTCGTATATGTGCGTCCAATATGAGTTAAATTTGTTTGAAATATGCACTGTAAAATTTAAGCTCTTAAAATATAATAGATACAATTCTCGGAGTCAATATTATAGTTTATTCTTTATTGTAGAAAAAAAAGAAAGAAAAACCTTTTAACTTTTGTTAAATTTGAAGAACTAAGAGCCTACTGAATTTAAAATAGCAGTTCTGTTGTAATAGATTTTCTGGTAAAAACGGAAAATGAAATTTTATAGGATATTTGTTTGTGTGACTACGTTTTTGCGTCATACTTAATTCATTGCACCGCACTTAATTATTTCGGTTATACATACATATTTGGGCGATATTTACAATCATTCCAATAACGAGCAATGAAAAATATGAAATTCACGTCAATTATCGCTAAAACATTTAAATAAACCGAAATTTAAATCGTATAACAATCGGATGTGTATAGAAACAATTTCGTGCGCTACTTGCAGGTTATAATCTAACGTCGAGAAAACTTTCAAATGTTATAAATTATAATATACGAGCCCCAATTATGCATATTGTATAAGTATAAATAACGAATAGACTAGAAAAACAAATGTATAAGAAATTATACGCAATATATAATATATATTATATCGCGCACATTTTTTTTTTTTTGAAACAGCCAGATTTTCAACAGACGTATACGACGGTAATATAATTTATAATTAATTGATTTAAAACATTTCTAATAATGAGTAGTTTCAATGTCTAACGGATAAACAATTTTAAATAGACTTGTAGGTGACTGCAAAACTGGCGGGCATATTGCAAATATCAACTGTCGACGGCGTTTCTTACTATTATTTGTTTTATTAATTTCGTTCCGAACAGAACCCGCGCGTGCTTACCGTACAGTATTTTTGTGTTCTGTTTTGTTTTCTATGATTTCACTATAAAGACTTTCGACGTGAGACAGCTTTGGACCGATTTTAAAATACTTTGTTAAGTACTGTTTTATATTACTAAGAAAGGCGTGGACCCGAACTAACATTGCCGAGGCATTATAGTGTGAAGTATATCGAGAAAAAGCTGCGTTGCTCTAGTCCGGTTCTATAAAAGCAACATCGCGTTTTTAGTTCCCTTCGAGGTACAGCGCTAAAGTGACGTAGTTACGGAGTCGCGTGTGAGGTTTTTATTCCTCTCGAAACCGAAAAATAAAAAATATTTTAATTAAAAAAATAAAATAACTCTCACAAACATCAAACCGAAACCTACAAATTTGGAAATATCCAAACTAACCTAACCGAATAGTTCAAATTAATAATCAAATTTTTCCAAATCTATAAATTTATGATAATATTTCCAATTAAATATGTCAACGCAAAGGCAATATCATGTGGACATTTATGTATTTATAATAATCTCAAAAATACTACTTTAAGAACTATTCTATTTCATTCGTGTTTCAACTGAATGATTTTGAAAATAATGTATTGAATCCCTGCAATACCGTCAAAATCAATATCGAATTTAATTCCTAATTAATTTTGGTATGATAATTTAATCAAGGCACGTCTTGTTTGCGTGAACGTGCAATGTTACAGGAGATGGAGAAAATACGGAACGACTTAATGAAATCATCTGTGTCTGAATATTGTGTTTTCGAATCCGAGGTCGCCAACACATTAGCCACGTTGAGATATAAATTACATTTAAATTCTTATTTCACGAACGTGGTGAGTTTTTACAATATCGCGTCGGAAGTGTTGGTGTTGAGTTTACTCAAAGAAGGTATCAAAATGCTTAAAGGGTTGAGGGACTTGTGTGAGAAAAATAATGCACGACAAATCGCACTGAATGTTGTCGATTTCAAAAGGATTAAATCGAGATTGTTCATGTACACGTCGGCTCTAAAAGAGTCCGTCGACAACATATTGGAAAAAATCAACGTCGACGTTACCGGACTCTGGCAAACGAGCCAGTTCAATAAGCTTGTGCGGAATACTTTGCGACAATTGGAAATTCTCATCGGAGAGCTGATAATAAAACCCGATGGCAATCTTGTAAACGAAACTTGCCAAATGATAATCGATTCGGTAAAAGACATCATTCCGACCTCTAATGAAAAACCATTGGACCAACTTACTTTTAAACACCGCTACTTTTTAAAACCACTCGTTGTCGTTTTAGAATTAAATAAAAAGTTCAGTATATCGTATTTCAATTGAAATATCGTGTAAGAAATAATATTAAAATTATTCGTATGAAAATAAATATGTAGAGGTGTCTTTTTTTTTTCTCATACAAACTTTACGATCAATCGTAAAAATATTAATATTGTTTAAAAAAATATATATTATTACAAGAGTTGAATATTATTATCATAGCGCGTGCACAGGATTTTTTTCGCAGGATGTGCAGAATAGGCTTAGTAAGAGCAGTGGTTAGCAAAGTAGAGGGCAACGCGGGCAGTCTCCCAACTCGTCAACAAATCTTAACGCGCCGTTTTTTCCTGTAATGTGTATTATTAGTACACAACATGTCCTTATGTCCTTTGTAACCTAACCTTAGGACGAGGGGACGCTTAGAATTTTATCACAAATGATGTTACAATCATAGGCGCAGATAGCGGGTAGCCACCCCGCCTTTCTTCACGAAGTAATAGTAAAATCATATTTTTGCCACCTCGGAAGTCGCGATTTTCGCACCGGAAACGAATGTGACAATCGAACAGATGAGTTATTAATTGGTATTACGTGATTATAATTATTATATAAGACCGAGTTTGTTACGAATACACGATTATGTAACAATAGTAATAATAACTGCGCGAGCGAGGCGGCGGGCACACCACACGGCCAATGAAAGCCGAGTTGCGTGCGCAACCGATCGAGTGACGCGCGAAAGTTCGCAACAAGCTCGCCGACGGAGAGCGTGCAGACCGATCAGTCTAGTGTCGACAGCGGTTCGGTAAAGTTCTTCTCGGTGTTTTTATTTCACTCCGGAACAGTCGACAATGTTGTCGATCGTTGTTATTATTTTTCTCGTCGACGACGACGATCAAACTTGTGACTTTTGTATCTGCCACAGTGCCACTGCATACTTCATTTACACAAGCCGACGGACGGACGCCGAATCTCTCGACAGCAATCCACCGCGACAGGTTAGTAAGTAATATTTAATAAGTATAGTACCGATTATTGTATATTTATTCGCGGTTTAGACTTGACCGGGTGATACCGTAGACCGGTGTTTCTCGACCTTTGTATTATGGCGACACGATATTAAAATAGTTTTTTTGACACGCGATAAAAAAAAATTGGTTATATTAAATATTTTTAAGATACGGCGCGTGTTTTCAATATATGAATATACTATTCGCTGTTTAAAAATAAACGAAAATATTGATAGACCAACGTGTTTATCGATTAGAATAATTAACGATTAAAATGATAACCATTTTTTTAATATCGATAGCTGATAATCTATTTTTATTCATAGTAGAAATCATAAAAAATCACTATTTTAATCTTGGTAAATCGTGTCAACAATGTTTGTACATTTTGTGTCATATTAGTACTTCACTGGACAGTGGCGTATTTAGGATTTTATCAAGGGGAGGGTACACTTACCATCACAACCGTTTATACTTATTAAATACACGCATAAATGTATAAAACTGTATTCTTTAAAGTACCAATTTAATTATTTTTTATACATAATCAATAATTTCATTTATACCCAGTAAAAATGTAATTTAATTTTTATACGCATTTCGAGTTGAAAATTCGACGACTTGAATGACTTTATTGAGTTAAATAACATAATATTTTATAACCGAAAACTTTTACGTGGTTTTTAGTTTAATTTTTTAAATTGTAATTTTCCAAGTTAAATCGTTGGAGGCCCCTCGTGTGCCGAGGCCAGTGTAAAATCACACCTTTATCTAGTAGTTCCGCCACTGGTCGAGACGACGACGACGTCTTCGTCGCGGCCAGCGCCGTATTCTTGCAGGCGGCGTAACCATCCTGAATCCTTCACATCACTACGTATAAATTATAATAAATTAACTCGACTGCGACGTGGAAAAATATCTAACGCTCTACGAAACACCGGGTTTTTTTTTATTTATCATAAAATCACCGTATTTATTTTATTTTTATATAGGTATACAAGACAGTGGTCACTTCCCTCGTCGAATTACCGCCCGCTGGCATCCTCATCCGACCGTATTATTTATCTAGACGGTCGGCGGCAACAAACACGTTTACGTATATGTAAGTAGAGGTAGTGGTATGGAATGCGCCCGTGTACGATTGGCCGCCGTCGTGCGGGTAAATCGACCCTAAATTCAATACGTCCCGGGTAGGCCTACACATTGTATACAATAAAACGTATGCATTGAGTTTATTCAGTTTCTCGTTATAATCGTCTTCTAAGAACTTATTTTTACTACACAGAGACCGTCGCGCACGTGTTTGTAATTTGTTGTTTATATATATTTGTTGTAATTGATTGTTAAAAAATTTAATTAAACGATTACATTTTTCAAAGAATTTTCCGAATGCACCGCGACTAGACTCTAGTCGTGGACTAAAGGTTGCGCGCCCAACTGGACTAGAGTCTAGTGCGCATGCGGCCCGCGAGATTTATCGAACATTTACATTAAAAAAAAAAAAATATTATTTTTGTGCCAATAGAATATTCTGGAATGCCCGCACGACGCGGTCCCCGTATTAACTACGTAATCGAAACAAAAATAATAATTCTAATCTAATCTGAAAACGACATAATATTATACGAGTAGAATTTGCAAAAGCTTAGCGAACGAGTTGAGAAACAAAATATCCCAGTAAATTAAAATTATTTTATCCATGTTTGTAAATTATTATGAATCATAATGAAAACAATAACGATTCATTCTTCTGTTGATTTTAATTTATCAATACGCCAACACTTTTTTTTGTTTTGTTCAAATCTAAAATATATAATTTAGTAAGCTTATAATTGTATTTCCAAAGTGGCCCGCGAGATAATTTGGGTCGGCCAACCCTGGACTAGACGAAATTTACTACCGGAAATTGTGTTGATGATGACGGGGACCGATTCTTCCGCTCGAAATCAGCCAGAAAAGAAAACACATCGCGTTGTAAAATCAATAGATTCCTCGTCTCGTACGAATTCCAAAACGGCAGGTGAAAGTAGTATTTTATTAATATGGATAAATTTAATCTTAATATCGACGTTGAAACATTTTCATTGGTTATTCAAATTGTCCTGTTCCATTTCTTTGATTCACATTTCTATCTATCCATCCATCTCTATTAGTTGTTGACTGACAAATGTTTAAGCGTTTTAGACACTTTCGAGGAATTTTCGCCATTTCCAAAATCATTTTTGTCAAGAAAACGTATAAACGTATTTGTACTATGACCGATTCAAATGGTTTCAGATGTATAAGACGTAAATATTTAAAGTAGACATTTTTCAAACGTTTTCGATTTAATTAAATAACGATTATATAGTTACACCTGTTTGCGTATATGGTCATATATATATGGCAAACAGATAAATTTTGTAAAAATGTTAATACAGAATAGTATTGGCGACACATTAGAAACTGTGCGAACGACACATGTGTCGTGTTGATTTTGCTGTCGTCGAGCCGCACGCGTTTATAAGTCACGTCGTGTTTACCGAGTGTTCGACAAACAGTGGCGACGCGACGTGTTTCCCAAAGTTGACTCGAGCAACTCGCCGTATTCTCTCGATTCGCAGGGGAAAATAAATTTCACGCAGCAGACTCGCGCGACCATGTGGACTGCGGTTTTCTTCGCGTTGCTGGCGACGACGGTCAAGAGTTTGGAACTCTTTGAATCGAGAAGAGCGTTTCGGCCGACCGACGATGAATACTCAAAACTTATCCGCGACACCTGCGAAAACGTGGACGATTTCAAGCGCATGTTAAACTTCTCCGTGCCGTCCGCTGACGCGACAAGTCCGAGAACGGCACGGAGCGCCGTGGACGCTGTGAACGACGCGCACAAGCGGTTCGCGGATACCGCGTCCGACTACATGAGAATGTATCTGAGACTGTACAGCGAAATCGCGTTGGGCATTCTGAACTACGTCGCGGACCCAAATGACTCGGGCAAAAAAGTCAACAAACACGTTTTGGCCGGTATACGATTCAACGAGTATGATGATTTTTGTGCGCCCTCGTTTCTCTTAAACGCCGGGAGCGATGTGAAAACGGTGTATCAAACTGTGCACTTTTTGAGTATGAGCCTGAGAGAACAATCAGTATCGACCAGAGCTCTAAAGCTTCAGTTACGGTATTTTTATACTGCCAACGAAGTCAGAGCCGCCGCCGACGACGATTTAATATCTAAATATAACGCGATGGTAGACGAATTCAAAGAAACTATCCTTGGCGAACCGGAAGTATTAAAACTCATAATAATAGAGAGGAAAATCCAAAGCTTCTCAAAACTATTTTGTCTGTCGACAATACCTCAGATTGTAGATAAAGATCTTCACGCTGCAAAATCAGTCGACCAAGATAAAGTCGACAAATTCGTTAGTCACGTCGGTTTCGAACCATTTAACATATTCGTAAGTTTAACGCGGTCGCATGGCTGTTTTCGTTTTTTTTTTAATACGAATCGATTACTGTCGATCTGAATTATCGATTTTAAAATCGACTCGTCGCGACGTTGTAATATTACGATTGTTTTTGTTACACGTCGCATTAGCACTTATTCGCCATATTAAAATTACTGATTTTTTTTTACTAAAAAATTATGATTTCGGTTTGTTCAAGGTCCACCAGTCCATGAAAAGCTTTTCGACACAAAGAGATGAAATATCAGATTGGGACTGCACGTCGATTTTGGTAAGAAACCGTATTATTTTTAACGAGTCTATTATCTATATATGTACCTGACTCGCGTGAAATTGAATCGTTTTTCGATTATTTTCACCTAATGAAAGTTATATTTTAATACTAAAGCGACGTTGCGTTTATTCTACGCCGCGAACGATTCGTTGGCACATATATTAATTTTATACGACAAAAAACCGTGGACAAATCGTTTGTTTGACTATTCTTGTTTTGTGTGACCACATTCGCGGTTTGATAACGACAAAGAAATAGACTTATTAATATAATAGGTATCGAAATTAACTTATCGTCTAATTTTTTATGATATATGATATGTATAGTCATTATAATAATTTTATTGATTGCTATCGTTTGAAATAAATTATAGCTATGAAATACATAATAATGAATGTTGTAGATCAGCGAAGAGTACTATGAAAATGCACAGGTAAAATTTAAAAGTTAATTATTTTTAAGAACGATTATTTTTGTGTATTCGTTATATTAAACGTTCGTTGTTTTAACGAACGTTTTATTTTTTATTCTTCTATGATTAGGTTTTAATTAGATTTTATAATTTCATATATACTGATATTTTTGTCGTATGAAATTAGTCACAATTTGTCGATTCGTCAATAATGGTATTGACATTGACGTTTTGCCTCGGCCTTAACAATATAAAATCCTTCTTAAGACTTAATTAATGGGGAAAAAAAAACCAAAAAGAGAATTTAGAGTGTTTTTTAGAATTTTTTCGAGCCGAGAGCTCAAACACAAAGACCTTTAAACTATTATACATGACCAACAAATCATATTATGTATCTACGTTCTAAACTTAAATTTTTAAGCTTTCGAGGAAAGTCGTTTATAAGCTGTCTACACTTAGACTATTTTCAAAAAGAACAAGACTATTTAAAAACGTAGGAACAAAAAATATGGGTCAACATTTTAATACAACTACGATGACTGTTCGTTCGTTTAAGTTTTATTATTTAATTAATCTCGGACAAATTTTTATTTACGACGTTTTTAAATAATAACAGCAGTATTTAAATAGGAATTCTGTGTGGTTATATTTTTGTGGACGTTTGAAGAAATCGAAGACAATATTGAGATAGTAAAATGTCTATAGTTATATCTATAGATAGTGCGGCACACTATAGCGTCAGATAAAATAACATTAAATTTTTGAATATTTCTAAAATTATGATTTCCGATTTTAAACGAATCATAAAAATCGTAAATATAAAATAAAATTATAAATATACGTATACTAGATTCTAGTCAGTAGTCTCATCCCAACAGTGTTATGAATCAGAACAATGCTTTTATTTGAGTTATTTTTAAAAGTATTTAAAACGTTATTGATTTGATATTTATGAGAACCATAATATGCCATACGACATCGGTCACCAGTCACTAGTATCTCGTCCGAGTGTTGCGTCTCACCCGTTTTGATTTTGGTTTTTGTTTTCTCGAACGTTATCTACATATTTAAACGAAACAGGCGCGTGGTTTTTCACGATCCGATTAACCGTGCGCGTACGGGACGTTTTTAAAAATTTTTTCGATCGCACGCGTTACTGCAGTGTATCGCGTGACATTCCCTTAAACGAAGATAATAATAATAATAGTGGTTTTTGTTATTAATAACGATTTTACGAGCATAATATTATAACGTGTGTCGGTCGTGATTTACGGACGATCGATACGTCCAAAACGGTATTATGTGTAGTGGCCGTATAGATTTTTTTTCACCGTCGTTGTAGCTAGTCTTGTTATAATATTGGGAAATACGATTGAACGGTTCATTCGTTGGTTGTGATTTGACGATTTGAATCGAGCACTTGCGAAAGTTCGTCCTGTCGAACAAATATACGAACCGACGTTTTCGTTGCCGTTTACGTAAGTATTTATAACGATAACGATTGTTTTTAAACGTTTCCACCCTAAGATCGGTAAATTCAATTTGAAAAAAAAAAAAACGCAATAAGATTCTCCGGGACGGAACTTTTGCCACGCGCGTACCAACGTTTACGAACGCGCGTATGTTTTCCGATATTTCCACCCGCGCACTGCACGGACTGTTTACAATAACGTATACACTGTTGTTATATTTCCATGTATTTTTTCGACGTGTGCGACGACGGCTGCAGCGGATCAAATATACGATTTCGTTGCGAGAACTCTTGTGAAATCCGTACGATTGGACATGGAGTGGATACCGGGTAGCAACTCGCAGACAGTCCCGTTTAACGGTAAGTCGACGATCACTGATAATTATCACGTCTAATTAGGGCTCGGATTTTTTATGTATTAAAACTAAATAAATAACTACTCAAAATATGTATCCGAAAACCGTCCAGTGATTTTTTCTCTCGTCTTGGTCGGATTTGTAGTTTTCATGTACGTAATAATAATATGAGATTTAATCGTTTCGAACCAGTCGCCAGGGAAAACAGGAGGGAGCCGATCATCTGCCCGTTTCAGAACGGCCCTTGCCCTCATCCGTGTCCGCCATCTTGCCCGTGTCCGTTTCCGTGCCCGATGGACCAAAGCGAGGACGACACGATCTCGTATCCGTCTCCACCGCGTCCGACCGGCGACGGCGGAATCGGAAGGAAGGTAAATATACGTTTATAAAAACATAATATTACACATTATATTGTACGGTTTTTCATCTTCGTTTTGATTTCTAATCACGTTTTTATCATTTATAGTTAGTTTCTCCACTCACCGCGCTTTCCCAAACATATGTTTGATAACATCAAAAAATCTTGATTATAAAACACGAATCACACCGGTATAATACCCGTTAGCCATAGATAAAAAAACCGTAAATATTTTTTATCTTTTTATAAATCTCGTTGATATTAGTTTTACGAAATTCGTGGATCTATGATTTATAGACGACACGACGAGAGTAGCGTGTTTTTATAGGATATAACAATTTGTATTCGGTTCCGAGAGAGTTAGGAAACGTACTTTATCAAATATAATTTTAGGGACTCGCGCGACTTATAATATTATACTTTTTATCGATTCCTAACACGACGATGAATCCTTGTGTTTACTGTTTTATCGTTTTGCAGATGTGAAGACGGCGATTGGAAGTTGGACCGGAACCATGGCGCACCAGAAAATTATGAAACCCTTTACCATCATAGTTTCTGGTCCAGTGGACGCTTGATATAAAAAACGCCGGACAACAGCTGCGCCCAACTTAGAATGAGGAAAAACGATTTTGTTTTTTCTATATTTATATAATTTTTGTTTACAAATCCGAATATGTACCCATACACAAGTATAATAATATAATTTATATTTGTAAAAATATCTTTTGGTTTTGTTCTAGTACTCGTAGAATAGAATAGAATAGAATAGTTGCGTTTGTGTACGATATTGCGGCGCTCGGCGGTGTGGTGGATAAATCCAAAAAACATTCAAACTTACATTTATAAATGTATATTTATAATACAATACATAACTTATATTTATAAAAATAAATGTGAGACGATGTCGAGTATGTGATGTCTCACTCAGCCCGGCGTCACGTACTAGGGGCGTTGGGAATGGATCGTTGCGATGTGAAAACGGTTCTAGTTTTTAATTTTCAAGTAATCTTAATAAACAGTACGTCACGTCGTCGTCTCATCGACCACTACAACGTGCGCTAAACTTGTTATCATTACGGTCGGTTTTATTTTCCGGTTTCTAGTTTTTGAACATACGTTTTTACAATTTGGATAAAATAAAACCAGTGGCTCCAGGGGAGCGTAGCGTCATTTTTTTTAACGTCTCACCGACCTAAAAATTTACGCCTCGCCCGTCAGCGGTACTTATAATTTTAGCACTAAGGTTACTGTCGTGACTGACTGCTGCATGTTTTTATTTTTTAGATAAATTTGAATTAGAAATCATTATTCGTCCCACAAGTCCCACAAATCTTACTACTGTACTATGGAAATCGCATTGTGAACAAACCCCAGTGGTAGTTATAATATAGAAGTGAATTGGAATTTACATAATTTTTAACACTCATTCTATAAGATATAATATTATGTTATTGGAATACATTTTTAGCTTGGAAAGTATTGTCTAAGATGTTCGACAAAAAACATGCAACAGTCATCAAGAAGTCCTTAATTTGTTATTGATTTTGATTAATATGTGTGGAAAACTCATATATTAATTTCTATTAGAAAGTTCTATTAAAAAGTAATATTCTATTACCAAGGCATAGGCTCCAATGAGAATACACTAAGATAAAAATATAACATGTTCCACAAAAATCATTGTCAAAATAAAAAAATTTATTTATCACAAAAGAAAGTATCTCGATTACTTCTATGACATTATTTACCTTATTTAAGTACCTATTAAAATACTAAAAACAAAATCTATGAATAATAGTGTTCGACGCTGAAATAAGGTTTTAAATACTTGTTTTCCCTACACTACACTGTTATTTACAGTTAACATTGTATTACCATTTATTAGTCCATTTACATTTGCCACTGTAAATCTTTTATTTTCAAAACTCATTTTATTTTTTCCATAATAAATTCCAAAAGTAATTTAAAATAGTTTATGGTATATTAATTATTTATAATGAACTTAAAATTTACGAGTGATTATGAGTGGTACATAAAAATATAAATATAGATTAAATTTATTTAATCAACATTTATATAGAAATAAATATAAGTTTAACTGTTTTTTTTTCTGAAAAACCGATACATATTTTACATAGTATATATATTTCAATATAATATAAATTTGTGTAATGTTCTAGTGCAAACAAGAATTTATTATTAATTTTCAAGTCGATAGTGAAAATCATAAAAAAAAGTCTTTCCAATAATCGTTTATACTTACACGACTTTTACAGACTCGGGCGAAAACTCCAAGAGAAGTTTCTTTGGTAATAAACTTCATTACAGATACTTAATTTTCTATTAATTTATTTATAGACGGTGTTCAGTGTATATCTCAATAAAACAAAGTTTGTACTCGTAAACGTTGGATAACTATTAAAAAAAAAAAAACGAAAAAAAAAACGAAAGCGTATTTATAATTATTGATTTACGTCATTCGCTAACTGCAGTATTAACTCTGTTATCAATTTATCTATTAGTAAGTTTTCTGAAACGCTCGACGAGAATTTCAAAATAAATAAACAGCAATAAGTAGGTGTTTAATTAAGTTTATGTCGGACCAAAGTAGCTTTCAACCGCCGAGTTGATAAGTCGTAGGAATTATTTATATAATTTTCACGGTAATAAATAAAGAATTATCTGAAATTTCGTTGAAAATGTATGAATTCAGGTCCGACTTTTAATGTAACGGTGATTAGAACGTAGGTTTTTAATTATTTTAGCGCTGTCCGATGTATAAATGTGGTGATAAATGATCTGTTGGGATTTTAATTAGAACGAGCGTATTTCGGAGAAATCCGGTCGAATTCGATTTCAAAAGATATCGTATTTATTTTTTTATGAGCGATTAAAATTTGATTAAAACGCGCGCCATCATCGCGCATCGGGACAATAAATTATGCCTAAGGTTTTTTTTTTTTTTTTAAAGTAATTTATTTTTCTAATCCTATCAAAATGTCTGGGACTTACGTAATTACCCAAGTCCGTCACGATATTCTGTTCGTTGACATGTTGACAAAAGTGATAATTATAAAAATGTTTATCGTTAATATTTTGTAACTTTTTGCAGATAGCTGACGAAATATTTTACGACCTGACTAAAAATAATGTCACAGATTTTCAGGTATAATCTGGTTCGTTGCGCTTATTACTTACAATTATTATTTAACAATCAACTGTATTATGTTAATATATTAAAACATCTCATTAAAGGGTTAGGTTAGTGAATTGTCGATTAAAATGAAATTCTATAGGCACTAGGCACATTATCGTTGGACAATAGACACGGAAATTATATTTAGTAAAACCCACGTAAGTTATACGCATAAAATGTATTGTTTGCAGGCAAATTTTATGACCGTTGACTTTGTAGACGATTAATTATTGATAGAAATTATCTAATTCTCGTACAATTATCACGTTGAAATAGTAATCGAAATCGTACATAATTTGGAAACGCAAAAATAAAAAACGCCTCGTATCAGCTCCATTCGATTCGACGACTCGCATATTAAATTTCATTTGTGATTTTATTTATTTTTTTCAGTTTAAATTTAACCGTTTGCAAATAAGATGAAAAATGAAATTGTTATAAATTTAAATTAACCCATTTTCTTTGTTTTTGTTGTGAATTAGACGGGGGGAAACGTTCATAAAATCCTAGACACTTGTGGCCGCGGGTCTCGGGGGGTCGTCGTGTTTCGCCGTTATTGGCGAGCACTTGTTGCCGAGGTCTTCGCCATCGTCTATTCTCATTCTGGTTTATCGAATTTCTTCGATTATTCGAAATTAAGCGGTGAAAAACGAGGTCTGAAGAAACTAGTCGAAACAAATGAGAAAACGCATTCGCACGATACGGCCGCGCAATGATGGACAAATGACGTTTTACGCACCGTTACAAATGTATACGCGATTCACCTTTTCTTTTTTTTTCCAGGGAAATAATTTTCACTTTAAACCCGCCTGGTTATTATTAGATTCGCGCGTGTAAACGCACTTTCAGATCGTTCCCCCTGTGCTTTGATTTCAAAACCGTTTTGAGCGGTTGTTGTGTGATGAGCAAATAACGAGCGTACGATTGTTTTAATTATTAAGATATAATCTGATACAATCTGTGGTGCACGAGTGAAACGAATAATAATTAATAAATTAGACGTTGCTAATATTTTATAGATACAATCCGATTTCGGTCATGCGAATATACTCAACGTACGTTATAATTTACGTTTTCATATATGAATTTCAGGAAAAAATCACTCGTTCAATCGAAGCGAAGGATTCGGCCTATGTCGTAACACTTTCTCTAGTCAGATTAAAATACGAATTGAAAATCAATTGTCATTCCCTGAACGACGTGACATTTTACAACATCGCGGTAGAATGTTTGGAATACAGTTTGTTCAAAGAAGGACTCAAAATGATCAAAGGAATACAATTGATGTGTTTGAAAAAACCACAAATGTCAATTGGCGATGTGCACTTACTGAGATCGAGATTGGTCCTGTTCGAATTGATCCTCGGTAAAATATTTGACCGAATATTAGAAAAAACTCACGTGGGCGTCATCGAGAATTCGATAAAGAGAAAATTTTACGAGAGATTGACAAAGGACATGGACGATTTGAAAACTCATCTGCCTTGCACCGAGTCTACGAACACAATCAAACGGTATTCGGAGCTGTCTTATGCGGATAAATCCGAAGAATTTCACGACGCGGAGCATTATTTTCTCCGGCCTATAAATAATATTTTAAATTTCTATGATTTCGACATGCCGTATTTAAATCGAATATAAACTGTATTTTATTTTTAAGACGATAAAACAATAATAATTGCATTAAAATACACTTATTATACTACACATAATAAACGGGTGAGAATTAAACTAAACTGCGAGTCACGTAATGTTTTTAATTTTTAAGTTTCTTTTATGTCGGATAATAATGTCATTATGTCATTTGATTTTACAACAACTCGATACTACATTGCCATACTGAGATTCGTATTAATCATAACTTTTAAAACTATCATCTATTACGTATTAACGAAAGTTGAAATTTATTTTTATAAAAAATATGCGTTCTTCTGGATCCGATAACAACTGTATAACGAGTTATATACAGTGGCGCACATTGTCGTGTTTTTTAAGTGTACCTCGTAAATATAATAACACCCTACCACTCGTTTTCAGATACAGTTGCTTATGTATAATTTATCTACACGAACATTTATTTTTAGACTTTAGGCATTGAGCGGCACAGATCTGAGTACACAATGACAACGTGATCGTAAACATAGATGATCAAACATTTTAAATTTTATCATGAAATCTTCCCGCCCACCTACTCAACAAATTACAATGGTAGCAGCTCGTTACTTTATCGTCGTAGGTAATGTTGATATTTTTTCAAATATCAGTGATTTTCGATTCCAACTACCTACACGATTAAATATTAAAAAAAAATTATAACTGGTATGTGAGAACTGTAATATTATAATTATAATGATCCATAAGGCAGTAGGAATATTGGGAAAATCGATAGTTTATGGCTACAGCGTTCCATCTGAAGCATTGCTTCGCGGCAGTTCCAGGTGGCGGGTGCATCTTCGATTCAAAAAAAAAAAAAAATGGCTACGGCGTTCCAGCGTGGAACAGGGCCAGCCCATCATCAGGTATTTATAAACATTTATAGATACTATGTATAGCATGATGTATTTCGTTTTTTATGTAAATATTTAATTCAATTATTGCATTTATTTTTATTCATGAAACACAGTGAGAAGCGCAAAGCAGATTGAGATGCAGTTATTATAGTTACAAGCTATCGACAGTTGCTAAAACGCAATCGGTACGTTATAATAGCGTGTTACAAATATGTCTCATGTTTTTAAATCCCATTTCGTTAAACTTCAATTTTCAAACGTTTGTAAATATTTTTTGCGACTTCTCGGTAATCTTTTTCTTTGTTTTAGGTACTAAGTAATTGGTGTTTTATTTGATGGCTTGCGCCGCTTACGGGAAATATACAATTTTACTTGATTTTACTATCAAATATATTCGGATTCGACAGTTTTAAACACACATGTGTCGCGTTTCACTTAGAATTTTAATAGTAAGTGTAATTTTATAATCATTGCTATTATTAAAAGTGTAAATAATAAAAGTATTATTGGCCCATTTCAGGTCATATCTTTTTTTTTTAAATTCGGATTGTTTTAGTGGAAAAAAAAGTTGAGAAACACTGCTGCCGGTCTAACAAAACGGAATAGATATGAATTTACTATAATGGAAATCGAAAGCGTAATAATATGCATTCATAAACACATGGTAATATTAATTAAAATATTAGTTACTATTAAAAACTAATAAAAACAAATTATGACTAATCAATAATAGAAGTGTTTACGAACACATATTAATAATTATTAAACTATTTTCTACATCATAATATTATAGAATTTTAAGGAAACAATAATTGTATCACAATAAAAATAACATTAAGTGTCATTTTATTATATCTTAGTAGTAAAACATAATGATGGAGACGCACAACAACAACAACTCATCGAGACATAAAAAGGCCAGAGAAACGCTCCATAGAGCAGAGTTCTCGGGTCGTGTCGAGAAGAATGTGTTGTGCTGTAAGTCTCCACCAGTATTTATTAAAATCATATAAAGAATATCATACTTAAAATCCATTCTTTTAATCAGATCAAGCTATGTCAATGTAAGGTAAGAGAATACTCTTATATAAGGTTATAGAACAATGTTTCTTCCTCTTACAGGAAAAGGTATCTTTACATGTCCTTATTTCATAGGCTAAATCCACTTTATTACAATGGCGAGATACTGCGACAATGTGTACTGATATATTGGTTCATAGGCGGATAATTGGTCATATTTTTAAGGGTATTATTTATTATTATTTTAAATATATTACATATTTGGTGGATTGGTATTTTTACCTTATTTAATCAATATTTAAGTTTTACTCTTCGTCCAACTGCTGTATTGTGAAGGGATTTAAACCTTCTGCGGAGGGGCTTAAGTCCCCTATGGGGGGTGGGGAGGCAATATCCGCCTATATATTGGTCGTATAAATCCTGTTGATAACTATTGTAGTCGTACCAATGTATTCATTTAACTGTGAAAGCAATGAAAAATAATTACAATCGAAAAATTGTCTGAATAAAAAATATATAAAAATGTAGATTGTAAATAATATTATGAAGATAATTAATTAAAATACGATAAAAGTAGTAAATTTTGAAAATGATCGATTTTTCCATATTATTTCAAACATTAAAATGAAAAATTAAGCTTTGGATTAGTACAAAATGTTGTACCCAATTTTTTTCATTTAAAATAAACAACTATATTATGCGCGAAAAACGCATTTGCCAAAAATCGCTGTTTACACATTTTACGGAAATTTTTTCGATTTACGAATTCCTCTGCCAGACTGTTGATTGTAAATAATAACGATTTATTTAAATGATTAATATTAATTTTTTCCTCGGAGTCGATATTTCAGATTGCACGCTAGAAAAAAAATCTCTTCCATGGTTCAAAAAAAAAAAAAACATTTTTCGAAAAAATTAATAATCGTAAATATGAAATTGATATTTTTTCCCCGATCGAATTCGATTTCGAACATTTTTCATATTCTCGACTTGAATAAGCACGAACGTTAAAAATGTAGACGTATGACCTCTACGACATTAACAAAACAAAATATTTCAATGAGATAAAAAATATAATATTTTGTTTTCTAATTGCAGCGTTTCGGATAAAGAGTACATACATCATATAGTGTTGTTTCTAAATCGGATATTTATAATCCCCAAAAGAATCATTTTTTGCCAATTATTCTCGCTGCGATCCGATTCTCAAACGACATAAATATAATATATTACGTGCTAAAAAAGTATAGCAAAAACAAATTATTATTATAAAAACGTACGGAAATGATTTATTAAAACTCGTATTAAATATATATTGTATGAATAAAAATAAAATAAGTAGGTCTTGCCCGGAGTATTAGAATAACGAGTGCGACGACCGATTTCGAATGAAATTCATCGTCCAGGTGGTGAAGAAAAATAAATACATTTTATTCGAAACCGGTCGTAATAGAATTTGCACTCTTTATTTATAATAAACTCCGGACAAGACTTTTATTTATTTAATAGTTTTAATGATTTTTACATAATATTTAATAACACTTTGTCATTATCATACGAGTACCTATTAACCACTAAACATTTTTTTTTCTTCAAAATAAAGCGTTTAAAAATAAATTAAAATTTATGATTTTATGTACCTGCCTAGTATGACGTAAGCGTACTTCACGAAGTAAATATAGATAGATAATAAATCTAGATACTAGACAATCGATAAAGATATATCGTAAGTTTATCGCGTTCGATTTACATGTTTGACATGTAATTGATTGATGTATTGATAAAGTAAAAATTGTAACTTGGAATTGTTTACGCGTTGGTGATTTGATTACATAACGATCGTAGATCACTTTAGCATTTGCACGTTTGCAAATAAAACTAGAGGTCGACTCTATTGATTTTAGAGAATTATAATTCTAGTAATTTGTCTTTTACTATTAATAGAGATGTTTCGATAATATTTTTCGTTTCCGTTTTTTTTGTTGCCTTATTTTTAGTGTGTAAACGACCGAGAGACGAAACCCGGCTGTTTTTGGATCTAGGATCGCCGCATCGATCACATTGCCTTGCTGGGAACCACTGAGATACACTTGCTTGGAAAGTCTGAAACAGAATATATGCACTTAGGTAGGAACTGTTTATATTTTATAACAAGAATATGACGTATACTTGTACATAAATAAATAAGTTAGATAAAAATAAAACTGTTTATTCGAACTTTTAAGTTTATCTTATGACATCATACGGAAAATATATTATTTCAGTTGATTTTCTAGCAAACATTTGGATACTCTGATTCGATTGTTTTTATTGAACTTATAAATAAGAGAACAATAATCGATATACCGCTTGGGTGTATAAATTGTCTTGTTTCATGACGAAAATCGATTTACTAGAAAATTCTTATACGTAAATAAGTGAAAAAAATAATAATACTGCAAGTCACGTATTATTTTAACTTAGAAGTTTACCCTAAGATGTCATATTGGAAATTTGTCGTTAAGTTTTTAATTTCAAACAAATACACGTCTATAATATAATATGCTCTGATTCAATCGTTTTAAACGCATAACTTCTAAATGAAAAAAAAAAAAACAGTGGAAATTCATATAAAATAAATAAAATAACGATGACATTTGATTATTTAAATTAAAAAATAAATATATATAATTCGCCCGAGTAACAATCATAACAACACGCGTAATATTTGATCGTTTTCTGAGGTTTTCTATGAACTTTCTTTGAAAACTAATTGTGTTTTTTTCCAATAAAAAATGTGTTGTTTTGAAAATAATACGAGAGTATAATAATGTCATGAATGATGGCAGCAATACGGCTGTTAGCACAACGTGTTCCACTAAATATTTTGCGATTTCATCGGCAACTCAATGGTGATTTACGCCAAATCTACGATTAGTTTACATCGCGAACTTTACCCCAGTCCGTGCTTTATATGTTTACAATAAGTTTTATCTAGTTGAATATTCCGATTGTTTTCGATCGACGAAATACTAGCGTTTTGTTTTTATAAATGTTCCTTATAACTTTGAGGTGTTTATGCAAATTTAATACGATAAATATATAATTTCAATACGTACTACAAACAAGTTAAAAACAAAAAAAAAAAAAAATCGAAAACTTTGCTCGATTATTTATTTTTTGCCCAAACGATCGAACCTATAAATCTTGTCGAATTAATAATATTTAACACTCTGGAAAACATAAAAATATTTCCTTTTCTATTATTTCTCATAAAACAATGGGCAATTATAGTAACAATAACATTATTTCCGGGGAATCGTCCGGATTAACCTTATAACAGTATAGTATAACTTATAGCTCAAAAAAACAACTTTTTTTTTTTGATATTGCGATTTAGTATTTTTCAATAAAATGTTTATATAATATTTCCCGCAGTATTGGTACGAAAAATAAATAATCGTGCCGCACCCGTAGAAAAGTTCTTCGCGTACGCCTAATGTGGACAGGACACGTTACGCAAGCGTATCAAAATAAATACATTTTTTTTTTATAAATATTATATAATTATCTATGACGTAAGCATAAAATAGATCAAGCAAATACGGATAGACGGTAAATCTAGACACCAGACAGTCGATAAATTTATTATACGCGAGCGTATCACGCGTTCGATTTATACGTTTGACATATTGTGTGTTTGATGTATCGGTTAGTAGGTGAAAATCGTAACTCGGAATTGTTTGAACATTGGTGATTCGATTACATTGCCGTCGTAGATCATTTTTTCTTTGTCTTTTTATTGTTTGCACATGTGGCCGGTTCCGCAGATTTATTCGTAAGGACTCGAACGCAAACAGAAACGACACAACAAGTTCAGACCCGTGCGAAAGCCGAACGCGCTTGTATACGAACTCGCCGTACGGACTGAGCGTTCGACGAGAAGCGGAGACCTTTGCCACCTTTTAAGAACTCGTCGTTTAGCACGCGGAAAGAGAAAAAAAAACAACAACTCGCAGTCATGAAGATGATGATAATATTGTTGGCGCTGTTTGTGACGGTCAAGAGTACGGGACTCTCGGAATCGAGAAAATCGTTCGGACCGAGCGACGGCGAAACGTTGGACCTCGTAAACGTCACGAACGAACGGGCCGAAGACTTCAAGGCGATGTTGGCCGTTTCCTTTCAGTCCGACGGATCGAATACGACAAACGTACGGAGCGCCGTGAACGATTTGAACGATAAGAATCAACATTTCGCGCACACGGCGTTGAATTACGTGAAACTGTACCTGAGATTATACTGCGAAATCGCGTTGCAATTTCTCAACTCCAAGCTAGACCCGAAAAACCCGATCAACGAAAACCTAAAAGTCAATCCGAGCATAATCAATGTGCTCAGGTTCGGAAATCACGATTTTTGTGCGGTCTCGTTTCTCCTGAACGTCGGGTGCGACGTCACGACGGTATTTCACACCATCCATTATTTGCGCACGGTCTTGAACGACAAATCGGAGAAAATCAGACTTCAAGTCTTGAAGTATCAATTGGATTATTTTTACATAAACAATTTGCCGAACGTCGACGAAAATGCGCTATCCAAATACGAAGAAATAATAAACAAATTCAAACAAGACATCAGTAGTAAGTCGTACGCGTTGAAACTGCTGACAATAGAAGTGAAAATACGAAGCTTCTCGGAACTGTTTTGTCTGTCGACAATACCACAAATTATAGATAAAGACCTACTAGTCGAAAACGCGGTCGGCGAAGATAAATTGGACAGATTCGTTAACCATGTGATGAATGTCGAAAAATTCGACGTGACCGTGAGTTTTATACCGTTATTTTACAAATCATAAGACTTTAAGATTACTTTTTGCTTCTCAGATACGTATCCGATTACTGTGTGTTTGACATTTCGGTAGAATCGTTGGGAAAAAAAAAATTCATATTTCACCTTTATTATTATCACTTATAGTGGTCAATGTAAACACAAATTTAACATAAACTTTCTACTCGCATTGTTCGATTGAAAAGTTGCGCGTGGTTTTATTCAAATAGTTTTTAATACTTTTCATCTGTTTGTATTTAATAAATAACGGTGTAATTTTTGATCGGCGTCTCTGTCGTTTTGCAAATATTCAAATATTCAAATATTCTGAAACAATTAAACGGTTTAGGGTCAGCGTTTTCGGCGCAACATATGACGTATTGACGAACATTATTGAGCAAGTAGTCTCGCAGTTTGAATAATTAAAAATCGTAATCGCTTCTTCGTTTTCATATTGTTCTGTGTGTTAAGTTTTGGCCCCAAAGTTTGGCCGAATCTACGAAACCGCGATCGTTTATTTAACATTTATATGTATTTATTATATACTTTAAAAAGAAAACGACTGAAAACGCAAGACCGTTCTTTACAGTAATTATTATTACCACAACTAACGTTTTATTCGATGAAAAAATTAATTAGAAAAAAACCATAGTAAAAACATGCGTTTGTTCTATAAAACGACAAAAGAAGACCGCGTTCGCTTCTTTCTTATCGAGTTTATTTCTCATTATTAATATCTGCAGTGCTTAATAATTTCCAGTGATTTTAAATAAATTTCGAGTTAAATATTTCAATCGATCGAAGTTACATTCCGTGTGAATAGATACTAATAAAATGGCCGATGGAAGTTTTTGATTTTAAATGATTACAATTTTCGTCCGATCACTTTTCGACTGTAATACTGTTGTCGTCGAGCGTATTTAAATATATTCGTGACAAAATAAAATGATTTTTTCTCGTTTGATAAAAACTATATAGTATTGGTTCATTGCGATTTTCAGGTTCACGAGTACGGTGACACATCAGTCACACAAAGAGATCAAATAGTCAAGTGGGACTGTACACCGATTTTCGTAAGAAAAACAGAATATTTATAATACGTGCGAAATAAAAAAATAAAATAATAAGCCTTTATTATTAACTTCATTTCGGCCATGAAAAGCAGTGACGTAATTAAAATTAAAAAAATACTTGTAGAATAGATAATAATAATAATAATAATATAAATATAAAAACCGTAGTGGTTTTTGTCTCCAGTATTATCTTAAAATGTTAAAAAACATAAAAAAAAAAAATTCAAAATTCGATTTGGTTGCTTCGATTAATACGATATCGAAACATATATTTTATTTTTTTTCAAACTAAAACTGTCATCTTTTCTTAAAACGCAAGACAAAAAAAAAATTATGTCCAAGTCATTTAAGTGCGGGTGCTATTGTTCTCTATAATGTTTTATCTTTCATTATTATTTCATATATTTTTTAAACGTTGTTGAAATAACGTTATAGGATCTACTCCTTGTTTTCCTGAAACTTTATATTTACCTACTATAATAACAACTGATTGCACGAACTATTACCGTTTTTATAAAAAAAAAAAACATAATTTGTTTCGAAACTGAAATACATAAAATTATTGTTGTAGAAAAGTAAAGAATACAACGAAAACTCAGAGGTAAGATTTTAAATTAAATACAATTTGTAGAATAATCGTTTTTCAGAACGAGAATATAAAATGTTTTATACATAATTTATAATTTATAAAATGTACGTTGCTTATAATAGTTGTTTTTTTTTTCCTATAGAATCGTAAAAACGTATTGATTTATGAATAATGGCGTAACATTTTGACCCAGGCGTAAAAATCTAAAAGCTCTCTTTTAAATAAAATAACGCGAAAAAAACCAAAACGAATTTTACGTCTTTGATAAAAACATAATATTTTCAATGCCCGGCACAAATATAATAATAATAATATGTCGACACTATCGAACTCGTGTCACAAATTCGGAACGTGTTTAAACTTGATTTTTTAAACTTTAAAGCTTGAAAGTCGTGTAAGCAGCGAACCTTTGGATTTTCTTAATCTTAACTTTGTTTCTTAACAAAAATACGTGTTAACATTTCAGTACGACTATATTAATGTTACGTCGTCGTTTCGAGTTTTTATTATATCGTTATTTTACGATACGTTTTAGAGCCATGGCGATTTGAGATAATTATTACACTAGCGTTCGACACTCGGTAGGCGCAATTAATAAATCTATGTAATTGTTTTGTTTTTACAGTCGGAAGAAGAAATCGAAGACGACACCGAGGTAGTCAATAACAATTGTTATAATCGGCCTGTAATATAATTATCTCTAATAGTCATTTCCGAGTTTGACTTCTTGTCTTAAAGTTAACGTGGTTTGTTTTATCATTTCAAACACTATCGGTTTTAATCAAACATTTCAAGACGAATTTCATTAATTCATTTAAATACATAAACTATTTTTAATCGTTCGAAAATAAATACCAAACAACAATATTACGAACGCTCGGGAAAATGGAGAAATTAAATATTTCGATGATTATTTTTTTTTTCGACGAAATCAAATAACTACTACATAATGCGCGATATGTATTCGCGAAATGTGTCTAGGGTTATAATATAAGAATAATTTGAATTTATTATGATTTCACAAACGAAACTCGTGAAAAATGTTTCTAATTATCCTTTTTATGGTATCCACAACTTTTACAGACGCGGGAAACGACTCCAAGTGAAGACTTCGATTCTATGGTAATAACAATAATTTTTACATTTTTACAGTCTACACTATGAGTTACATATACAAAATTTCAAGTGCCATATAAATAACACAAATTTCATTAAAATATTTCGAAAATTATACGGTCAAGTACGAATTTGATTCTTAAACGTTCCGAATGATAACAACATAAGTAATATAATTTATTCAAAACAACATCCGGTCTCGTCAAAATTAAATTTTTAATGCGTATGAAAATGTTTTATAGATTTTTCAATAACTTTTACGCAATACAACGATAATTTTATCCCGGAATCTTACATTACATTTTACAAGTCTTTAGTATTCAAATTGCCATTTAATAAATTTAAACTACAAATGTCCGTGATTTTCTCGCGTCTTGTTAAAGTTTAAAATTTAAAGGATCTGAACTTTAAAAGCGTTTATCAGCAGTCGGTATTTATTTTATTTTTTTATTTTATAGATAACTGAATACATAACGAATGAAATAAGTGGCCAAAACGAAAACAAGAAGACGGACATAGAGGTAATCGGGGGAGGAGGTTTTGTTCCTATTAGCTATATGTCAGTTATTTTAAAAAGTTTATAAGAGGGTTGTCAAAGGGGCTTTCGGTTATCGACTACTAAGCTCTATATTGATATTATTGTTAACCGGGGGCGTGTTTACATTTTTTTTGGAGAGAAGGGGAATTTTCTCTAAACGAAATTTCACAATTCAACCAATTAAAAAATTAAAATTATAATTTTATCAAACAATTTTTATGTTAATTGTATAACCATAACTCTCTTTTTTTACAATTCGAAACTAATAATTCTTAAAACAATGATAACATGAGCTTTTACAATTTTCATTTTGTTACACATTACAAATTTCGGGAGGGGGGGGGCTGATGAGGCTCGATGAAATAGATCGGTTTTTTTAAATATAAATAATTTTGTTAAAAACTATTTTTTTCTACTTTGTTGGAGACAAACAAATTCATGACTGAGTAAAACTTTGGGACATTTTAACTCTAAAGTGCCCTAAAATAATTTTTTTTACTAAATAAATATCGTATAAAGGGAGTTACGACACTAATTACTCCCGCGGTTCAATATATACATATTATATTAATGCGTTGATCGATTTCAGGAAAGTAAAATCGTAGAAGGAAATAAAAAGTATACAGTGAAGAATGTTAATCTTTCTTTAAGTAAATTGAAAAACGAATTGAGCTCCAATACCTATTTCACGAACTTTGTGAGTTTTTATAACATCACGATAGAATGTTTGCAATATAATTTGTACAAAGAAGGACTCAAAATGATGAAAGGAGTACAGTTGATGTGTTTGAAGAACCCAAACATGGAAATGAATGAAATACATTTGTTGAAATCGAGAATGGACCTGTTTAAATTGATCGCCGATGAGATATTTGGAAGAATATTGGAAAAAACCCACATAGGCGTCACTGAGAGTTTGATAAAGAAGAAATTTTATGAGAGGTTGACGAAGGAAATAGACGATCTGCAGACTCGTCTGCCTTGTCTCGACGTCACCAAGAGCTACAAACACAAGTCCAAATTCTCGTCCACTACCAAATCCGAAGCACTCGAGGACGTGGAACATTATTTCGTTCGACCTATATATAATGTTTTAAATTTCTACGATTTCGACGTACGTACATTTAGCCAAAACAAAGTCGCGTCGTCGACCGGTGACGCGAGCACTACTAAAAACATATTCGGCGAACAGTACCGAATCGAGGAGAGGGGTTCGCCCAACACGAAGGACTACAAGTTGTACATAAAAAACGAGAGCGGAACAGTGATTTCGCCGTTCCACGATATCCCCTTACGCGCCGACAGCACCGGCAAAGTGTTCAACATGGTGGTGGAAATACCCAAGTGGACCAACGCCAAGATGGAGATCAACAAGCAGCTGCCGTTGAACCCGATCACGCAGGACGTCAAGAACGGCCAGCTGCGCTTCGTGCCGAACCTGTTCCCTTATAAAGGTTACATTTGGAATTACGGCGCGTTTCCTCAAACGTGGGAGAACCCGCAGTCGGCCGACGAGCACACCGGGTGCAACGGGGACAACGACCCCGTGGACGTGCTCGAAATCGGCAACACGGTGGCGAAACGCGGAGAAGTGTTCAGAGTAAAAGTGCTGGGCGTCGTCGGACTGATCGACGAGGGCGAGACCGATTGGAAAATCATCGCGATCAACGTGAACGACCCGATCGCGCCCGAAGTGAACGACATCGGGGACGTCGAAAAACATTTCCCCACGCTGTTGAGGTCCACCGTCGAGTGGTTGGAGAAGTATAAGATACCGAACGGCAAGCCGGCCAACAAGTTCGCGTTCGACGGCAAGCCCGAAAGCGCGGAGATGGCGTTGAAAATAATCGAAGAAACGCATGGATTTTGGAAGGGCTTGCTGCAAAAAGAAACCTCCGACGGTATATCGTGTGTGAACACGACGTTGAAAAACGCCGCGACCGTTGACGACGTTAAAGTCCAAGCCATATTGTCGGAGAGCTCGCCGCTACACGACGCCGAACCCGATCTGTTGGCATCGGAAGACGACACGTGGTATTATTTAGAATGAAACGGTCGACGAAATCAATCTTGTTCGGTGTCAAATTAGAAAAAAACGTATATAATAATACAATATGTATTTTAATTCAAGTTTTCAGTTTATCTCGTTTTATCATACAATTTACGTATTATGTGTCTGTGTAATATTTTTCTTCTATAAAATATGAAAATATACCTTTGTAATATTTTATGTCGAAACATTTAAATTCATTTTAATCAGACTTATTACCGGTTTATACAAAATGTAGATCATGAGATTATATTATAATAGAACATTGGGTTTTATTTCGCGCGTAGACAATTTTTTACACGACGAAAATCATGCGCAAATGGGTGACAAAGAGATCGCGGATATCATAATAATATTGTAAAATAATAAATGTATAGCAAAATCAGTCGTCGCGGATTGAATGGTTACGAGTCGACGTATTAAGTATACTTGCGGTGATTGATTTTTATGTTGCAGTATTATAATCTATCGAAAATACAAATTTCATTATTTCACTTTATTTTTTTTTAGTTTGTGTTGGAATGAATCGTACAATTTCGATGAAGTAAATGCATACTCTTAAGATATTCAACAGATTTTCGTAGAGTTAACGTTTCCATCGTAAAACGATTTGATTCCCATTGAATGACAATATAATGTGTTGGTAAAAATATCCAAGTTGAAATCACAGTTACATACCTAAAAACCTATATTCAAAAGCAAAATCAAAATAATTCGAAACCAATCAATCGTCAGAATATGAAGTAAATCAAATCGAGTAAAAAAAAAAAAAATAAATATAAAAATACAATAATAAATAATCTAAACAGAAAAACCGACTCTTTTAATAAATCAAGACGTGTCGATTCGATTATCTACGAAAATTATGTAATTTTTATTTTCAAGGGAGCTAGCAAGTGGATTAACGAGTTGAAAATTTAAACGACTACTAAGATAAACAGATAGAACGTCACATCTCTTTCCAATAATTTTTCGACGTATCGAACCGACTGGTAAGTAGTTTTTGTAAACATAAGGTGTACTCATTTAGAACGGTATAAAATATGTATAAATTCACTGACTTGCACGTGCGTGCAAAAGTGGTTACGAGTCATACCCGGATTGTGTTACGACTTGACCTAGATGAACAATAGTTATTGTTAAATAATACCAATGTAATATTGATTTTGAAAATTAATCTACCGAGTTCTTATCAAAATAGCTAGCCGGTATATAGAAACGTATTAAAAAAATCAAATAATATTAAAACGAGTAATGTTAAATTAAAAATTAAAACTGTAACACAAAATATATCAGGGGTGGCCGACTCGCGGCTTTTTATTGATAAAAACCGACATATTTCGAAATCCCCACAATATCTATAGTTTTGCGACGTAAAAATGTTTTCGAGGCATTTAATTCAACAGCCCTGTCGTACTGGCACATTTAGTATATATTATATTATAGCTGAATAACCCGGCTTCGCCCGTGTGCAGTATAACTTTTTATTTTATCAGTTTTTTTTTCATTTTTACCCCTTTTACCCCTTTTAACTCCGGTAGGTGTCGAATTTCGAAAAATCCTTTCCAATGGGGTCTCCACTATATAAAACGAAACTGCTGCCCCAAATTTCATACTCAAAGCTCCAGCAGTTCCAGCCAGGCGAATTTTTCTAGTTTCACCCTTTTTACCCCTTTTAACCCCTTAGGGGTCGAATTTCAAAAAATCCTTTTTCCATGGGGCCTCTGCTATATTAAATGAAACTATTGACAAAATTTAATACCACAAAGCTCCATTGACTCAGGATTTTTTCCATTTTTACCCCTTTTAACCCCCTTAGGGTTAATTTTCTCCATAATTTATGCTATAAACCCGCTCCCCGACATTCTCTATCATTTAAAAAAAATCACAGAGTGACACGCGCGCATTATGTTAGTGACACGCCAATTATAATTCATAATTTTTACTTCACTTTCCAAACAAATTACAGATATTTTTAACTTATTATTTGTAATATAGCGTAAGATATTATATCATTATTATATTATTAACGTAACGTCGTAATTGACGTAATATGTACTTTCCGTTTCCTAATCTCGTAAACTAAAATCATGTTTATACGTTGAGTTAATTATTTTTTAAGCAAAAAAAAGGTCTAAAAAGTTTCTGACACGTGAGGCAAATAAAATCAAACCGAAAATTTTGATTTGACACGCAGTTATCAAAAGGTTCGCCATCCCTAGCCGAAGATACTTGGGCGCGAGGTAATTTTGGCACCGCGTTTTAGTGAGATAAATTATTATAAACTACGATAACTATGGGTATTGGGTATTTCACGAGGCGGTAAAGCCATATTTTTGGCACCTCAGAAAAAAAAGTCGTGATTTATAATAATCGGAACGGATCAGTTACGTAATTATAATTATTATTATTATGAGACAGAGTTTGTTACGAACACGTAATTATGTAACAATAGTAGTAATAATAATAATAACTATGAGTGTGTTTGCGCGAAATCGGAACGAGTTCACGTCGCACACTGGGAGGAATAAGAGTTCTAGCTGGCCAAAAGTCTTTGCATGTATCAAACCACACATAATTTATTTATTATACGAGTAGTTATGATAATAAGTTATTTATATAATTATTTCATTATAACGATATATGATTACAATATTTATAGATAGATTTTTAGATATTATATAATTATTATATAATCATTATTATAATCTATCTTCTATCTATATTTATAAAAGAGACCGCTCCGATTCACTCATCAACGCCCAGCCCAAACCGTCGGGTCTAGAGACTTGAAAATTTCTACAGTGGTTCCTCGAGCGACGTAGGCGTGCTTTAAGAAGCTATTTTTCGAAATTCCACCCCTAAGGGGGTTAAAAGCGGTAAAAAGGGTGAAACTAGAAAAATTCTCCTGGCTGGAACCGTTGTAGCTATGGGTGTGAAATTTGGTCAGTAGTTTCGTTTTACATAGTAGAGTCCCCTTGAGAAAGGATTTTCCGAAATTCGACCCTTAAGGGGGTTAAAACGGGTAAAAGGGGTGAAACTAGAAAAATTCGAAAAATTCTTTATTTAGAAAAATATAAATATTTAAATTTCGGGTAAATTGGGGTAACTTCTCAATAAAATATTTTGAAGAATATATGTTTCTGCTTATAAAAAAAAAATCATATAACCTCTAAGAGCCCCTAAGAAATATTGCCCCTCTAATACATGTACAAAATCCATTTTTTATGAATTTATTACACATATACACGTATTAGATAAGTATAAAAAAATAAATTTTAAATAAAACATACCTTGGAAATTCATTGTAGGAGTATCCATTTAATATTTTTAAAAATCAAGTTTTAATAATTTTATTTCAATGGATGGAAAAAAAATATTATTCAACTGGACTATCGAACGTGTTGTTTCTTACAATATTCAGCATTAGAAATAACTTAAACGGTGATAATCTACCATATTGGCATAAATATTATTATCTTTATTGTTATATTCATTATCACCAAGTAGTATTAAACAGATATCTGTAAATTAATAACCATTATTCGATACTGAAATTTTCTATTTTTGGCCAGCTAGAAATCGTATTCCTCCCAGTGTGCGTCGTCGGTCCAATACTGCGCGGGCGACACGGCCAACGAATGCCAAGCTGCGCGCGCAATCCAACCGTCGGTCGTCGCCGATCGAGTGACGCAACAGATCGTGCAACAGCTCGCCGACGAAGAGTGTGCAGACCGATCAGTCTAGTGCCGTCAGCGGTTCGGTAAACTCCTCGTCGGTTTTCACATTGCAGTTTTTATTTTTCTCCGTAAAATAAAACGTTCGTTATAATGTTTATTTCGTCGACGATTGATCAAATTTTTTCTCTTTCGATCGTTTTTATCGAGCGACCCGACAGACCTGCCCGATTATATATATTTTATTTACAGTCGTATCTCGATAGGTTACGTGTTCACCCCGTGTTTTCTCACATCTGTTTCTATACACACACGTTTGGCAAATATTTCACCGTGCAAATATAGAAAAACGTTTACAGTTTTCAAAGTTCTCGTCGCACGACGCGTTCCGGACGCGTCGAAATCGAGGTTAGATCGCGATAATCATGAAAACCGCGACGATAATCTTCGCGTGGTTCGCGACGGCGGAATGCTATGCGGATCTCTATCGATTGAAAGCGAAAACGCCGCCGCCGGGAGACTACGAAATCGCGACGCTCGTCGAAGCCACGCGCGACGAGCACGTGTTTTTCAACAAACTGCGCGTGCCGGAGCATCGCGCCGCCGACGACGGCGCAGGATTTCCGGCCAACACGGTGACGGGCGCCTTGTCGTTCGCGCGGCGCGCCGTCGACGGGCTGAAGAACGCGTTCGTGACCACCGTAATCGGTTACGCGAAGTGTCTCATCAAGTCGTTCGTCGGAAGGGCGTCCCGGCTGTTGTACGAGGTGTCGGACGGGTTGACGTCGAATCGCGTATCGCGGCGAGAAATCGACGTCGTCGGATTCGAAGAAGACCGCGACTTGTGCGCGATTTCGTTTCTCCTCCTGGCGGGCGGTGCTCGCGCAGCCGACGTGGCCTCGATCTACCACTCGGTGATTTATTTACAGACGGCGTTGCGCTACAATCCCGATTCAATCGATACCAGTCCGCTGTATGAGAATTTACAGCTCGAGTATGACGCGTACGCGATCGATTGCGAAAACGATCAAGTCTTCCCGGGTTATAGAGATTCGATAACCGCCGTCGACGTGCACGGCGAGGAAAATAAAAAACAACAGCGCATTGAAACGATCAAAACCGAAATGTCGAAAATCAAAGAAAAAATGACCGCGTTTTCCAGAGCGTTTTGTTCGACGACCGCGGGCCGGCGGCGGCCACTCGTAAACAAACATATTCTGACGGCGAAAATCGTTGGCGACTATCCGGGGAATTTCGTTAACTACGTCTTTCAGAAACCAACGTTCCCTGTCGACGTGAGTCTGTTATTATTTTTTGTTTTCCGTCGGTTTTTATACAATATAAACGATTATAATATCGACTTAAAATTATTTCACAAAATAACGTATTATAATATAAGTCGTAGGTGATAAAAAGTTATGACAATAATGTTTCGGTTAATAAGTATTTGAAAATTAATACTGACAATCTGACCGCTATAAATAATACAATTTAAATACCGATATATTAAATCGCATCCTTGTCGTTAACATTTCACCTCTGACGACTAATAAATATTTATAATAATTGCGTCGATTATATATTTTGATTTCAGTCCAAATAAATTGTTATTGTTCTTCAGTTTTTTGTTTTTAAATTTCGGAGCTATACCGTAGTATTTTGGCGACGCGCGGTTTCGTTCACAATTACGCGTAAATTACTTCAAGGAGATTAATTGACAGTAGGGGATTAGCCCCCCTCCCCTCGAGACACTTTGAATCGTGCCTATGTGGTTCAGATTAAAATGTGAAATTATTTACGTCTTTTTTATTGTGTATTTCATAACGGTGTGGAAATAAAATAAATGATGACATAACTAAAATGTTATTAAAATATTGACTGGGTTTTAAAAACAGATTTTAATAACGTACGGATCCA
This sequence comes from Drepanosiphum platanoidis, assembly GCA_948098885.1. NCBI lineage: Eukaryota > Metazoa > Arthropoda > Insecta > Hemiptera > Aphididae > Drepanosiphum > Drepanosiphum platanoidis. The sequence goes on along the minus strand of OX402528.1, from coordinate 7,236,158 downwards.
GTCAAAAGTCAAATCAAGAAATCATTAAATCCTGGAATACTTCAAAAACGTGGGTAAATGCATTTTTTTTTTTTTCGTATTAACATTATCAATACTCGAGTGTTGGCGATTTTGTTATTATTATTAATTAACATTATTTTTTATCAAATCTCCATTCTGCGGTGGCTTTTGAAATTTACTCGGAGTTATTGTTGCAGGACACTCCGGAGTACGGATACGAAATGTATACGGAACGAATTCAGGTAACAACAATGATTAAACGGTTAAATGTCCGTCATTCGTTCGTAAAGATTTTTACGATCTAACGTTACACACGAGTTATAAAGTTTTGCGCGTTGTTGTTGTTGTTCAGGAGCCCGAACCCGCCGAACGTCGTGGATTTTACAGCAGGTATTCACGCGGTTTCGGTTACACTTTAGCCACGCTAAAAGACATGGTGATAGACGTCAACAATTATTCCGCCAACGTCGCGCCGTACTATTGTATCGCGCTGGAGACCATGCAAGTGGCGTGTGTCAAAGAAGGGATCAAAATGATGAGATACATGAAAAACGCGCTGCCGACGTTGAGATTCATCGAAGAAGTCGCAGCGGCCAGGTCGGCGCTGTGGGCGTTTAAATACGTTTTCGACGACGTGTTCAGGAGAACGTCGCAAGCGTCGTGCGGGGGCCTCGACAACGACGACGTGAAGAACAGATTCGACGGAGCAGTTCGAGTCGTTCTGTACTATTTGGCAATGAAATATCAGAAGCAAAACGAAACGAAATTGACGTACGCGATTATGCGACATTCGTTTGCGGCTTCGACTGTTCATACATTCTTGGAACAAGTAACGGGCACTTATCGTACGTACGAACCGGATTCGTTACACGCCAAAGAATATCTTTTTATCAATCCCTTATTGAATATGTTTCGATTACGCGATTTCACCAGGTCGTATTTCGATCAGACGTTGTTTTATGTTTAATTCGTTTTGTCGGCGGTAGATTTATGCGATCATCGCATATCGGATAAGAATTCGACGCGGCGTGAAAAAAAATAATAAGAAAATAGTATGTAAGCTACGAAGTTTTAAAAGTCGACTGTAAGTACCAGAAAAAATGTTATTCAAAATGCTGTTCAAACGATTAAATTAAATATTTCGATCGAAAGATTTAAATGCGAAATGTGTTGTTTCTACTTCATGTTTTAGAAAACGTGTGCGTTTTGCGTAAAAAAAGAAAAAGAAAAAGAGAAGTACTATCGCCGCGTGTTGTCCCGAGAGCGTTGAGGATTTTTTCTCCAAACAACCGAAACACACACGATTCCGTGTGTAACATTAAAATGAGTTGCCGTAAAATTCGAATAGCCGTGCAATATTAAAATTACAATATCGGTGGAAATGTGATGCCTAGTTGATGTTTTTTTTTTTGGTAAGTACTACGCGTAATAACTAAAGTATTAGCTTGAGTAAATTCACACAATTAAATATCATAATATAGCAGATATTATCGAAACGCGTCGTAAAAATCGGTGTTTATAATTTAACGATAATTTCTAAATTTCTAAAACTTTATAGATCTGTAATCGATAAAAACTAATAGATCACACGCGAACACACGCAATCGGGATGTGTTGTACCGTCGTGTGTTGTTTCATTAATAATGTCAATGTGTTCGGCCTACTATACTGAGTTACAAAAAAATTACTAATAACGCTACTAAATGTCTGCAGACGACTTTTTGTTGTTAAAAATTCATAATTCGTTCAGTTTAACTTGAAAACGTATAAGATAAATCTTTCTTTGTGAATTAAATCGTAAGATCGTTTTTCGGTAGACAATCGTACCCGTTTGTCTCTTGCAATCGAGTCGAACGGACTTGTTGATTTCGAGGCCGCCGAACGTGGGTCCTGCGATTCTTTAAGTCTGCGATAAATCGATAACTTACGTTATTACACGCGCGATTCGTGCGCGCACGTGTTTTCGTATTCGTTTCGTATGCCGGTCGCGAACGAGTCAAAAGTTAAATTTTGGCGAAAAGTCGAGTCGACGTGTGCACGTGTTTGAACCTGACTTTCTCTCGTATTTTCTCGACTCTTGTTTCTCTCGGTGTTTCGCGTCCGATCGTTCGATAACAGCTAACGAATTACTTTTAATCGAATATCCGTTTCGAGTTCAACTACTATACAGTAGGCGCCGCCGTAAGAAAATGTACGAGAAATCACTTTTTTCGATTTGTTCCTCGTTACCGGGATATTGTTCGGGGCGAGACGCACGTGAACGTGAAACGTGGAAAAAAATTGTATGTTCGTTACGTCGTCGTCGGGAGCATTCGATAAAATAATAACAGAACGACTCGCGCTCGACGAATCAACGGTATTTATTGTTTTTAACTGTCTGTCGGCTGTTTCTGAGAAAGACGATCGTTCTCGCCGTTACATTATTCGAGTTTAAACTGAATATTATTATACAATTTTCGATAGTTATACACCTATTCGGCCCGTAAATATGTACGTAAAACTATCAGATCAATGTAGACGATTAAAAACAAAACAGTTTTCAAAAAAAAGCCTGCGAGTGAGACACAATATAGAGACGTACGAGATGACTGGGTGCTCGGTGAATTGGTCTTTTAAATCTGAGACCGTCTACCAGTGGTTACCGATCAAGTAATACCGAATTAAATTACGTGCACAGTACCGTTTAAGAATTTGTTTAGCATTTTTTTGTCAAATCAGCACACCGATAACTCGTACCGACGACGTGGAACCCGGTTTTTGACGAGGCAAACGCAGTGCAGTGTGAATGCAATACAGTAGATAGCGCGACCACAACCGTCGTCGGAGTCGATTCGATCATTATCTAAAATCTCTCGGTCTGTGTGGTCGAGTTAAAAATTTAAAAAATCAAGAATATATACTATAAAGAATTTATCGAATTGAATTATTCACGTTCCAACACGTCATCTCGGTAGAGTACTATAGGCTTACGTTGAAAAAATTAAACACAATTTAAAATTATCTAAACTGCGGTTTACCGATTCATATCCACAACATATATTATGTTATATATCATAAGATAGCTTTTTGTGCAAGTATGATATTATATTTTTGATAGTATTAAAAGAAAAAAAAGAAGCCCAGTCGACGATGTGGTTTGCCTACACTTAACCACGGCTACACTACGTCGGGGGAGGAAATTCTATTCACCCACACACACGTGTCTGATAAAACTTCGGTCGCGCTGCCGCCGGTGCAAATCGTGTATTGACGTTTTTAAAAAAACCAAAATACAATAGACGCCTTTAATCGATGTTGAACGAACACTGCGTATTATGAAAAATAACAAATAAACAAATCGCAACGATTGGTGGAAATACACGAAATCGACGGACTGTTTACGATTAGATAAACGAGTTTCCGTTTCGCGCGTGCGGAGCATTATGATGTAAGAAGTTTATCGTGACGCAACGCGAATGCGCGGACGATAAATCCTGCACATACCTATGGGCATTACCGCTCGTTCGGCGGTTATATTTTACTTTTAAATCGTTTCAAAATACACATTGTAATATTATTTTTCCAATATTATTTCACTTCAGACATTGCCGATATAAATAACGAGTAAAACGTTAATAATATTTTCGTTCCTCCGCCTTACGCGCATTTCGAAATGCAATTGTTATTCAATGCGGTTTCTCTCCGCCGAAGATACCAAAAAAAAAAAAAAAAAAAAGGTGACAAAAAGAGACGTTTGGCCAGGAGCCCAATAGGTAGTAAGTAAATACAAATTTTCGAACACTGTGCCAAAATGTGTTTATATCGCGTTTTCTCTCTCTCTCTCTTTTGACTATCGGAAAACCGTGAACAAATATCGACAAAGAACGTGCGTTAATTGCAGCGTGTATAATCCGCGTATATTAACGGAAATAAAAACAAATTACTATCGCGGCGATTATGACTCTAAAGGATATTATTATTGTTTGCGCGTACACCAATCCTTATGCAAACAGCTCGCAAAATGTTTTACACAGTTGTTATTGTTTTTTTTTTACAGTATTTTAGCTATCGATCGCTATCGGGTTTATGACTCGTTCGTGAATAAATTACACGAGTTTTACGAGGTTTACGACGTTGCACTCCGTCGCGATTTAAAACCGATTAAAAATATCGCGCTGGCGATTACTACGATAATTTATTATGTACGAGGCGTAACGTAAATTTCAGATGTGACAGAGAAACGCGCGCGCGCGGGACCGCGTGCGGACCGCGCTCGTATTCAAATGAATGCGGCGGAGATTTATACCGGTCGGATGCGACACGTGTGTATTGCGTCGACATCGTGCGCGGCTCAACTCTTCGTGCACGGGTTCCGGAAAAGAAAACTCCCATAAAGGAAGCACCGGCGAAGAGGCGAGTAGAGAGAAACGGGGACTTGGGAAATCAAAGAAAAAAGACCATTTCTTTTCTTTTTTTTTTCATTACAACTAGGACTAGGATTGTAAAGGATTTCGCATTTTTTTTTTCACTCAACATAATACCGATCTCTCGGTCGTAGAAATTCAAAGATGAAATTTATTTCAGGAGATTTAAAATTGTAATTCGATTCCGTATTTTTTGGGCTTTCCGTGTCTCGAGATTTTTAGCATTTTAGTATACAATCTCGGTCATTTAATTATTTTCATTTTACATTTACGCGGGGAGCATATGTTTTTTAATATTTTCCCCCGGCGAATCGTTCGTCCGCACACTCATAAACGTAAACTATTAATAATAGTTATATAATATAATATATAGGCATGTACAATAATATAAAATGTCTATCGAAATATACGTTGAATTAGTTAGCGATGGAAAAATCACTTTTGACAATATCCAACGTTTATTACGAACACGATAATTATTAATAATAATCATCTGACGATGCGGACCTTTTCATTAATTTCATTGAAAGTTTCATAAACCAATTCACATCGAAATCATAACCCTAATTATATGACCAGGTTAATCAACAGATTCGTTTTTTTTTAATATTTTTAAACGATTCTAATATTTGTACCTGTTTTCTAGACGTATGAGGAATCTACGATTATTACAACAATACGTATACAAATCCGAACGAATGGTTAAAAAGCGGTTCGAACAAAATGTATTTTTCTCGTCGGTTCGAAGTATGTGTTTTTTTTTTTTTGTTAAATTAATCGTCAAAATAATCAGTCGGTGACAAGTGTCAGAACTTTAGTCTCTTTTATTCGAGTTAATTTCGGCGTACACTGAGTAGTTGTGTAGTATTATAACGTACGATGCGAGATAAAAAGTTCCTCGCGAACTTTTCGATTGTTCTTGTAAATTAACTTTGAGTTTCAAACTCCTCCACAGGAACACAATCGACGGCTAATTTTATTTAAATATAGGTATTATAATAAAAAAAAAAAAAAAAAAACTTCGTCAAAAGCGACGAAAACAATAAAATTAATAATTCTGTCGTCAAAATATTATAATAAAAGCTATTGAATAAAATATGGTCGCAAAATAACGAGTAGAAAAAAAAATGTAGCCTCAAAAAGCGGACGTTATTCGTCACGAAAATTCGACTAAAAATGATATGTACCACGAGTAACACATAAAATAATTCTGCCGATATATTATTATAATAATTTATATTATCCGATTCTATTAATGTTATTAATAATATTAATTTCGTTGTCAAACGTATCAGACTTTTCGTTCTGCGAATAATTCGAATATTCATTATTCGCCGCTGTTGTTTAATATTTTTACAATTATTTCCAAATTTGCACTGTACGCCGAACCGATGTTCAATTTCGATTATTTGATGGCAACGTCGATTTTCAATTATAATATAACGTAACGTGTTTGCGTCGGACGTTCGCATTAGCCGGGACGATAATCTAATACAATTACAATTAAATATTAAAATACCGACGAGTACTGTAAAAAAAAATACTTTTAGTCTTTTGGAAAACGTAATCTCTCAAAATGTCTCGACTTTGTCGAGCTACGTCTTTGTCGTACTACTTTAATTTTCTAAAATCCATCGACAACGAGGGTTTTCGAATTTTTTAACACTGGTTATTATTTTAAAGCTCGACAACCGATAACAACAAGGATATGAGAATAGTTCAAAACGCTAGAACAGCGCGTATCTTCCATTTTCCGACGGCGAAACATTTTTAAAACAATCAATACTTTTCGAACCAATCTATTCGTTTATAAAACGTTATTTTATATTATAATATCATTACGAAAATTAGGCGAATTTCACGGTAAAGTTATTTTTTAAAAACAGGTGAAATCGATTTCGTTAAGCGCCGATTGCAGTCGCGGAGGCTTTTTTCGTTTTTATATATTTCGAAAGACCCGTAGGTTTTTTTTCCCCTTTTTTCGGTCAACATAATAAATATGTTTTCAAACGTCCTCTCGCGCTTCGTCCACGCGGGTTCTACGAAAATGAACACGTACGTCTGAATTCCCCGCACTGTTGATCGAACCAGGTGATTTATAAGCCGAATCTCTAACGTTCCGGTGAAATTTCCTTTTATCGGTCCCAATCGTAATTTCCTACATTATTATTATACTGACGGACAATACTCCCGAAGTATTCCCTCGTGGCGCACGATACGTTTGACAAGGGGTTTCATGTTTTTACACGACTCCGGTATAACGTTGGAAATTCCATGTTTTTCCTGTGTTTTTTTTTGTTCCTATTTCGCCGTGTTGTTTCACTAACCGCAGCCACTGGTTGTTGATTCTATCGTCCCGACGACGACGTTTTGATTTCAACGCTAGCTTTTTAAACGAGTATTTTCCAAAAAGCTCTACTACAAAACGGAAATCGCGTCTATAAAATGAATGAGCCGATAAAAACAAACCATATTATATGCTCGGGAATAATCCGTTTACTCGAAATGATAAGATGTCACGGTGACGACTTTTGTCATATTTTCATTTAATCTTTGACTTGCGTTTTTAATATTATAAACGCATTATCTCGTTTTCAACGTAATTTTTTACATAATAATACCTTATTTTTTTAAAATTTTTATTATTTATAGTGAAGGACGTTCGTCGCGATCAGATTAACAGCTCATTAACGAGTCCTACTAATAGAGTGTTTCTGTACGTACATGGGATAAACAAGATTGAATTGACGTCGACGTATAAAATCGACTTATTTAATTGTAAATACATTTTTCAGGAGTCAGTCAGTGATTAATAAGTATGACGCGTATACTCACAACGAACGGCTGAACAGTAAAAGCGTCAAAAAAATAAATGTCTAATATTGAAATATTTTCCAAGTGATTTTGATCGTTTTTCCCGTTATAATTTTCGATCTCTCGGTAATAATAGAGTTTAGAGATTGGGATTTCAAAAATTCGTTCGATCCATATTTCGTCCGATTCACTCGCATTACACACACACACACACACACACACACACACACACGAAATAATAACAGTGTAAAATATGTCTACGACACGATAAATAATTTATGTTTCGCGTCGTTCGCCGAAAAATATCACACGCGTTTCTATAGTTTTGCTGCAGTCCTCCGACGACCGGCGGCGGCGGCGGTCGGTGCGATTTTACGCTCAATTTATGGTCGCGGAATGAAAAAAATAAAATAATCCGAAGGAAAAAAATCCCCGCACACGACCGCGACGTGATATAATGCTAGGTTTTTCGTGCGCAATAGATTGAAAATGAAAAAAATTGCGTTTACTTTTTCACGCGACCGCGGCATACAAATATTTTATACAGTACGCGCCGCCGTAGAATCGCGTGGAACGCTCGCGACACGCCGGACCGTATTATTTCACATCGTTTTGTGTTACCGCCGCCGCCACCGTCCCGTCCAGGTCGTGCGATAATTATTTCTCCACTCGGGACAGACGGGGGTGGTAGTAGTAGTAGTACGTAGTAATACTCGTTATGCGAGAGAGGAAAAAAAGGGGGAAAAAGGAAAAAAAAGGAGCGTTAAAAAATTACAATCGCAAACTATCAACCCCGGTGAGTAATACTAAATAATAACGCGCGCGCGCTCGTACACGTGTAAATATTGTAAACATATTATCAAAGCGTGGAGGAAAAAAAAAACAAAACGGTTATTTGAAATAAATTTATTTTTCAGGTCAATATCGTAAAACGTTCGGAGAAGAAAAAAAAAAAAAAAAAGGGTACACTCGTACGTTTGACGTGTACTCTGCAAAATAATAGGGTATTTTGCGACGTTGTATCAGAGCTCTGCAGCCGACTAGACGTGTATATACCGTGCAGTGCGCCGCGGACGAGTCATTTTTGCCGTGGAAAATCATCGCGCGAGTTTTTTTTCCCTTTTTTTTTCAATAAAACACCTACTTTTATTACGTCGTCGTCGTCGCGCGAGATTAAATCTCCAGTAAACATGAATAATTCATCGGACGGCCGTTTATTAAATCAATTACTTTGTTCCTTACGTTTCCGTGTGATTTAAGACTTTATATTATATTATAATAATATTTAGTGTCGGAGTTTACGGATTTACATAATAGAACGTATCGGGGGCGTTTACGTTTTTTCAATATAATATACGTACTATATTATAAACGTTTGTGATTAAAAACACGCCGCCGGACGATTAGCCTCGCGACACGATTGTAGTAAAAAAAATATTACACGCGTCGTTATTATTAATTTGCAAGTTCGTCACGCGACGCTTGAAGTTTTTTTTTTTTCCCACGAATATTTCGCGTTCAAAGTATTTTCGTTCCGAGTAAAAAAAAATTTCATATTACTTTTCCGAAATCACTCTCTCGGGATGTATAACTGCTGCGTATAATAAGCACCCATTTGTTTAACGAAATAATATCTCTCTTTCGCAGTACGGCTTACGATAATAAACAACTGATTAAATAAAAAAAATAATAAAAAAAAACGACATAAACCTTTCCTGTATAGAGAGGGGGGGGGGGCTCTTTGGCCGTGACGTTTCGTATATTACACACAAATAACCCTTTTGGGAAACATGAAAAATAATATATGTACGTAACTACATGTAACTGACATGTTTATTTCTGATTTAGACTCGTGTCACCGGAGTTCACTTGAGTATTATAATAATGCAATTTTTTCTCATTTTTTTTTTTTTTACTTTTCCCAGAACGTTTTTTCTTCTTTTTATTTTCCCCTCTAACGTTTACACGAGAAATCCTATTGTTATATTCTGCGAAATCGGAAAATTCAACAAACCGTTTTATCAAACGAAAAGAAAAGATACTTCAATAGCGTTTTGAATTCGAATATTATTGTTTCTCCGTAACCTACAAAATAGCTGATATCTATGATGAATGATACGCAACCAACGTAGGCGCAAACCGATTCATCACAACTTTTTTCGCATTACGTGCCGTGGCGACGGCTCGCATTTTGTTTTTCGGATATTTTCGGATCGACAGTGTTGCGCATTAAAATATCGTGTAGCCCGCGCGACGTTTCGGTTTTTTATTTTTTTATTTTTTTCGAGCGGCTCCGAGTGTTTTCGAGCCATTCACAACACAATAATATTACGGAGTGTTTTCAAATATGCAAATGTGTCGTCTAGAATGCATTAGGTCTAACACCTAATGCGTTCTTGTCACTCATTACACTTGTAAAGTGCCGTGACGCGTACGACGTATTAAACATACAACTCGATGCACAAAAGGAATAGAACACGACGTGCGAAACGTCGCGTTAGACGTTTAAAATCAAGTCGAAATAACGGGGACAACATTTTCGTTTCATATTTATTTTTTTCATTTCATGTCATCGACCAATTGTCAAAGTTATTTTTCAAAACGTGTCGTTTTTCGTTCTAATCAATAATAATAATATGTTTTGAAAAATATAATCTTTACAAAACAAATCTCGTTCTTCTCGATCATTCACGACGATGACGAATAAACGAACACTCGATGACGCGGAAAGGGTTCGCGGAGCGTTTCCGAAAAAAACTATTTCTTTTTCTTTCTTTTTTTTACATCTCGCGAGCAATATACACCTCTAAATCGAAACAAACGTTTGAAAACAATTATGTGTTTTATTTCGTTTATCCAATAGATTAGACGAGTAATCGGCTACTTTATTAAAGTTTTCTCAATTACGCATTATAGAACACCGTTAGTCGAACGGTAAACGAAATCCTTGGAAAACCTAACTCCGTTCTCTAATGTGTGTTTGAAAGTAATATCGAATTTCAAAATTCAATTCGTTATAGACAAAACAATAATTCCGACCGGATTCTATTTTTTAGCAGCCGTTAGTAATATTTCACGAAACATCGTGTGTTATATATCATAGAAAAAAAAATGTTTATCTATTATATATATAAAAGAACAGGCCTTTTTTATGTTCTAATTTTGTGACGACGCTATTTAACTTTTTTCCAATATTTTTTCACAGAGTTTTTCCAAATACCTTTCTGAGTGTCGTCACGGCACCCGATTTCCAAAATTCCACCCCTAATGGTTAAAAGGGGTAAAAATGAAAAAAATAGTTGCACACGGGCGAAGCCGGGTTATTCAGCTATAATATATATATATATACTAGCCGACCTGTCACAGCTTCGCCCGTGATTGGTTCACGGCATGATGATGAATTGGCCACTTACCCAAAATTTAACTCTATTAGCATGCCCAATAAACCTTCATAAGAATAATCAAAAAGTAGGTAAAAAAACTAAGCACAAATTATGCTCGCAATAATAACTCTATCCCGCCGTGCCGCACAATATAGGTACAATTGTTTTTAATTTTTTTTGAACTTTTATGAACTTTTTTTAGTAGTACTAAAACCTTCAGCAGAGTGTCGGGTTTCAGCCGAAAAAAATTTCAGCCAAATCGGTTCAGTAGTTTTCTCGGTTAGCGCGGTCGTAGAAAACCCCTTACAATTTTATATAATAGTATATAGATTATTAATTTCGACAAATGTTTTTGGACGCGCGTGTACTATTGACGAATGTCAATTAAATCATTTGATGACCTGTTAGATCTAATTAAATCTAACGAATTGGAATCAAATTAAAATATTTTTATAATATGTAATTGCACAATGAATCGCTGTTTCGTTGTCGAAACGCGCGTGTCAACCGAAAGGTCCGATAATGATTTATGGGATTCAATACGCGGAGTCACGCGCGTGTGCGCGCGGAAATAGATTCTTGCGTCGTTATCGCGATCGAGAAATCCGTATATCTAAACACGCGCGTCCATCGTCCATGTGAACCTAGCCTAAACGAAGTTATAATAATAACAATATGAATATTGGGTATACGTGTTGTCGGTAAGTGCGATAAACTTCTCGGAACGCCGATATCAAACACGATACAAAAAAAAGGTCAAGTTACAGGTAGCTGTAAACCCGCGGCCCGCCGTGCCGCACAATATAGGTACAATTGTTTTTAATTTTTTATGAACTTTTATGAACTTTTTTACTGACAAAAGTGGTACTATAACCTTCAGCAGAGTGTCGGGTTTCAGCCAAAAAAAATTTCAGCCAAATCGGTCCAGTAGTTTTCTCGGTTAGCGCGGTCGAAGAAAAACCCTTACAATTTTATATATAGTATAGATATATATATATATATATATATATATATATATATATATTGTTAATATTTTAAGGGAGATTTTTTCTCGAGCAGAATAGGTTTAACGGGGGCAGTAGTTGAATCGGAGAGGAACGCAGGGGCAATACAGGTCTCCCGACTTCTGATCAATGTGTATGTATGTATGTGCCGCCTTTGACTTTTTTCCCGCGATGTGTACTAAAAAGACACGGGGGGCGCTTAAAATCAAACATAAATGATAGTTTCCCTTAAGTCATAGGGGAAGTGACCGCCACCCCACATTGCCACGAGGCGATACCTCTTTTTTTTGTTGCTATGACGAAAAAAATCGTGATTTTCGCACCGGAAACGTACAACGATCGAAGAGATTAGTCAGTAATAGGTATTACGTAATTATTTTATAAGATAGTTCATTGTGACAACATGATTATGCAACAATAGTAATGAGGAATATAAATGAAGGGACGAGTGAGATACTGCGTGCCAATGAAATCGCGCCGACCAATGACAGTCGTTCTGCGCGCGCAACCCGCCTAATACCGATCGAGAGACGCTCGCGAGGAAGTACGTCGGCTAACCGGATGCACAGTGCACTGACGACCGGCCTAGTGTCGACAGCGGTTCGGAAATTTCTTCGTCGCGGTTTTAATTTTTCTCCGTGATAGTGTCGATAACGTCGTCGGTTTATTATTCATCTCGTCCGACGACCGATGAAACTTTTAATCGTCACTTTTGTGTATATTCTGTTAGTGCTTACTTTATATTTTCACGAACCGAAACTCGACAGCAACCCACCGGACAAGCCGTAAGTAGTACCGATTATATTTATTTACAGTCTAAAGTCAGGTCATGGGGGCGCCTCTCTTCGCGACGTAGCGAAATCGTGATTTTTGCCATATTTTATAAAAAAAATCGTGATTTTTTGCACACCAGAAACGTATAAAAATCCAACAGATCGGTTGTTAATCGGTACCTAATTTATTAGCTTATAAATAAAATTCTCCCGTCACAGTGTTTCTCAACGAACTCCTCCGGAACGGCTCGACCGATTTTCATGAAATTTTTTATATTTGGTAGCTCAGAGAATAGGACATAAACTATTGGTTAAACCCCTAGGCGTTAAGGGTGGCCCCCAACACAAATATTTTTCAAAATTTAACGTTTTATATTTAAACCATAATCAATGTTTATACATTTTTTTGCGAATCATTTTCAATTAAAAATGTATACGTGTTTCATATACTTTTCAATTTGTTACGTTAAAAGTGATTTAAAGTGAAAAAATGTTTACATTTACAATTTTTACAAAATTCAACCCCAAAGGGGGTAAAATAGGGTTAAAAATGAAAAAGTTATTTCTCCCTCGTACCGGAAAAAAACTTTTCACGGGCTAGATTTCGAGATGCAACGCGATCAGTGAGTGCGTGGTAATTTGCATTTCATATGATAAATAGATTATAAATTTGATATAAACGAATGGCTGGAGTTTTGTTATTTTTATAGGCCGTCGTCGCTCCATTGCTCTTTTAATTATAAACACCATCCCCAAATACTTACAGTAAGTTAGTTATTTTTTATACTGAAAAATTCACTAGAAATATATGGCAAAACAACGTTTGCCGGGTCAGCTAGTAAATAATGTATGGGAAAAGTAAAAAGTCGACGAATACGAGTCAAAAACCGGCCGAATCACAGTAAATATTATAACGTATTGTAATATTCGATAAAAGTATCATATTGTTTGTCCGGTCTGAGTATAAAGAGAAAAAAACATTTTCCATCCGAAACCTAATGGGAAATTTATATTAAACCATGTAACTCATTTGTTACTGTTTCTTATTTCCAATTAAAAATAATTGCGTAGCAAGTTCGAAAATAAAATTACATACCTGACGGCGGCGTTTCCTTTATTTATTTTTTTTCACGATAAAAGAATTTTTCATTTTTTTCCCCCCATATAATTTACAAGGAGTTATTGTGTTTTATAATACTCGAGGTCCCCAAAGGTCCTCTCGCGATACGGTTCATCGGAAAAATATCCCGATCGTTTTGATTTATCGCTGAAAATAATACGACAACGTCGCGTACGTATTTTTAATTTGGGGTTACATAAATATTAATTATACGAATTCAATACGGTCGACCCAGTGCAGCGCGCGCAACGGTAGTGTATTGTGTACTGATTTATTCCGCAAAAATGTCGAATTAAGAATCGGTATTATTTTCAAACAACAAAACCGTGAGGATACAAGCGCAGTTAGTGAAGAGGAGCGGTGCAATAACGCGAAATATGTTTACGAGCATTGTGATTTCAGAAATGTAGAAGTCGACAAACTCGTGACGGATTATCTGGTTTTATCATAAACGTCAGAAATTCATAAAAACTGTCACAACGCGGAAAACGGAAATCGTGAAGAAAAAAAAACCCCCTCGGGGAATATCTAAAAGACGTTCACGTTCCGCGGTAAAGCAGCAGCCAATTTCGTAATAATAATAATAATAATTCAAGATTACTCGCATTGTGTGAAATCGTAATAATTCGATATACGTAAAAACTCGGGTTGGCCGTTCGAAAACTAATAATAAACGTGAACACATAAGTTATATCATGAGGGCATAGACACTCTATTCAAAACCCGTATTCTCTGTCTACGACTTTCAACTGATTATATTTCGGTCTGACAATGGAGATGTACACATCTACATAATATTATAATATCTACGTATATATATAAAATACCCGTTTTTGTATGTAACTCGAAAAGTACTCGGTGGATTTTAGTACGGTTTTCACTAATGGATTGGCCAAGTCTCGGGGAAGGTTTGAAGCTATGGAAAACGTCTCGAAAATTCAAACCCTAAGGGGGTAAAAAAAGGTAAAATTGGAAAAAATCGCCTAGCCGGAACATTTGTTCGTAAAATTCAGTTTTTTAATGCAGCCGTCAATGGACATCGTAAAAAACTGAATTCCAGAAAAAGCGGCTTTAAATTTTCAAAGTTTCGAATGTTTTTAATCCTTTTTTATCATTTTTAACCCTTTTTAGCCCCTTAGGGATTGAATTTTGGAAAATAAAATCTACAGAGGTCTACACTACTAGATAAAGTCCTATAGCCCTAACTATTTCCATTTAACAATCACAAATTATGAAATAACACGATATTGGACTTTTGAAAGGTATTAAATCGAATTTTCTTGCAAAATTTATACTATATTAATATAATTTATTGTTTACAGATTATTGTAGACAGAGGTCTAAACTACTAGATAAAGTCCTATAGCCCTAACTATTTCCATTTAACAATCATAAATTATGAAATAACACGATATTGGACTTTTGAAAGGTATTAAATCGAATTTTCTTACTAAATTTATACTATATTAATATAATTTATTGTTTACTTTAAATGGTTTTTTTTTTTTTTTAATGAACTGTGCACATTTCACATCGAGAAGTTGAACAAAAATTATTTTCAATTTCAAATTTTTTTTTTGTCAGTCAAGTTTATACAAAAATAATATGTAATAATAGTAAAAAAACTACTCGGAGACGGGTAAATTTGAAAATCGTCCGGACTCATGTCACTTCCTAATTCACTTTCGGGTCCTCGTGAATTCAATTACTACGCGTCGTAAGTATTACTCTTGTCCTCTACATTTTTACTCTCACGGTAAAATAACTCTTTTGATCGTTGAAAAACATACCATACGATTTATACTCGCACGTTGTTTCGCTAAATGCTTATTCCTATTATGCGACACGTTACAATGTGTTATTTTTTGTTATGTTTTCAAACGGCGGAAATTATTTATTCAAACGACTCATTTCGTTGGAAAAACAATACGATTAAATACATTTGATCGTATGGAAAAAAAATAAAACACATAATAATTTGTACGTATAATAGCGTGTATGATATGCAACAGGTTAAAAGAATAAAAACAGAACAAAGAATACGCGTAGTAGGTAGTACCTACTTTGGCTCTTTGTGTGTTACGAAAATTGTTTTATTTTCAAGTGGCATTATTTTGTTTTTTACACAATTCTGTGTACTAGGTACACAATATCGTTTTGAGTGTGTGCTAGATAATGTCCGCGCGGAGAGTGGATGATTAACGCGAGGAACTCGCTTTTAAAAAAAAAAACCAATACCGACTAGTGCTTAACATATTCTAATTAATTTTTATTTTTTTATAACAAATATCACGTAATAATAATAATTATGTATATGTAAAAGGAAAATCGTCAAATAAAATTGAATAATTGTTATATTATTTTTCACAGGTTTACAGTTTACTCTTCGGGTAACCTGGTCGCGGTAACGTAATCGACATTCAACTCGCTCGTCGAAATGATTTGATTCACTCGAAGAAATATTTGTCAAAAAAAAAAAAAAGCCGCGTGTTTTTAGTAAACGTTTAGAGAAACAATGAAATGGATATTGTTCGAAAAACGCATCTGCGTATTGAGGTAAAATATAATATAATATTTTTATATACGAGTATATTATATAATCGTAAATAATCCGTTATGGTGTACATCAAAGATTGAACGCTGTGAAAAAAATCCGAACAAATTTTCAACACTTAGTATAGAATAGCTCTGGGTTAGCCACGTGAACGAAACTTTGAAATCATTAAATTAAATAAATACTTATTGTATTCGAATGATCGACAAGCGGAAAGAATTTAATATCGTTTTTTCCCCCCTTTAAAATCGGAAAATTACTAAAAAAATCGAAAAATTACATTTTCAAAGACCGTCTATTTTTCTAATTTCCGATCTCAAAATGGTTTGCACGCATATTTTGCTACCGGCTGCTTAAAAAAAAAAAAAAAAAGGCTCACACGATAATAACATAAATTCCAACGTTAAAATAATAAAATAAAACGATACGACGACGCGTTTATATAAATCGGACGATAGATTTAGTGACCGACGACGCATAGGTGCCGCCTATATTGATCGGCCATACCTATCCTTGGCCGGTCCTTTCGAGTAGTGATTTCTTGCATGTTTCGTAAAGATATTTTATATTTTTTTATATCCGACGACACGCTCGTTCGCTTTGAATACTAACTAATGTTTTCTTCGGGTTCGCATCAAGTCCAAGTGCGTAAAAATAAACAGTAATATTATGCATCGTGAGACGACGGACACGCGCCGCCCAATGACTCTCGCACAAATAATAACTACTCGCGAGAGCGAATTATGAAAATTGCTAACGACGATGTTTTTTTCGCGATAAAAAACAATCTTACGGTTTGTGCGCCGCGCCGCGAGCGTTTGTAAAGTTCCATAATAAATCGGCCCTTTGTCGACTTCGAGTCGGACGGCAATCCCCTTCATTATTGTTTACCGGATTAAGCCGTCTGTCCACTCTAAATTATTCGGCGCGATTATTAAACGGGGAGACTTTTCAATTATCGGTCCCCGTCTACGACGTGGTTAATCATGGCAGAACGAGCCAGATTCGACGGCCGGCGGCCGGCGCGGAAAACAACACGCGCAATTTCCGTTCGCCAACGCGCGGTAGGTATTACTAAGCCATTATTAATAAATATGACGGGCAATATCCGCGCCCGATTGTCTGAACCGCACATCATTAGCATTGAATTTCTTATTAATATTAATCGTTTTAACACACAACGCCACGGCTCGCGTTCGCCGCCCGCGGCGTACGCCGACGATTTGAATTTCAAACAAATCGTCGTGATACCCATCACTATATTATATTTTGAATTTCAAGGATAGGTGTGGTTTTTTCATGTTTTCGGAGGGGGCGGAATCGAGCATCGTTTTCGAATAATTTAACCAAACGGAACGTCAAAAACGATACGGTCCGGAGACTCTCTTTAATACGACGAATAAATCATGCACGACCGGAACGTTTTCCCGGCACCAAAATACACAAATTTCATGGTTTTGCCCTAACCGTTTACCTATACGTCATTTCGTATGGATTTGTAAGTCCATTCGCCAAATATTTATACGACCTGAGTTTTTATTCTACTAATAACACGTCCCTCTCCAAAAAAAAAAAGTATAATATATTTTCTAAACTATTTTGCATAATATAAACATAAAAATTCTGTACTAATAAGTTACGAGACTAAAGAATTCAAAAACTTAAGCCATAGGGGTAGTATATTTCCAGCACAGTTTTTTGTTGTTGTTTGCGACGTAGAAACTAAAGTAGCGCGAATTTGAATTCATAAAAATCGCATACTATTTATTAAGAAAATATAGCTGTAAAATTCGCAATTTATTATCGCGGTGCCGGGGAAACGACGACGTGTGCTTATAATTATATTACTAAACTGCTTGAATGCGTTTTAAAGAATGTTTTATCTTAAAGGTTTTTTATCGAAACGCGTTTTTAACGAACGCGATATAGTTTTTTTTTGTAACGTCGCTATAGTATGCGCACGTATTTAGGTAGATAAATTGAAGTTGTCCAAAACGACGTGTAGAACCAAGAGATCATAATATGTGAATTTGTTTCGGTTCAAACACCATATTATTAGTGTTTAATTTGTTTTCCGTTTATGAAAAATAATATTTATCCATTACATAATCAAAGACTAGGCGGTGTTTTCTTTTTTCTTTTTTTGGAAGTCACACCCACTCGACAAGTTAATAACAGATTTAATTCTCGAGATATGCTGATTTTCAACAAAACTTTAGGTCTCTCTACTATTTTTTTTCCAAGACAAGAACGCAGCACAATAATCAATGCATCGAGTGTTCGATAAAATATTTGTTGTTCTATTTTTTTTTATTTTTTTAACGCTCTCATTTTATCGACCGATTTATTTTCTGTTTAAAAATAACACATCACTACACTCGTGACGCATATAATATATTTCATTATTTTTCAGACTGTAATATTTCGTCTTTTTTAACAAACATCGAATACTTTTTAGTTTGAAAGATTCGTGTTAAAAAAATACCGACTCGTAACATCTTAATTATTCAGTAGTTAATTATTTATATATGTTTGTAGGCGGCGGAAGAGCAGTGCGTCGATGACGTTTCGCGAATTAGGTACCCTCTGCAACGCTGGTCGCTCGTCTAAACTTTGAACAATTATGAATAATTAAAACTTCTCTTGCCGATTCGATCTGCACGCAAAGACGGTTTCGGAAATTATCGAGTTTTAGAACGTTAAGCGGTTATTGTAATATATTATTGACGACAGTCTTAAAAGGCATTAGTCAAGTTTTAAAAATCTCATCGCACTGATTATACCACGGGTTTTTGATTTTCGTACTTTTCTCGTCATGTCGCCACGCACGCGGCGCCGCGAGATAAGCACCTCTGCTCGCAAACTTTTACCCCGCTAATATTTTATTACTCACGTACTTTCTGAAAACTTCAATACAAGTAATACGCGTTTACGCCTCACGCCCCCACCTCCCACCACCTAATCGATGACTTAGATCTATTTACTTAGATCTAGAACAATATTTATCATTACTATAGAACTCCATAATCTTAAAGCTCGGTTGTAAATATTGTATTTCTCGGTAAAAAAAATAAATTGTAATTATCAAGACCTTTAAACGCCGTAAAAATTATTTTTTTTTGTCGACGACGAGTTTGGAAACAACACAAATAGATACTGTTATTTATTTATTTATTTGAATAAACGCCTTGTAGGCTCAAGTACAGATTAATAATAAAGTTTACAGAATTTTGAATTACAAAAATGATTTGTGTGATAAGAACATAATATAATGTGGTACATAGGATCAAAAAAAAGAAAGAAAAACATAACCAAGTGAATATAATTATTAACATTTTGGACTGAATTAATGATTTAAATAATGACGTTTTAGATTTGACAGATTATTAAAAAAGAAATCGAAATTTGATGTATTTCCTAATGTTAGGAGTCTATTAAGTGGATTATTTTGTCCATAGTCAGTGCGGTGTGTTTTGATATGGAATGTTGGACATGAGCGGGTATTGTATTGCGGTACGTGAAACGAAATACATTCCAAAAGAGGAGGGCAAGAGATTATACCATTAATTAATTTATATAAGAAGGATATATCTGACATATTACGACGGGCTGAAAGTGTATCAAGTTTTAAATTAAATTGTAGGTTTTGAACTGAAATATCATCAATATTATTCATTAACCTTCTTTTATAACCTATAAAACGAATGAATTTTCTTTGTAATCGTTCAAGTTTTTGTACATGAGAGATCGTAGTTAGGATTCCATATGATGGACCCATATTCCATAATATGTGTTATAATCGTGGTGGTTGTCATTATGTACGCGAGTTTTCGAAAACCACGCGTTGACAGCCGATTCATAAACGAATCGTCAAATGACCGAAAAAGGTGTTTTTTTTTTTTTGTTTTTTTGTTTTCGAGTTATTTGTTTAAAACGGAACACGAAAAAAAAACACACGAAACGAAAAAATACACCACATCGTAGAAATCATAACAGCTACATGACGTCATCTCTGTTATTCCGGCAGCAACTCGTCCGTGTTTATTTTGGTCAGTTAGTATTATTTTCAAACGACCCCCGATATTAAACGTACACCACTTTAGCCATTAACCTTTGTGGTACTCGATGTTTTATACATTTATATAGATGGCCGTGCGGGTGGTACTGTATCGGATTGCAAAGTTGTCTTTCCGTGGCGCGCTCGTATCGAAAACCATCATATTATATACGACCCAACGTTCTAGATAACAACGTAACGTATTTTATTTCACGTCAGCGTTCTACGTGAAAACACGACGGCTATGTGAGTAGGCGTTTCGATAACTCTCCCCAACTGTCAACGCGTTTCAATACGCTATAGATCATCGTAATATGGAAATCGAAAAAGTTCGTAAATAAGAATACGACATGTGAGTTTTTTATTTTTAAATTCAAATCGAGAATAAACTAGTTTGAACACGACGAGAACTAATACGCCTATGGCAATGGATACACTAACGTGCACGAAAGTGAAAAAATCAATTTAGTAAAATTGTTGAATTATATTTTTATTGTTTACCTCGACTCTCTCAACACTTGCCACACGAAACGTCCTAACCAAGTTCAAAGTTATCAACTCGTCGAGAAGGTGGTTTTTACACCATAATAGTAACTCGTGTCAAATCAATTTTTTTATCAAAATGTTAAATATAAAAAAAAACAAAAAAATTACAAACTTGTTTTACAATCTATTACGAGGTTTGAGATTAAAAAGCATACGAATCGTTAAGTACAGATATTATTGACGTCGACGCTTGAAAACAATAACGAAAAACAGGGAGAAAAAAACTTTTAAAAAATGAGGTATTTACAGCAGCCGGAAAATACAAACAGAAAATAATCGACTACCAAGAAATAAAAATCGTTTACATAATCGTTCTTAGAATATCGCGTTTTTCCTCGAGACGTATTTCTTCTCGATCGTTTTGTAAATCGTCTAGCTTTATACGTAATTTCTGAGCCTCGTGTTTTTAAAATCGATAAAGAAGCCTCCGCAATAGGTTCCGCGTTTTCGGTTGTCTGCTTATACCTCGAATAGACGTCATAAGACGAGTCCTGTTGAACGAGTAAGTGTCGATGCACGTCCGGGCACACGTTTTTCTGAAATCCTACTTATAACGATTCGCGCACGGCTTGAAATCGTAAAAATATAATCTCATATCGACCGCGAGCATTGCGGTGAATTTCTGAAACGTCGAAAACATGAAAAAAAATAAAAATAATCAACCGCGCGAGAGAGAGTTCCATACAAACCGAAATGAACCTAACGACGCGACATTTCTTATAACAACGGGAACGCGTGACGTGCACGTATAGAAAAAGAAAAATCCTTCGTAAAAAAAAACGAAAAACGTCATGTTCAACGACTACAATCGGAAACCCATTAACTACCTACCTATTACTAGGTTTCGCATTAAAAAGTTTTCTCTCTCGGCGGAGATTCTCGAGCGAAACGTGCGCGCGCTTCCGTTGTTGTTGCTCCCCCTCGAGAGTATTGAAACGATTTTCCGGCTCGTCGGTGACCAGAAATTCGAGTCACCACCAACGCACGTGTACGCGCGGCGTTTGATTGAACGCAGGAGGTTTTTCGTTCATTACGCGACGGCTAAAAACTCGTGATTTCGCCGCGATTTTGGTTTTTCGGTTTTCGTCGCGTTTTCGACGAAAAGATCGGTCCGAGTTTCGAATTTCGCGGACAGTCGCGCAGTTATTTTGGAGTAAAAAAATTACTGGAAAATTGAAAAAAAAAAATCATATAAAAACACGAGTTTTTGTAGCATATTTAGCTTGAAATATCTACAAAGACGGGTTTTTTTTCTCAACACACGACGCTATACAATAGTATGCGCGGTGCCACGCGAAGATCTGACAAAAGTCCAATACATTTAGTTCTATTCTACATATTAAAGTTTTCTCCTTTTTTTCTTTGAAAGTTCTGTACAACAATAAGAGTACAATAAATAGATTTCAATTATAAGGAACTTGAAACACTTTTCAAATTGGAAAAAAAAGAAGCAAATTTGTAGAAAAACGTTGACGTCTGGAAACGTTCAATTAGGATTGATTTTTAAAAAGTTTGTAAAAATTAAAATATTTTTCTTCGAAGTCGATAATAAATTGAACTCGAATTTCATCGTAGTTCATCGCGTTTCGCGCGAAGACAACCTCGATAATTATCAAGTGTCATTTGTTTCGAATTCTCGTCGTCGACGTTCGAGCGGTGTTTTCGATCGGATATTTTTTTCACGTTTCAAATAAGAAAAATCACAGACGAGAATCATAAGTTTTAATCGAAACGAAGCATGTTGTAATAAAAACCCTCGCATAATAAGTAATTTATATAATTTATATAAAAATACGTTAAAAATATATACCGAGAGTGGAAACGATTTGAATTTTTTATTTTTATGAAAATCATATTCTTCAGAGAAAAATGATCCGCACAATAATATATTATGCTAGGAAAAGGATAAATTGATATAAACGGATGTTTTAAAACCGAGCCGTGGGACACTCGGCGATTTTTAATTACACTAAGGCGTTAATACGTAGTAGCCGGTTTTTTTTCTCTCCTCCTGCCACCAACTAAACCTCGGCGTGCACTTCATTTATCATTATAATGAATTATTCGTATACAAATACCTGCTGTTATACGTTTATAAAATATGATCAAACGATAATAATTATGAACTCGAGAAAAAAGTATATAATATATACCTATATTACTCTATAATACCACGGCGAGTCGCAAATATTAAATCATAACTAATCGGACTTTAAACAAATCGTTCGTGTCCTCGGCGATTTATTATCAAACGCGACCCGCACAAAGTTAAGGACGATAATTTCACGCAGTACCGCTCTCGCGCAGATTTGTCCGAGTTAAAATGAAAGTATTTTAAAAACCGTTGTCTTGATCTTATTTCCAATAAGACAAACTATAATGGGTTCGATTGTTTTTTTTTTTTTTTCAAGCGTTATATTAATTTTTTACGGCGATATCAAAAAAAAAAAAAAATAATAAAAAAATAAATATCGTTCTACAAGAGAAGACGGAAAAATGAGCGATTCCACTTCGACCCTCGTAAAAGACACTAAGATGAATATCATGAATATAAATTAATAATAAAGTATTGTAGTCGCCGTCCATTTATTTAGCGTGACGAACGCGCGAAAGACGTTTAATAATCTATTCGACAGAATAATGTAAAACGTATCTTTTATTATTATTTTATTAAAAGGCCGAACCGTCGTCGTCGTCGTCGTCGTCGGCGTCTCTCCGGAGAACAATCTGATCTCTCGAGGCCGTCGCGCTTAAAAGCAAATTAAATTTCCCGTTTACCCAATAAATCGGTATCGGAGCCGTATATTATCTGCGACCTTATGTTTTCGTACCCTTTTACCCATTACGTTTAGATTGGACACATTTATCTTGTCTCTCTCTCTCTCTCTCTCTGTCTTCCTGGTTTACATCGGTATAGAAAACTTGTTGCCAACGGTAAAACGCATACGAAAATCATTGTATCTATCAAAGTCTAGCGAGAAACATTTAAATACGTGTACAAAATACGAAAACAATATGATAGAAATAGTTGTCAGAAAAACACTAAGAAACATTGTCAACATTTGGATAGAATAAATAAATACGATAGAGAAAAATAATTCTGCTATTAGCTGCTTTCCAAAAACTAGAAAACAATTATCACCCGCAACATATCAAATGAAAATGTACTTACTTCTAAAGCAGTGATGCCCAACCTTTTATGTTCGGCGTGCCACTTTGGTAAACAATCATCTTTAAGCGGGCCACCAAATATAAAAGTACGAATAATCCCGAAATAACGAAGATTTCCTTTTTTTTAAGAAACGTTATAATGCAAATGGCAACTGTATTTGGCTCGACGTATATTTGTGAACAGTTATTTTCACGAATGAAACAAAGAAAATCAGTTCATAGATCGCGACTTACGGATGAACACCTACATTCAATTATGAGGATTGGAACAACTAAATTCGAACCAGATTTATCATTTTTTAGTAAAGCAAACTCAAGTTTAAATTTCACTTTGGAATCTAAAGTGTACGATTGATTCTTATCGATTGTTCGTTTGTATTCTGACGTAATAACAATGACCCGCGGGGCTAAAAAATAGTATTAAACAATTTTCCCCGGTACATTTTTAATTAAGAAATATGTAAGAAATTTAATTCAATTTTTAGTTTTAATTAGGATTTAAGCTCGCAAAAAGTCTTTTCGAAATGTACTTTAAAACAATTTCAATACGCAACAAAAGAAGCATTAATTATGCAAATAAAGAGAAAAAATTATAAATGTGCATTTAAAATTTCACATAATTATAATTAGTACGTTGTGTTTCTCCGTCAACGACGTTTTCAACCTCATTAAAGCTGCTAATCGTAATTTTATCGATACTGTTATTGCGAACAGTCGAAAACCAAAGTTTACTTCGCTGTATACAATGAAAAGTTGTCGGTATTTTCAATTAGTTTTCAATTATAAAAAAACGTAATTTCACGAATTTTTATTGAAAATATTACGCACAAATTTGCATATAACAATATGACTCTAACCGAAGGCTCTTTAGATTTATGCCATACCCAGAGTCGTAATTTATTCACAATTAAAAAATGAAAATCATTCAAATCGTATATAGCAGGGATGGGCAACTCAAAGTAACTAGCGGGCCACTTTTAAGTACTTTAAAATCTAGCGGGCCGCAGTGCATAGGAGAAAGCGAAAAAAAAAAAAAAAGGTCCTTCAAATTTACTTACATTTATTTTTTATCTTTATTTATTTATATTTACAATTATTATTTAATGTGATACTTGAGGATGAGGGTTTTCAATAGACAATTTAGTAAAATCCACTTCTACGTCTGTAGTTGAAACTCTTAGTAAATGTCCCAATAGGTTTCATCTGTTAAACGATTTCTTCCCTTCGATTTATTATTTAGTTTGGGCTTAAAACTAGATAAGAATTTATATCCACATTTTATCGAAAAATGTAATAAAATAAAATACAGATAAGCGCTAAAATTATAATATGAAGTAATTTGAAAATAATGTAGCGCGGGCCGCCAGTTGCCCATCCCTGGTATATACGAGTTTAAAAACCGTCTAGGTGTGTGTTCTGTGCATTTCGTTCGTTAACGTTACCGATAAATATTTTGCAAAACGAATGTGAAAAATCACAAAGTTTATCGATCGTTTTCGTTTTTTTTTTTCCGTCGAAACACACGTGGATATTATAATATAGTTTGTCACGTGTTTGAAAATTAATTTCGTCCGCCGAGATTCGGTAAATAAAAACGACGCGCGTTTCCGTCCAACGCGAGCCGCGTGAAAATATTTCAATGTTTCCGTTTTTTCTTCTCTTATCTGCTTCGTCGGGTCCTCTCTCTCTCTCTCGGGCGGGGGCGGCGTTATATTAATATTTATTTTTATTTTTTTTTTTGTCCGCAATATCAGCCGCGCTAGAGTAGGAGACTATTGTGCGATTCAGAAATTCGATACTATCGGCCGGCGACGGAAAACATATTTTCGGGTCGAGGTGTAAACAATACATAAAGAGAACGAGAGCGTGATGGGAAAAGTGCCGGAGAAACGGTGAGGGAAAGGAGGAGGAGTCGTCGTTGTCGAACGAAAGTTGTTCGATATCGCGAGACGACGGCGGCGGCGTGCCGCGGTAAACAATAATTCTGCGCTGTGAACCTTTGGCGCGTACAAAATCCGCACTACCGCGTTATAGAAATTTATATATATATAGATTCAACTTCCGAAATGTGTTTCCTGAGCTACCTACCGCCGTCGTATTGTTTGTTTTCTACCGTCTCTTTCCCGTCAGGTCCCGTTTTCTCCGCGCGCGCGCGCGCGCGAGATATTCTCCTCTCCTTCGAATAATGTTATGACTGATGGGCACGCGTTTCGATTGATAATCATTTTCGGAAAATCCGTTTTTACGTCGTCGTCGTTGTTTTTCCACGGCCGAACCGCAATGAGAATCGTGCCGTTTAAAACGTACGATCCAAGAGCTTTGCGAAAACATTCAGAACACAGCGCGCGCACTTCAAACATTACAAAACAATAATCCAAATACCGTAGTTACTGAAGCACCTGATTAACGGAGAAAATAATAATACAGATTTTAGTTTCTAATTAATTTACAGTCGATTTTTCATTCGTACAACAATACACACTACAAGTCATTAACGTTTTTTTTTTTTTTTTTTTATCAACACAGCCTCACTTCGAGTGGAAATCGACTCGAAAAAAAAAAAAAACAATGCCACTCGAGAAACGCATAAAATCTATATTTCATCAGTTTCGCTTAGTATAAATAATACCGACCCGAGAGTTGTACTTAACCGTATCTTTTCGTTTTGTTACAAAAATATTTTGCAAAAGAATCACCTAACCCTGTGCGGGAATTCTCACGTTTAATTAACCGTAACCAATTGTTTTTATCGTTTGACTTACGCGAGTAAGTCATTAGAAATTAATACGTTCAAATTCGTATCGAATCGTATCTAGGTTTTAGAAAAATCACAGACTATAATAATCATCCGTTTTTATTCTTATAACTATTGGGTAGGTACTCACATCCGTTTCGTAAGGGGGGAAAAAACGTAGAATTTATATTGTATTATTAAATAAATAACAAAAAATGTACACTATTTCTATTATAATTATGTTTTAGATCACTTTTCAGAAGGTGTCTTTTCACTTGATCATGTCAGCGGCAAGAGGTTTTTATTTACAAATCTCGTATTGCGACGTCTCGGATATTTCGAAAATTTCAAGCAGCTTTGCAAACTCGGCGAAAGAAATGAGCGATGCGGTATTGGCAGTGTCCGTCGCGTGTATACGATCACAAAAGTTTGTAACGCATAACTATTGTGAAATGTCAAATGTTTGGCCCGCGCGTTTTCTTTACCCAATAGTAAAACGACGTTTTCGACGAATCGAAAACAAACGCTACAACCGATCGGCGTTCACCCCGCGACCAAAAGAAAGCCATCGATTTTATTCGACGTTACGTATAATGCGCGGCGTTCGCGTAATCGGGCGCGTTGAACGCGGCAGTATATTATCGCGAACCGTTTCCATCGGATAAGGTGTGTATTGTTTTACGCGATCACATACGTTACGGGTATAATATGTAAGTAGTGCGTTTCGGCGGGTTGTTGGGCGTTTCGATATTGTTTTTCGCGTGGAAAAAAAAAAAAGAAAATAAGAAAGCAATCGACCGAACGCCTATAAATAGTAACGCCGGGCCACGTGGCCCGCCCGCGCACGCACAACACGCGGAGACCGTTAAACGAAAATAAATAAAACGAACCCACTTTGTGCGTCCGTGTTTACGGCACAACGCGTCACGGTTTACCCGTGGATCGTTTTCGTCGCGGACAGTTCATCGGCACACCTCGGCTTTCACACGCACGTCCTCCTGTCGCCGGATCGTTTTTTTCTTTCAAGTTTTGTAATCATAAGTACCTAATGTCCATGGACAAATCTTTCCGAGCCCAAAAGCGCCGGACATGTTTTTAACATTTGTGTTCGGCGTGTATTTCAAACGTGACGGGACAATGATAAAAATGTTTATATTATTTATTCTTCTTCTTCCGTGACTTCGGCCTTCAAGACCATGTCGTCCAACAGATTTGTCTCCATGTTTCCCTATCTAAAGCTAACTCCTTCCAATCCAATCCTGGTCTCACTTTCTCTATGTCCTCTTTGATCCTATCTTCCCAGCGTAACCTCGGCCTACCAAGTGGTCGTTTATATTATTTATTATCGTTCCTTAACATATTATCTATTTTGAGGTTTTAACATCATATCATACGAATTGACAATCAAAACACGATCTAGGACTCGGGAAGGAGAAAATATGCAAGTCCATTGAAATGGATATCAGGCATATAGGATTACAAAAGTTAAAAACTGGCGAGGATACGATGCGAAAAACACCCGCTTTACCATATGGGCCATCTGTCTCTTAAAATCGATGACATGACTGAAGTGCCCGTATTTTAAATAAATTACTGAATTAAATTCATTTTTTTCTTCTTTTGCGCCCTGGCCCCGGCCCCCGCATGCTCTGCCGATGCGTTTCCTTTTTACTCGTCGGCCGATGCGATATCATCAGTTTTCGCTGCGCGACCTCGCGTGCGCGCGGAATCCGTCACAATGGAAACCGCGCTCACGTACCACTTGAACCGAAGGACGTTCTCGTGTCGCGGCTGAGTATTATACGCACGCTTACACTTGGCGTCTACGCGGGCTATCGGGTCGTATCAGAAAACAAAAGTATTGTGCGCACAACAAAAACAAATAAGTACCCTCTCTCTGCGGCGGCGGCGGCGGATCCGAGAACGTAAAAAGGACCGGGGAGGTCAGGTTCGAAACGTACGCGCGAAAACGTCAAAAAATACGAATGACGAACAGAAATTATACGGTCCGAACGAACAAAACCTTTCCACCGGTCGTTGTTATTCATTTAATAGTTTTTTTTTTTATTCGTCGGCGCTCAGGAGTTACGGTATCGCGGAGGGTTACATAATAAATATTATTATCTTAATGTAATCGTATTAGAACAACGAGGAAAATATCAAACCCGAGCATATTTTATGAGAATACAAACGGAATGATATGGACGAGCCGAGAGTAAAAAAATTAGCGAATTAAGTGACGTACGCGTGCGTATATCTAAGCAGAAAAAATATTTTTATCGATCGAATTCAAACAAAATCATAATTGTACTGTAAAACAAAAACATATAAAAATCAAATAAAAATTTGAACATTTTTCAGTTACGTATGGCTAAACAAATTTTGTGATTTATATAAAAAAAAAAAACCGCTCTCAGTAATTAATATAGTATTCGAAGCTCTTTCAAAAATCCGAGGAAGGAGCTGATATAACCGCTTTTTGTAACCCGAGTACCTATACATATTATTACTATCGTCTTCAAAACTAACGATTTTTGATAACGCTGACGTTCACAGTCGGCTTTTAACAATTAAAAAGAAAAATTCAATTCAACGGTTTTTCATAATTTACATAAAATACGATTCATAAGATCATTGAATATTTATTTCTGAAATCAGACTAAGCAGGAACGAAACTCGATAAGAAGAAAAAAAAAATTTGAAAAAATTATTTTTTCCATCGGGGACACGAGAAAATACATATTATTCAATTAATTCGAAATAAATGTTAGTATTTTTATTTTAACATCGTGTTATAAACCGTATGATTCAAAGTCAACATTTTTATACGTTTATGTTGAAGCCTACGACTATATTGTTATCGAGTGATCGCCTATTTCGCACTCGGCACTTGAAACGATTCACAATCATTCCCGCGCGAGAATTCCATCACGTCTCCCGACGGCAATCACATTTAACTCTGTTTTATTAGATGAATTTAGCCGCTCGCGAATACAAACGATATTATTTTTTATCATAGTGTACGACGTGTGCAGGTCAAACAGATGTAACGTCTGTGAAGTCGTCTACTTACGCAGTCATTTATTTTATTTTTTTTATTTTTTTTTCCGTTACTCGTGCATTTCGAAACGTAAAGTTTGTAGTACAATGTTTGTTTATTTAATGTGACTCGATTCGATTAATTTTTAATGAGTGCGGCGGGTAAATAAGACGAAACGAACGACTACACTGTATTAGTCACGACGACGACGGCGCTGAAACAAAAGTCTACAACGTTATTAACTCAAAAATAAATAAACGTCGACGGAATATTGTTTTCGGCATTGCGGTCGCTAAGGACCCTGTGCTTTTGGCGGACGATTTAAAATCGTTACGCGCGCGCGCGCGGTGCAGTCTCGTTTTTACCCCGTGACAAAGCGGTCGCGCGCATAAACCGCAGTAGAACGTCGCGCCCACTCGTCCATCGACGGGTCCGGAATTCGATTTATTTACACGCGCCGCCGCGCCGCCGTCCGGGGGCAGCCTGTTGAATGTTATGGGTACGTTCCGAGAGGTTTTTTCGGGTCCTTTGAAAAAAAAAAAGAAACGGGCAAGTGGGACGGATGATGATACACAGATGACGGGTGAATTGGTCTTTAAAACCTGAAAAGAAAAAAACACGATTTTATCAGATTCAGCTTCTGAGGGGGGGTTTAAAAAGGGTAAAAATGTAAAAATTCGCCTAGAAAAATCATATTATATAGCGTTATAATAGGCAACCACTAATAAAGGTTTTTTTCTTTCGCGATATAACGAATTTCAATAGTTTGGTATATCGAAAGTTGGTTGCGTCTGACAAAGCTGGATAACGAAAGCTGCATATCTATAAACAATTTATTATTTACAGTAATAATATAAACGTATAATTTTTTTATTTTTAAAAACTGTCCGCGGCATCGGGAGCCATTGGACGTAATATTACATTGTATACATTAAATACATATTATATTACATTATTTTACACGAGTGAATAAAGAGGGGGAAAAAACGGAGAACATTGAATTTATGACGTATTGGGTATTTCGATTTACACTCTATTTATGAGTTGTGTTACTGCTAGGAACTGGATGAGTTTCTAGACGTCGATAGGCTCTGGGTTTCAGCTGGGTGGTCTGCGATTTTGTACTTTTCTCTTTCCTCGTCATAAGTTCTGCATTCGGTTAGACAAACATATATAAGTCCATGCGTATCTTACTCAATTACATCAACTATGAATTCAATACTCTATAGCAGCGGTTCCCAAACTGTGCTCCGCAATAGTTTACCGTCAGCAGATTTAAAAATCGTTCGTTATTTAAAATGAATATGATATATATTTCACGAAGACTTGAATGCCACAATTCGCCGATATGTGTACTGCGTTGAGAAAATCCTTTACAATTGTCTGATTTTAGAATTTTAGATAGTACGAAATATATCTCTGGGGCTCCGCGAGAAACTTCTACTTGAAAAACGGCTCCGAAAAAGTTTGGGAACCGCTGTTCTATAGTTATATCCAGAAATCGTGAGAAATAATAACATTCGTCACTTTACCAACCCCTCACTCATATCGGGAAAAACATTTTTCACGGGCGAAGCCGGGCGGGTTGTTCGGCGGTTGTAAAATAAAACGTGCTAAATTATTAAAATCCGCGATGATGTTTTCATATAAAAGTATAAACTTGCGCGGAACGATTAACAACAATATTATTAAAAACGTCAATTAAACAACGACAATCATTATAATATAATATTTACGTCCTATTTTTACGTCATTCCGAGAGTAATATAATAATTAGTGAATTAATTACCGTCGTCAACGTCGGAACGAAACAATGTGTGGAAAATGCATCACCTTTGTGTACGCTACGGCGGCGGTCAAATGTATAATCTCGATATCGATGTTTTTACGACGACGAATGTTTGTCACACTCGCACGGAAACAACTCGGAGGACACACTGCTGCCGTCGTAATCCGTAACAGATTATGATTAACCGTTGTATTTCTGTCGCCGCGTGTCGATGTCGCGCGCGAATAATATACGTATTAGATGCGTTTTAATTTTCGTCGTCGCGTTTTTAATCGAATTTGTTTAATTTTGATAAACGAGGACCATATTCCAGGCGGACCGCCGCCGTCGTCGGCCCGCATAATAATTCATCAATAACGCGAAACTTTAAACTCCGAAAATAATCTAATGAAAGTTAACGTAGCGTACGTTTGCGGCGCACGTGATGGTTTTTTTTATTTTTATTTTCGAATCGCGTACTAAAACACGCGGCATAATTGAGCCGGAGCGGTGTTTTTAGCGTATTACTCGCGGGAAACAACGTCCGAAAGAATCCGTTTTGCGCTTCGTTTCGCGTCGAAACAACGATCGAGGCGATAATACGTCGATTTGTTTTGAAAGAAAACCGTTGGATTCGTTTGAAATCCAATATACTAGTGGCCAATAAGAATCGATGCAAACGATACATCGAATCGAATGGAAAACGAGAAAATTTAATCGAGTTTTTCTTCTTTTTTTTTTGCTAAATCGTCTAATACTGTTCAAAGTGATTTAATACTCATATCACATCCGTATCGAAACGGATAAGCATAAAAACACAGTATAAGTATGTTAATATTCAATGCCTACATTTGAATAATGATATACTTGAGCGGTATTTTAATTACGTTTTAACGCGGCAGCACGATGTCCCGTGTACGTTTTAAATAAATACACTGTTGACTCAAACTTTATTACAAAACTAGTCGAGTATTTACGTACGAAGATACTATATGATGTTAAAGTCTTGTAAAAATAAGCTATTCATTTGCATTTTAATTGAAATATATAGAATCGCACATAGAACTCTAGGCCGAAATAGCAATATTGAAAAAAAAATTTAACTAAAAACCAATACAACCGAAGGGGGGGGGGAGTTTTTATAATGACAACGTATACGAATTTTGAAATACCCAAACCTTTTTTTAATAACATTTTATTTTATTCGATCGTTATGGTATCTTGAATATTTTGTAACCTTTTTATTTTAAATACGTCCTTTAAAAATAATGTTGGTTGCCATAAACGTTGCGAGATAATGCGATCTTTTGAATTTTTTCAGTGTCAATTTCGAATTTTTTCCTACCCGACGACGACGGGAAGGTTTTTATATAATTTTTTTTCGGATTCCTAGTGAAATTTATTGATTTTTTTTTATTCGCGTAAAGTATATGCTTTAAAGTGTAAATAAATATCAGTTTCTGCGTTTTCGCCATATAGTAGTAGTTGCATGATCAATTTATTCGTTTGATTAACTGCCTATAATATCTAAGTAAGTATTGACAGTGTAAAAAATATGTAGTTCACGATGATTTTTAACGTTCGGATTCCGAGTTGAAATTTTTGTTGTTTTTTTTTTCGTTTCACCTGTCGTGTGAAAATTCATAAATAACACTACCGCCGAATTACGATTAAACGTATTTGTTCTACGTATTATGTCGAGCATTTATAACAATGAACGTTTTGATGAATGAACTTTACATAATATCGTGAAAACGTTTTGTTAAAATGTATAATTACGCGTCGTCTGTTGTGGGCCTCGTGGCGTTAAACCAACGAATATAAACACTGACGAGAACTTCCGTTTGTTTTTCAGTGGAAAAATGCTTTAGCGACTGCGAAAATTATATCGAAGAGATTTCCAACGATAATTCGGCATGGGTACGCGAGAGTCGCGAAATATTAATGAAACGTCCACAGACCGAGTGTCTATGAGTTAGAGTGGCGGTCCCCGCGCATCAAAGCATACCCTCCCGAAAAAAAATAACATTTCAATATTCAAAATATTCGAAAAAGCAAAAGTCGACAAATATTTAGTACGAAAAAAAAAACACAAAAACATTATACTTCAAACGATAATTCCTTTTTTTTACACGCTGGTCGTTCGTATTGTGGAGACGGATTAATGAAACCGACGAGAGAAAGAAATCGAAAAACAGTTATTGTCTAACGACGAGTGCACGGCGAAACGAGTGAAGAGAAAACGGGAATAATATGGGAAGTGAAAAAAATGCGTGGATTACGTAGTATAATGATTTCCCAAAAGAAAAAAAAACGCGTGTGTGCGTGAGGATATTTGTCGGTGTTCGCGAGAGGGTACGATAATTTTTTTTATTATTAGACATCGTAGATCGAATAAATTTCAAAATTTTTTTTATCAATCGATTATGACGCACGGTAAACTATAAATAAAAACGCCCACAGCTGAATATCGCGTTTCTAATTTATATTTCATATGGAAAAAAAAACGATTTTGGCGTCGTTCAACTGTGCGTGACGTTCGAACGTCTAAAAATAATATTAATAAACTTGGTCATTTTTTTTTTTTTATAATTTTCGATTTCATTATAGTAGGTACTGAGATTATTTTTTAAAACGATATCGTCTTTGCACGGATCGAGAGTAATTTTTTTTTTAATATTTTATGAAATCGGACTCTTTTTATTACTGAGAGCTTATTGTTTTTTTTTTATTATTATAAAGCGATCGTGACGCGTTGGTCGAGTACCAAAAATTCTAAAAAAAATCTAGTCGACATCTAATAGTCAACAATTATTATCCGAGGATTCGTGTTCGTAATTTTCGGACAAACTACCAAGGTCAAAAGCAAATAAAATGATAATTTAAAAAATACATACTTTTAGGTATAAAACTCTAATTTAATGATATTTAAAAAAAAATTGGATCTCTTTTTATTCAGATAAAAAAATGTCTATCTCTATCCAGATAAATATGGGTCGAGTAATCTTTTATTTCCATCTAGACACATTCGAGACGCATTATCCACTCATCCAATCCGAACGCTGACTAGGGAATAATTTATATTTGATCGAAAACTCGCTCGTTCGCGTCGTTAATTTACCCATTTATATTCAATATACGTGCACGTCAATTAAACGTCTCACGAATGTGTGTCTGTCTATCATACGCTTAACCGAAACGCCAAGTGCTAAACATCACAACAGAGTAAAGGACAAAAGGAAATAATTATTATTGTAAAACAAACGCGACGATTTCGTTTCGATTTGAATGATTTGAAATGAAAGAAAAAAAAAATCGGTTTCGCGATTGATCGTCGATACGATATTTTAATATCGCTGGCCTGAAACATTTTTGTAGATTTCAAAACCGGATTAGTCGCGAAGGTAAACAAACATCTTGTCGTATTCATTGTGAACTCTCTGCTACGCCACGGCACGCGGACATTACAGCATTGGAAATTTGTTGGTCCTACGACGATTTGATCTCATAGTGATTCGAAGATATAGAAATACTTCCGCGGTGACTTCTGATAAAAGAACATAAGTACGTACAAAACGTTATTATATTATACCCGCGCGTGCGATGTTCCCGAATACGCTCGATTTCGGGAGTAATTTTTCATTCGTACGATAAAAAAACAAAACCCGGTAAAAATATAGTTTTTTAATCGACGCGTTTTCAGTATATTATATTTTGCACCAAATACGTGGACGACTCTTTAGACTTTTTCGGTTTTGCGAATCGAGAAACGATGAGGCTAGTAGTGTAACGGGTTTCGGTCCACCGCGACGATTCGCCCTGCGTTCCGAAATTTATCGTTCAGTATTTATGGCATTTCCGTGTTGCTATTATATTTATATGCGATGAATAGTAATGCGCGTTATTTTATCTGTTTATACAGGCATTCGACCGTTGCAAAATCCACGGTTGTCGAAAAAACCTACCAAAGTGAGCTTCGATTTTGTTTCTATTAAATTAAAAATCCACGAAAACGGCTTATATAATTCAAACAGTCGACAGGTTATCGTTACGTTACTATTTATTGTGAATAACCCTAATACAATGTTTTTGATTTCGTGATATTCATGACACATTGTGTGTGGGAACGCGAATATTTCAGCGCTCGGAGGACTTGAGCGAACACGACGTCCACGAGAAGTCGACGTCGGACTTGAGCAAACGGCGCATCGCTTACGCCCGCGGGATTTCCTCGACCGACGGTCGTAATGCCGAAAGCGGCGACGCTAAGAAAAAAGCCGGGCCCGAAGCCGGGACCGAGGTCGGGCCCGAAGCCGGCGACGGCCAGAAAAAAGCCGGGCCCGAAGCCGGGGACGATCAGAAAAAAGCCGGGCCCGAAGCCGGCGACGGCCAAAAACAAGCCGGACCCGAAGCCCAAAAAAAGGCCGGCAATAGTGGAGAAAAAACGCGATAAGCCGCCCCCGCAATTTGTAATGGTACGTGTCGTCAGTATTATTACTAAAACGTGGTCGATCTATCGATGAAACCGCGCGGACGAAAAAATATTTATATACATATATACTAGCTGAATAACCCGGCTTCGCCCGTGTGCAGTATAACTTTTTATTTTATCAGTTTTTTTCATTTTTACCCCTTTTAACTCCGGTAGGGGTTGAATTTAGGAAAATCCTTTCCCATGGGGTCTCCACTATATAAAACGAAACTGTTGACCGAATTTCATACTCAAAGCTCCAGCGGTCAGGCGAATTTTTCTAGTTTCACCCGGAAACAAATTCGCGACAAATAAGATAACGTACCATGTATCACCATTTACCGTCTTAAATTCATAATTATCGATAAGACATAAGGTTAGGATACTAAACTTGAAAGAAAAAAAACTACGTTTTTTGGAAAAGTAATTTTTATTATTTTGGTAAAATGTTACATAACTACCGATTAACCAATATTTCTTTATAAACTATATTATTAGTTTTTTCACCGGGGGCATAATATATGTATAAGTTTTTTTCTGAGCTCACACGGGAGCAGGCAACATAAAATTGTCCGTGAGTGAAGCAAGGATCGCTGATTCCTGCAACTTTCATTGTCTGTCCTTGTGCCTTATTAATTGACATGGCAAAACAAAGTTTAACGGGAAATTGGACACGTCTAGCCGCCGTCCGTTACCGTACCGCGAACCTCACCCACTAAGTCTACGTAACATGTCATTATTTATGATAATTGATAACTCCTTTGTTTTTAAAGTTAGAGAATCGATCAAATGCCTTCTCCGCAATGAGCTCTTCAATTTAAAAAAAAAATCATAACGATCGGTTCAGTAGTTTCCGAGAACATATCACTCAAAGGTTTTCATTTTCACATTTACATATTAGATATATTTTATCTTTTTAATCTAGTCAGGGCCGTCTTAAGTTTTGCAGGGGCCCGTGGGCACCCGGAGCTTAAGGGGCCCTTTTAGTAAGCCTAAACAAGTCGAATAAAAACATCAAAAGTTTATTTAATATGATTACTTTATTAATTAAAAACTATGTACATTTTACAGAATTATAAATGGTATTTTACTGTTATAACTTTCAACAATGAAACTTATAGTTTATGTGTAAGTAAGCAACGGTTTTGTTGTTTTTTTTTTTTTCGAATTTCGATTATTCGGGGCCCCCGTTTGGTTAGGGGCCCTGGGCACGTGCCCCACGTGTAAAAACGGAACTGAAACTAGTCCTTAGACAGTCTCAAGCCCCTAGGGCAGTGTTTCTCAACCTTTTTACCACCATTGACCACTTCGGCAATATTTTATAGGTCGCGGACCACCTCGATTTTACGAAAACTAAGAAGACCTTTTTTTTGCTCGTTAACAAGAATACACAAAAAATTTATCAAAAAATGTTAAGTTTCATTACTTTACTATACTAAATAATTTACTTTATGTGATTTTTGTGACTGCATTTCTTTGACCAGTTTTTCAATTCTCGGATGAATGTTGCTCACAGCTAAACGCATAAACGCTAAACGCCCCAGCGTCACACAACTTATCGGACTTTAGGAAAAAATTTCTCGGTTTTTTACCTGAAATTTCACGCCGGCGATCCCCGCGCGAGTGTATTTACTATACAATCGAGCAGCGTTTGTAAATTGTAATATAATAAAATCGTGACGATAATAATATCTGGTACGTATTACTGATTGTGACGTCCGAGACGTGTAATAATTTTGTCGCCCCGTACGAGCTTCGCGTTCGATCAAGATTATAAAACATAGCGTTTGTTCTTCTCCTCTATAAACGCAAGTCGACTCGTGTGTCGACGACGGCAATAATACTGTTTTGGAAATCGTGACGGCGAACAATATTGAAACCATGGTTTCGTTTATGTTTCAGTTGGAAGGTGAACTGATAAAAGTCGTCATAAGAAAAAGGCAATCGTTATATGCGAAATTCGTCGAGGCTCCGTGGGATCCTGACTACAGTAAGTCATGAGGATCAAGAATGATTGTAGAAAAATCGTTTCTTTTTATCGTGCACGCTTGCAACGAAATGCCGATACGATAACGAGTTTAATTTCTATTTTTAATTATTTTCTTTTCGCTATTACTTTTAGCCGGCAATCCCAAAAGGAGCCAGACCATAAAACGGAGAGGCGAACGCTCGCCGGATTATTACACCAAATCTTCCAGGAAGAAGAGGAGGAAGGATAAGGAGGATAAGTAGAAGGCAAAAGCGGCCGGCACTACTATCAGAAAATCCAAAGCTATAAAAAAAACAAAATTATTTATTTTCAACGAGCACCCATTCGACGCGTTTTATTCCGTTGTTGACGTGATCGCATAAATGGGTGCTCGTCGTCACGAGTTATGATCGATACGACGAAAATGGTCGATCATAACCTATCGTTCGATTCCTATTTTTAAATCTATTTTATTTTCGGTTTCACTTTTAGACGGCAGTAGCAATAATACCGTAAAAAAGAAAAGCCGAGAGACGACATCCATTCGAAACGTTTTGTTTCGTCGTCGGCGTGATCGCGTGGGGTGCTCGTCGTCATTCCGTCGATCCGTATTATGATCGACACAACGAAAATGGTCGATCATAACCTATTTTTAAATCTATTTTATTTTCGGTTTCACTTTTAGACGGCAGTAGCAGTAAGACCGCAAGAAGGAAAGCCGAGAGACGACATCCATTCGACACGTTTTATTGTTTCGTCGTCGGCGTGATCGCGTGGGGTGCTCGTCGTCATTTCGTCGATCATAATATTATTATCGATACAACGAATATTTTCATTCAATCGATCATAACCCATCGTGTGTTTCGATGTAATAAATTTGCTCGCACTAGCAGCAGCACTACTTTTGTATTTTTGTATTTTTTTCGTTCCGCACGTGTGCGTGCTCTCGTTATTACACCAAATCGTCGCGTCGAAAAAACATCCAATAAACATTAATATTATTATATATATTGCAAGCTATATCAAATATAGTTTTATATGAATGGCTCTAGTAGAATTTATGAAACGTATCGTCGTGTTGAAATGTATATTTTTACTCGTCGCCTCACTCTATATTATACAGATTGTAAACCTGTCGCGCGAGGACCGGCTTAAATCATAATAATATTGTAGCATATTTAAATAATATCATAATATTCATTCGACCTCTCGGAACGTGCGTTTTATGCGGCGGTAAAACGCGTGGACAAATAAAAACGCCGCATGATTTGCGGGTGTACACAATCTCAATAAAAACATGTTACGAAATCCTCCGTACGTCCAGTGCAGTGTGCCCTGGCAGTGTACAACCTGTAGATATTTCAAAACGATAAAGCACACAAAGTTCATGTATTCCATGACTAAATTCTAACGTAGATACGTATGGGCCCCCGCAGGAAATTTCACAGAGGGGGCATAATGAAATCAAACATCAAAAAGTACATTAAAAAAAAATGTATTCTTTGAAAGTTATAAAAAAAAAGTCAGAATTATATGCATTATGCATTATTTAGTTAATAAGAACTGAAGTGTTCGTCGGTCGCGTTATTTTGTACGCACTATGAAAATATATTGTTGTTGTTACGACGAACGAGCGTCGTTTATTTTATCTTTTCACCTTTTTCGATCATTTTTGTTCCACACATGCTTAAGTCAAAATGAAATGTTTATTTAAATCAAAATAAAGGTTAAAATGTTTAACATTATATTTTAATTCCAAATGCCCCCCTCCGGGCGCCCATGTATATATCTATGAATCAAAGAAGTTTTGTGTTTCGAATTCAACGCACCCCTATAGATAAACCCTATTCTGTAAATTGTTTATGCTTTTTTAGGCTGTCCTATATCGATTACTATAGTTTGGTTACACGTCGCGGTGGATTCGAGCTCTCCTCCGCTCACCGAAAAAAAAAAAACCGTTCCTTTGCCTGTCGAGTAATAAGGAGCTCGCGGGATCGAGCGTCTTGCTTTCTCACACACACACACACACACACATATGAAAGGTACGCGCCGCCGTCAGGGATTGTTGCCGCCCGTGTTTCGACGAACACCGCGGCACTATCGATCTCGTCTGCCGTCGGGCACGTCCGGCCCGGCGATAAACATTACGTTCTTTGTATTTATTTATAATAACTGCGACGTGCGCTGGTAATTTCTGAAAACGCCCGAAGGCGAAGTGATATTATATATTATTATATATACGCACATATTATTGTGTTTTGTGTGTGTGTGGCGGACTAGACGGTAGTCCAATGGCGGCGGCGGACGATGTTTGTTTTCAGCGTCGACGGTTGCCGCGGGCCGCGTCCGATACTAATATTCCGCGCGTTCGTTATTTGTTGCGCCCGCGGAGGTCTCTCGAAAGCAACGCTGGAAACCAAGTATAGCCGACGAATTACAACCGCGCGCGCGCGCGGGTGGACGTGGTGCACGCGCGTATTGTTATCGTTATTGTGTTGTGTTTTTCTAATCGAAAAACGTGCGCGGCCGACGTTGACCGAATCGCACGCGTTTGTCGGGGAAATTATGGCTCTGGCGCGTCGTCGGAACGACAAAAATACATTCGCATTACTAACTCGACCGACGAGAAACGTCAGACGACTAGGTTTTGATTGTTCCTTTCATTCCGATGTTCGTCTCGAGTTAGTTCGCAACGGTGTATCGAAATTTAAAATTTGATGATTTACGGCTAACCATAATATATTATCGCGGTCCAATACGATATAAAGACTTGTACATAGACTCGTCGTATAATCAGTGCGAAAACGTTCGTTTGAAATGTTGAAATTCGTTGATTAATTTACAATATGTACCCGAGTAC
Organism: Drepanosiphum platanoidis; assembly: GCA_948098885.1. Lineage (NCBI taxonomy): Eukaryota > Metazoa > Arthropoda > Insecta > Hemiptera > Aphididae > Drepanosiphum > Drepanosiphum platanoidis. The sequence goes on along the minus strand of OX402528.1, from coordinate 7,195,491 downwards.
ATAAAAATACGTATATTTCAAACAAATCGATTCCGCGACAGACACCCTGCCGATGCATTCTTTACTCGAACATTCTATCTCGCGTAGATCACCGAGTATCAATTATATCGATAGAATATTCCATCGTGTCGAACGAGTGTGAATCGCGCTTAAAAAGTACTTTCGGCGGCTGTACAAGAGTCGGAGAGCTCACGTCGAGTCGTCGAATATTCACCTCGTCAACGTGACGCTCTCGTCATTTCGATATATTTCCAACTGACTTGGTTTTCGACTCGTCTCGTTTTCAGTCAAATCGATTGACATAAACTATAATAATATATAACGAGAGCGAACTAAATAAATCAGGCATACATTTCGTATTGTTAAATGCGGGTATTTCATTCGTTGAATATTATCGTAATCGTTCGGCGGGGGAAATATTCGACGCCACGTTTTCTCCGGATTTCGACACCTCGCGGGACGTCGAACGACAATCAGTAAATTTATTGCTTGCGCTCGTCGATTTGTGTCAATATCAAACCGCTTTATTGGCTGGTCGAAAAAATTAAACAACCTAATTTGAAATCGGTAATTTATCTGACTGTCGGTCTATAATAATTGATTTTTCCCTCGATTCTATTCGAAATTTACCCAACTGTCAACTGTTAACGACCTTTCGCATTGTTTTCAATCGAATCAGCTAAACCTAATCGAAAAAACACCCATTTACTCGTCCTCCAGCCTCAAAGCGTAATAATATTATATGTATTTTCTTGGACGCACGCAACAAGGTCGCGTTAAACTCATTATTGCACACAAGCTGCAATTGGCCGCTGTCGGTTTTTGGATTTTTCGTATCGTCGTTTAGTGACATTATGGAATCTATAATCAGACCGCGTACATTTATAGTGTGTCACGCCGAATTTTGGCCATCTACTGACACAATATTAAAAAGTAATAAAAAACGTATGATTCGGTATCTACGTCTGCAGAGTGGTGTCGTATAAGTAGTGATTTATTTCGCTGTTAAAAATCGGTACCATTCCGTTACTATATTTGCTACACTCTAGCATTGTGTTTCGAACGAACAGTATGGAAATAAAACGATATTATTTCGAATAACGACACGCGTAATTGTTAACAACTGAAAAAAAATAAAAATAATCGAACATACTTTATTACGATCGGTATACTTACTTCGGGGCGCGGTGGCAGGCTGTGTATATTATATTATTTCGAGTACATAAATATTCCCTTTGCTCAGTCGCACAATAGGAAGTAGGTGTACCGGATTTTTTACGTCTAGCTCCACTTATCCGAGCAAGAGAATATTTTGTCCCTCGAGAAGAACGTAGACCCATTTCGCCGAGTAATAAAATCCAACGTCGGGTTATAAAATAGATATTATTATTTTTTTCTTCTTCTTGGAATAAGAATAGCTATTTGTTTTTACAAAATTATGTGTTTTCTCTCTCTCTCTCTCTCTCGGCCTGCCTTTATTTAGTCGGGAGAAGTTAGAAACTTTTATTTAATTTATAGATAAAAATCGACTGGGATTTTTCTAATACAATATAATATAATAGGTATTTGTTTTTGAATTGTAAGGGTTTTTTTTTTTTTTTTTGTTATCTTTGAGAAAATTGTACACGACTCGCGAATCTTAAGGCTTTAAGGCGATTAAATTACTTTATGAAAAATCGGTTTTCAGTAAAAAATAAAAAATAAAACTACTTATCTTTCAACAATCGTTTTCCCGCGATACAGTAAGACGATTACTAAATATCAGAAATGTTGTGTAGCATTTCGCGTATTTTTTTTTTTAGTTTGTTCAAAACATCGCAAAGTATCGGTAAGTAAGGTTTCATCGGTTTCAAATTAAAAATGAGTTATTTTTATTCGACAAACTTTGTGCCACATCTCGAATACTTTTACTAATAACGTAATATTTTATCATTTTAAAATCGTATTTCGATTCGCAAATGATCTCGTCCAGACGTCCACCGCCCGTACGACGTAATCGAGTACGATAAATTCTAAAAACGAGTTAAACGTAATCGCGTACTGTCTATCGTCGGAGGGATGGGGGGGGGGCATAAAAACTTATTTTATTGACGTTTCACCTTCAAGTCGTCATCCCCATTTGAATAAATTTGTATCGTGCGAGTCATATATTTATGTATGATAAAAATTCAATTTATGTATATTATGTAAATAGATAAAAATGTTTAAACCGTTAAGAAAACATATTTCAACATTAATCTCGAAATAAACGTATACGGGGTGGCATTTCTAAGGATTATATTTTCAAATATGTCCTGTCATTTTTACCGCACACCTATTTTTGAATATTTTACGAACGCATTTCACGTTGCTTTAGGGGCGTACACGTGGTCGTACATCCGGACACGGTGGAAAGATAACTTATTAGAATTCCGAAAACAAATTTGCAATTAGAACGCAGTCTTGGATGACAAGACGAGCGTCGTTGTTAAATTGTTTTGTTCTACTTCCGTGTATCGCTGAATATTTTTCAAACAGTTGAAAACAATTGAACGTCGAATAATAATAATAATGATAAAAAAACCGAATTAATTAGAATCGAATGAAAAACTAGACTGTCAGTCGGGCAAATTTCTCGCGGTATTCAAATGGGTTTCCGGAATTCTCATCGTTTCGTCGTTGCCGCGGCATTATTTGCCATGGTAAATTTAAAGGCAAATAATTTTTTTAAATTATAGTAATAAACTGTATCTATTCTGTCTTCGATTTCTCTATTTTTCTCTAAACAATTTTGGCCCGCGATGGCAAAGCGTATCTCAACTTTGGCCCGCAGTAAATAAAGGTTGGAGACCCCCTGGCCTACAGGACTACAGGCTGTGACTCTAATAAAAACGCTTATGTCGCGACATACAGCACCGACTTGGGATTTCGAATTATGATTTTTCGCCGCGAGTAATATTGTTCGAAACTTCATACTACAACAAAACCGACCGATCGACGTGTATTCGGAACACTAGACATTTCGTTCGTGTGATAATTACAACGATTATTTGTGGGATTTTATGTAGAATTTTCGGGATAGGTATTCAAAAGTTTGTCGTAAGGTAAGCACTCGAAATTCCGGGGGACGCGTTGCAGCTTTTTTAAACTTGTTATCTTTTTCATTTTTTTCTTTTTTTTTTTTGTCAGTAGAAGCGTTTCAAAAGTTTCGCGTAATAACTTTTTTGACCGGGAAAACGCGCGTAACCGGTAATCTAGAGAAATCATTTTTTTTTTTTTTTTAAACTTTTCGATATATTCTAAATAAAAACGGTCGAAACTAAATTCAAAAGCCCGTCGACGTTTCTCGGCAAACGAGTTTGCCAACTACGAGATAACGTATTTCCATCATACTATATTATTATAACAACATAATGTTTTAACGATCCGAGATATTGGGAGGTTTGAAAATCGCCGGGTTGTATGTTTCATAAACGCAGCGTGTCAAAAAATAAAATTCAATTTTTACCATAAACGTTTTGAAAAAAATACAATTGAAACGTTGACGTCACAAGTCTATAAAATATAGTCTAAATATATATATATGTAAACTAGTCCGGTAGATTTTTCAATAACGTTCTTTCATACAAACCTTGTCCTTGCGAACAGAACGAAAAATTAAAAATTTCCAAATCGGCCCAGTCGTCTTCGAGACTTAGCGAGACTAACGGACAACGATTCGTTTTTTTTATAGATTTACTTGTAATGTATTCGTCCGGTAAAGTGTACTCACACCAAACAATAAAACACAAAAAAGTCTCAATAAAAAACTCCAACTAATATTGTTTAGTAATAAACAGAGCTTTATTGTGTGAATCGTTTTCCGTTACGTTGAGAATTTAAGTGCGAAAGCTTTCGAGTCGACGAAAACAATACCGTTATGCGCTGCGCGAATCGTCGGGAATCCTGTCCGAAGGGAGCGCAGAGAGACACCGGACATTGGGTTTTAGTGTTTTGTTTTTGATTCCGAAAAAAAAAAATTTAACTCATTAACCGAAATCAAATATTAAGTGCGAAAAATATCTACTGAAATTACCGCCGCGATTTCGTATTTCGATGGCGTTACCCAGATATTTTTTACCCGCGTAGACTTTAACTATCATAGTTCCACAACGAATCGATTTCGATGTGCAAAGATAAACAATATTGTTAAAAAAAAACAAAAAACAAGCGAACGAGTATATCCGAACGGATTTCAAAGTGTGCAAAGTCGAGAAGCCAACAGACTTCCGCCAAACAGATAGTGTGTAATAATATATGTACGAATATATTTATGCCTAATCCTGTTTACTCTTCTTTTTCTTCACCGCCGCGACAGTCTATTTCTGCGCTGCACTCGCTGATCATTAATCCGCTTTCAAACGTCACGAAACAAAGCGTGACGTGGGTTCAAACACATTAATCGCAAACAAAAAAAAAAAAGCGCGATACATTTCGTACCCGGCGGTCCCCGCGCGTTTTGGCAAATCGGTGAATCCGCTTCTTCTATACATGCGAACAAAAACGTGTCGAGTGTCCGCGCGAAACGACAGATAGTAGTAAAACGAAAATCCGCGACGGTCTACCAACTCCGCATATTATTCACGCGGGCAACGTGATTTTTCGCGAAATTATATTTTCAATTCGTATAATAATACTAGCTGAATAACCCGGCTTCGCCCGCGTGCAACTTTTTATTTTTTTCATTTTTACCCCTTTTACCCCCCTTAGGGGACGAACTTCGGAAAATCCTTTCTCAGTGGGTGTCTATACCATGAAAAAAAACTACTGTCCAAATGTCATACTTATAGCTTCGGCGGTTCCGGCTAGGTGATTTTTTTTCATTTTTACCTGTTTCACCCCTTTTAACCCCGGTAGGGGTCCAATTTCGGAAAATCCTTTCTCGAGGAGTTTCCGTTATATTAAAAGAAACTGCTGACCAAATTTCATACTCAAAACTCCGGCGGTTCCGGCCAGGAGAATTTTTCTAGTTTCACCCTTTTTACCCCATTTAACCCCCTCAGGGCTGGAATTTTGAAAATCGGGTGACGTGACGACACTCAGAAAGGTATTTTGAACAACTTTGTGAAAAAAAAATTGGAAAAAAGTTAAATAGCGTCGTCACAAAATGGGAACATGAACATGTGACGTGTGTACGAGTGTATTATGTGAAAATAGATTTATTTTTTATTCCGGTTTTATTCTTATTGTCATTTTCACGTTAACGAACAAATTTTAATAGTATTGTTTTTTTCCCCGTCCCTTGAAAAAAAAAGCTATAAAACTACACGATTTTCTAGCGTGTGCCAAGATTGTTCGTAAACATTTTATACGGCGAGGTGACAAATATAAAAAAAAAAAACCAGTCGGTTCGTTGGACAATGGGACGTGTTTGTTCTTTGTTTCGACTTTCGATTGATGAATTCGCGATGAATATCTTAAAATATGAATATTGGTTAGAATACGGTTCTTATCGCGGGGCAGTAGTGGTATAAGACTATATTATTGACGGACGATTGGAGAGATGAGAATATTGAAAATATTTTCCAAATGTCGATCGTACGTCTAAAATATTGAAAAAGAATATATAGTTTGTCGTCGAACCGACTAATAATAGTCGGCTAGTAATCGATTGTCAGAAGAAAGAAACGTTTTATTAAATATTGATGTTCAAAGTAAATGTGTTTTAATAGCGATTGTTTGAAAAAGCGACTCGTTCGTGCGCGGTTCAGACTTGGGAAAAAAAAAGCGCACTCGATATATCGATAATACGTTTTCGTTTTTAGTATACGAAACAAATATTATAGCCTCGCGCGTTCGATTATCACTTCATAAAATACAACACTACTTATTTTCTTCGAGAGGAACATAAACGCTCGGTGAAATGTTCACATTATTTTCAGGTCGCGTTGTATAGAGGTAACTTACCTTTTGCGTGTGTCGGAAAAAAAAAAACTATGATGAGAAAATCGATAGATTTCTTCTCCAAAGTACCTACTTTTGCGCGTCGTCGAATTTTCGGCTCCTACGAGATGCTGCGTGATGAAACTTATAGTGGTGCGGTTTTGAGTATAATCGTAGGGAATATTCGCTCGGTACCCTTGGAGAGTTTGAAAAACCGATTATTTATTATTACATCAGTCGTTAATATAATAATAAACCGCGGTAGTTATTTCTAAACTTCGATGAGCAAAAAAAAAAAAAAACCCCCTTTCAATACGTGTGAAAACTATCATATTAACGTCATGTAAAACGAACGAATCGTGATCTTCGGACGTCCGAGGAGAAAGAAATACCATATTTACCCGAACGGATAAAAAACATACTTACGGTGTCTTTTTGTTTAAACACGGCACGTCTTATAGTCATCCATCGTTGTTTGCTACTTAAAATTCCGCCGGGTCATTATTTCCTTTTTCCGAAACTCAATAACAATACAATTTAACTTTACTCGCGGTGTATCTACGCGTTCTTTTCTTCTTCTCCGGGAACGACACGCCGATATGGAAAAAAAAAAAAACGCAGACGATTCGATTAATTTCATACGTTACGAATTACTTTTAAAACGTTTGGCCGCGAGAATATCGCCCAAGAGTTGTTGGTATGTTTATCGTCGTAATCTTAGGTCCTTTTTTTCAGACCCTCGCCGTGCGGTTCCGAAAACGAGCGACGTACACACTCAGGACGCGTCAAAGGCGGTAAATATAAAATATAACACACAGTTTTTCTCTATTTTTTTTTTTTTTTTTGTTTAATATCCGTTTTATCTTCAAAACATTCGTATGTACATTGTTAAAATATTATTTTATCGTGTTTTGTAATAATTAATATACACTAGTGAATAATAAACACGACAAACACCATTTTTCGATGAAAAACCAGTCCTACTGACTTAATAACTATGTCATAATAATATTTGGACCCTAATTAAATAGTGTTCCTAGCATGCTCTTACTATACTTAAATACGCAACGCGGTAGATATTATGGTATATATATATATAAAACGTAGTCTAAAACATCACAAACAAACGTTAGTAAACAATAGACGTCGATCGTATGATCGAATTACACAAATTCACATGTTATAATATTATTATATTATTATTTACGAGGCAGGAACTTATTTCTCTACGTTACAAAAAATAAATATATATTTTTTCATCATCCGCACAATATGAAAAACAATGTCGTTCCATTTTGTTTTTTGTTTTTTTTTTTTTTTTTTTTTTATAATTACCCAATATAGTCGGCGAATATCCAATACTTAAAAATAGATTTACAACTTTATTATTGTTCTCGGGCGCGGTTCAAAATAAGCCAAAACAATATTTGTATGTTTTATTAGTAGCGTTACGTATTGTGTGACGTTTTTCCCCATATATTATCCATACGTATACATTACAATAATATAATGTGTGACGTTGTAAACAAAGGGTTGTAAAAATTGATTTATAAACTATAATGTTATGCTTACTTTCGAAACGATACTATATCGTAACGTCGCAGTGTTTTATATTATAGTGAACACGTCGAGTTCGAACGGACAAAAAAACAAGATAAAAAAAAAAAACAATACCGGACGATTTCTAAAACTAAACCATATTATGCGATAATAATATTATAATTTAGTTCGTTTTCGGCAACGAACACAACGACGGGCTAATAATTATGATGAAAAATCGTATCGATATTTAGTCACACAGTAGTAAACTGTCGATGTTTTCGCGCGACATTGAGAAACGCTACAATTTTTCGTTATAAATTCTCGATGGTTTTTCCGCGGAAATTTTGATATGCGTCGGTTAATAGTATCGAACTCTGCCGATCGTCGATTTATAGTCACGATCGTTTTCGGAAAAAATGTACAGGAGAGTAATATACGTACAATATTATTACGTATATTATTTAAAATATATACAAAAAAACGTACGCGCCGTTTCTACTGTACTATTGTTCTATTCTAGTTTTTCAACTAATCGTTACACAAACGGTTTGGTCGATATGACGTGTTGTGCGCGTGTTCGTTGTCTACCCAGTTGTGTGATTTATCAAAAGTGATAAAACCATCGCGATGATTATGCAAAACGTATAGAATAAAACGAGATGAAAAAAATAAATAAATCGAAAAAAAAAAAGACGACCCGTTTAAATTATAAAAAGTTCCCGAAACGTATCGTCGGCTATGGCTTAGTCCGAATTCAATTATAACAATAATATTATCTCTTACCTATTGAAATTCGTTATCGATTTAACGTAGTTATTTATTATATATTATTACGGTACTAAACAACGACGAAATCGTCACCGTGACGGCGGTCGAGTACGAGTCGTGTCCCGATGAATTAATGCTGTACACTCGTCGGTCGAATTCAGACGGCGCGGCGGCGGGCGGCGTACCTTTGGAACTAAATTATACGTATATAATATATTATTTTGTCAGAGTATTTTAATTAATTGGAAAGTCAACAAGCATAACTCGCCGCGGTGCAGCGCAAACGGTCGAGCGCGGTGTTTTTTTTTTCAAACGTAATAATATATTGTAATGAGCTCTCTCTGCTATGGCGATTTCAACGGAAAAAAAAAAAAAACTGTTCCAATACGATTTTTCAGAATTTCAAGTTACGCGAGCGCGCGCGCGCGTCATATTGTGAGAAAAAAAACAAAATTAATATTTATACACGTGTAATTATTATTATTGTAACGTTTCGAACATTTTCTTCGCAATCATAATAAAAATCGTAAGAGGCCATTGGAAAAAACACAAATTATACTCGCACCACCTCACGTCGCGAATATCCGGGTACATCGGTTACTGACTTTTCAATTGATAAACATACCGTAAAACGGGTGAAACGGGCAAAAGGTACTGTCATTATTTATTAGACGATCGCGTTTTAAATCGTACGAAACCGATGTTTATTTGATGTTGGTCTTAATAGACGCGTTTTGCCTACAATGTTTCTTCGGACACGATTCGTTTATATAGCTTCTTCTTTTTTCGCTCACGTGGTAAAAAACTAAATAAATAAAATCGTAACTCGCCGTCGTTTAATCCTATTTAAATTAAATCTAACGTGTCTTTGGTTTCACAAGTAATAATAATTGACAGTCGACAAAAGGCGTAAAACAACGTTATACAGAATGCACAAACATCGTAATATATTATATTATAGTATTAAATCGAGTAAATAATTGACGACTAGAAGGAAAAACGCAAGCCCGATGCTTGACGACATTAAATACGACAAACGCGGGCGAGACGGTAAACTGCGATCGAAACGCTTGTAAAAGGTACACTTGTTTTTTTTTTTTTTTTTACATGCTTTCCGGAAATGCGAGTGTGTAGTTTAATTAAAATTATTGAAAAAAAGTCATAACGTATTCACGACGTATTATATTGGTTATCGATTGGTACGCGCGTGTGTTTACTCGTTTACATAAACATTAATACGTCATGAGTAGGGCTCGGATTAAAATGCCCTAAAAATATCAAAAAAATGCCCTTTCAAGAAATGCATTTATGACCTAAAAACTCTAAAAAATGCCCTAAAAATATCAAAAAATGACGTTTCATAAAATGCATTATTTATTAAATAAATTCAAATTAAATTATTATTAAAAAATGAGGAACAAATAAAATTCTAATAAAAATTATAAATTATAAATTATATTACAATGTACAAAAAAAAAAATTAAAATTGTAAAAAATAATTTTTATTACGTAGTACTATACTACTATGTAGTACTTATATTTCAATGAGGTCAATTTTTTTAGTCATAATACGACAAATAGGTCAAAATTGTCCTAAAAATTAAAAAATGCATTAAAACCGTAAAAAAATGCCCCAAAAAATTATTGTGGTTAGATCGCGAAGTACTTGAAACATATTTGTAGCTTGGAAAGCATCGCGTAAGATATGCCAAAAAAAAGATGCAAATGCATTGAAATCCGAGCCCTAGTCATGAGGTTATGAATATTAATTATTATATTTATATTAGTAGTCATCGGCTTTTAGATTATTTACGTGTTGTGTTTACGGCGGCGTTTTTTTTTCTTTCGTTTTAGAAAAAGCTCGATTCGGTCGCAGTTCACGCACGGTTACGCCCGATAAAACTACGTGTGCGCGCGGTCGGATTCAATATCGAATCGCGTTTATATTTACACGCGCGCGGATAGTGAAAAACGAACCGATTGGTTTCGTCTTTGCCCAAGTGTGTACGGCGGACCGACGGGATTTCGTTGCACGTCCGGGGAAAATACGCGAGAGATTATCGCGTCGTCGTCGTCGCGCGGATTTCGAAAAGTACAACGTCTCCGGGTGTCGTTTTGTTCCGCCGCCGTCGCTGTTGTTTTTATTGATCGGTAACGACGCGGCGATACAAAGTCATCGGAAGTCGACGTTTTCGTCTGGCCGTTCTGCTCTCGATCGAGTTTAACTGGCGGAAACGACGTTTACGCGCCCGTCTGCCGTACGCGCGCACGCGGGGGCGGGTTTGCACTTTGTTCGACGAATGATCGAAAGTGGCGCGCGAAACGAAATCGACGATGACGAGCGCACAATGACCCCGTCACTTCGGCACTCGAAGCGCTCGATTGTTTATTCGACTCGAAAAGCGTTACGAAAGGGCGTTTCTCCAATTGCTTATCCACTACTGCTTGTCGACGAGAGTTTGTTTTTCTGTTTTTCTGTTTTTCATTCGCGTATACCTACCGTGTGCGTAATTTTTCCAGAAAACGCGCCAGTCAAAAAGTTTCAGAAACCAAATATTAAGGTCAAAAGTTTTTTGGTAGTAAATGTATTTTTCTTTTTTCATAAAATTTATCATCATTGTTTCGTTGTTGAAAAGTATTTTGACAATTGAACGGAGCAAAAAGATGTTACCCTGCGAAAGGCCACTTTGTGTTAATTTGATTTTTCCGGTCGTCTCGGACGTGAAATATATACACATTCGGCACAAACTCCTATAATATAATTGTTAATACAGTGGGGAAACTCGAAAGTTTATGAAGGATTATTACACTACTTTTTTTTTTCGACTCTCGACGGATTACCGTTTTGAAGAATGTATTTTTCAAACTATTTCACAAAGTTTTCAAGCGCTTTCTTTTTTTTTGAGTACCTACTCGTACCGAAGTTTTTAAGCGCTCGTTTCGAGTGCTCCGAGTACCGCGAACCGCGTATAGTATAGTAATTATTACCAGACGGAATGATAGAGACAGATGCGGGCGGCGGCGGATCAAGGGAGAAATACGAGAAAACCCGATCGAACATACACATCAGGTGTGTTTTTTATTCACCCTTTTTTTTTTTTTAATTACTCTTGGAATTTTCGGCATTAGTTTTTTAATCTCTCGGGAGATCTCACCCCGTCTCTCGTCTCTAGATCCTCGCCCGAACGCGCGCATACTTGTAATATAGTTTCCCTCGCCCGTCTCTCGTCACTAGATCCTCGCCCGAACGCGCATACTTAAATTATAGTTTGCCGTACCGGACGCGCACGGATACCACGGTACATACCAACAAATCGTTTTACCGTTATGACGAGACGAAATAGTTTTCCGACGATTTACATATACGTATACATATATATGGTATACACAATACAATAAACGTTACGGGTTTAGCTTACGAATCGGGTTGGAGGGAAGTCGATAAATCTCCGATTGGAAAACCGCCGTGAAACGATCGCCGACAGCGCCGCCGCCGAGTCGTTCTCGGCCAGACCCGCGCGCGGGTCAATTACCCGTCGCTTCCGACGGTCGTGGCGCGACCGTAACAATAATATAATAATTATCGCCGTCGCGGCAATATAGTGATTTATCGTTTTGCAAATGATAACTACGCGGCGGACTATTATTTCCGTCCTTTGGCGACCGCTGGCGATAATATATATTTACACGGGCCGCCTTCGCGACGGCGTTAAAACGACCAACAGCCGCGAAGACCGGTCGTCTCGCCCGCGACGACGGCGGCGGTGCACACGACGGTCGCGACGAAACCGCGGCTTCCGGCGGATGTCCGATCGTCCCGGACGGCGCGAGCACTCCGGACCGCATCTCATATCCACCGGTGCCGGTCGTGCCACGCGATCGTGTAGTGTTGTTCCGGTTCGGGCGACCAACAGTTGTCCGACAGCCAGCAGCCCACGATGACGGTCGCCATGCCGATCAGCAGCGCCAATATTATGTACAGTTCGGCTTTTCCTGAAAACGTAATGTCATATCACATGTTAGGTATGGATATAATGGACGTAATGTTGTGCGAGTTTGATTAAAGTGAAATCGAAAACGATCTGCTCCGCGCTGCTCGGCGGGTAAACATCGCGTGTGCGTTTTCGGGAGATGATTTCCGAGATTTTCGTCCGAGACGAAGGAGTCGCGAAAAATCCGTCTCGATTACGAAATGAAGAGTAAAGTGTGGGGTAAATAGCGAATACACTTGTTCTCGTGCTACGACGCCGGTCGGTTGCCGACGGCCACGAGATCATCGTGGTACTTAGAATTCGTCACGAAAAAACGTAGAGCATCCGACACGAGGAAAACATTCTTACACTGCGAGACGCGTCCAATAACATCGCCGGCATAAGATTTGTCTTCCTATAATGTCTCCACAGTAGTGCTTTCGCGACTGCTAAGGACGTGGGCGTGCCACAGACTCGGACTAGGATACCGGTCAAGCCGTGGTAAAATGAGCCACAAAAACGATGCCAAAGTAGACAGTCGAGAGGCATGTTGTCGTCGGGGGCTGCGACGGCTGGCCGTAACGCGTATGCTTTCGCCGCCGCGATCGATAGCCGTTAAAATGTTCGAAGCACGTATAATCTATTTCGATATAAATGGTCGTGGACCGTTTAGTACCTCGTTTCCAGTGGAAAACTGCAACTTCAATGTCGAGCCGTATTTATCGACGTCGTCGATTCGAAACCCCCGCCCCTCCTCGAAAAATCTTCTCGACACTATTCTTTTCGATCGCGTTGAAAACGATAATACGCGAAAACCATTATCTGTCTCTACTGTCGGGAATCTATTTCGTCTTTGTTTTGTTTGGGATTCATACCGTCAAAATAATCGATGTCAAAGTCCATTGACATCGTCGAACAGTTGACTCGTTGAACACTTGTTAATCTATCGGCGGTTATTGGAATCGCTACCTATCTCAATCGTAATTCAATTTTTTGCGACCCGTCTCGTCAGAAAAAAAAAACAAAGGAATTTCCCACTGATTTCTAAATACTGTTTTTCGATTGTAAAATCTATACGAGATGTACAAAATGTTTCTGACATTTCTTACTTAATTTTACATTTGTACATGCCTAAATACAATTTGAAAACGAAAAACTATAATTTCAACAAAAAAAAAAAACAAAGTCACATACGTCATCGTGATCCATCGGTTCGAAACCACCGCTTTACGTCGTAATAACAGAAAACAAATCTCCAACGTGCAAACACATAAAATATATTATAATCGTAACGACTCGGTTTAGGACGACGGAAAAATCGTTTTAAATCATCAGTAGTCACATGAGATATGACGTACAATAAATACCGTGTCGGAATACATTTTTGTTTTCATTCGATAAGACTTAACCGCCCGCCAGACTACTGCTGGTACACCGCGAACCACGCGTTTCCCGCCGCCCTTGTTAAAAGTAATGTGCAGGAATAACAGTTTACCGCGTAGTAATACTATGTCGTCGTGATCTCGTTCTCGCGTTTTTCCATTATTTGTCCGGACCTTTTTTCTCTCCCCCCCTCCCCCATCTTCTTCTTCTTCTTCTTCTTCTTTATTCCGCCTTTCTAATAAAACGTTCTTGCATTGTCGGCAATAAAAACACAATGCTCAATTCAATATTTAAAACACGAATAGAACAGATGAATTTATACATTTGAGAGACGCCGTGACGTGTGTGTGTGTGTGCGCGTATTCACCGCACAATGGAAAACACGCCGCCGTGCCCGCGCGTTTTACCACATTCGTGAACATTTACGTATTTATACCGTCTCGAAGGAGGTATATATATATATATATATATATATATATGTATCTAAGAACTCACTGCTTGGAATACAGTCTCTGGAGATTACCGCGCTTGTTCTTGTTATTTATTTATTTTTATTTTTTTCCCCTTCGCGCGCGTTTAATCGTAACAGCAAAGTCGACCGTAAGCGGAAATCGAGGGAGCTTTCGTGGGGGGCTTAGCCAGCTCGCATAGTTCTCGAATATCCCCCCCGGGCAATCATTTCTACGTCTATTTAGTTTGATTACAACGCGATATTTTAATATTATAAACGTTATTTTTTTACTATAAACGTTAATATTAAGCGATGATGATTAAGGGACGATTTGCAGTTATTATACGACGTGCAAATTTATATCTATTAAGCTTCATTCGAAACCCCCGTGAAATTCGACTGGAACATTCGTCCCGGTGCACAGACACGTTTTACACGGGTTCGAGAATAATTACAGGAAACGAGTTCAAACCACACGTTATGTAATAATAATAATAACGCCAAAGGGTTACGGTAATAATACGCGTTGTTGGTGCTTTTTTTTTTTACCCTCGAGGTCAAAATTATGACGTAAAGTGCACGCGGATCGGCGGTGATTATACAAAACGACGACGACGCGATAGTCGGCGAAACAATAACGCAACAATAAATACGCGATGTTTATTGTGCGCGAAAAATACGCAGAAACATAAAATGTAGAGCAGACCGTTGTTAAAATTCGTTTGGCCCCCCAAAAGTCACAATATAACGTTATAATAATAATGATGATGACGTAAAGTTGGTTTTTTTTATTTTCTTGGGTTTTACAGAGAAATCCCTTGCCGGAAGGATTCGTCTCTCTCTCGTGTTTTTTTTTTTTTTTTTTAATACCCGAACAATGGTATTTAATATAATACACAATCAACAAAATTATTATGATACTGTATAATATTATAGTAGTCGAAATTATGCGTCGCGATTTGCAAAGTTTTCGCGGATATTAGGGAACTGTGCATAAATATTATGTTTACGTCGTTTAATAGGACGACGGCGGCGCCGCGCGCGCACCTGTTCGTTTTCTCCGCGCGCGGGTACGCTACGCCCAAAGTCATCGAAAACGTCATATTTTCACAACGATATTATGTAAAACAACCGTTCGTGCGTGATTTTGGCAAACCCGATCTTTTGAGAACCCTCGGAGAAAATGTCGACTTTGGCTTTTTCAGTTTTCATAACTCGCGAGCATAACGATATTATCATTTGTGCCGACAAAACTGAAAAGTTTGACGAGACCGCAGTACGTTTTTATACATAATACCGCGCGCGCATTTCGCGAAACGTTTTGTAAACGATAGTCGTCAATATAACCATATTATGTACGTTTGAAAACCGTTCTCATCAGAGACGTGTAAAAATGACGAAAGTCACGATGGCGAAAAACAATTAAAAGCCAAAACATATTATTATAAACTTATTCCGCCGACATTGAAAACGAAAAAAATTGTATTTGTTCTCTTATCGTATTTTTGTCATTTGTTACGGATGTTCAAAATAATAACGTGTCAGAACGCGGAAAACACTCGGCGTTAATCAAAATAACGTCGTCGATAGACGTACGACTTGTACAACAATCGATGTTGTGACGAAAACGTTAAATAAAAAATAGGTCTTCCCTTATGTAAAACAATAGAAAAGTGCTTAAATATTTACGACCGGTTTCGAATAAAATTCATCGTCAGGTAGAAAAAGGTAGCCTTTAAACATATTTATTTTTATTTTTATAAAACTTTATTACGGCCCAAACGTAAACGCCCCCGCCGCAGTAGATTTTATCGAAATCAAATCGGACGTTTTACGAGCAATTGTTGAATGCAATAAGTTACAGTCGACTCTCGATAATTCAAAGTTGACGGGACTGTTGAAAAACTTCGAATTACAGAGAGTTAAGAAAAAAATGTTGTTTTGTTTATCTTACGATAATAATGGTTCTATAGTTATCGAAAACAATAAGCTAAATTTCTACACGATTGTATATAGTAAATTATTAACAAAAAGATTATAAGAATATAAAGATAAAATAAATTTGGTGAATATACTTCGAATTTGCGAGCGTTTCGAATTGTCACGTGTTAGTGGCCGGTTTTCCTGAAATTTAATTTCGAATTACCGAGTGTACTCGAACGAATGGTTTTTATTGGAATTACCGCGAGATTTTCGCGAGAGGACGAGCATTTCGGACTTGGGAACGTTTCGAATAATCGAGAGTCGACTGTATATGAATAATATTGTTTTTCGGTATTAAAACTTTCACGTTCGCGAGGGGATCCACTAGTTGCTGTGTTCCCAACAGAAATAGGTACGCTGTTTTTTTTTCATCTTTTTTTATTTTCAATTTAACGAAGGCAAAAGAATTCAATTTGCCACGGCATATCGTTTTTCGAGGACGCGCGCGCCGTATAAAATTACAACTTTTATTTTCTATACCACGCGCCTTCTCGTTTTACACTCGGGGGATGGTTTCGGTCTCGATCGCGCGCGACTATTGGTTTTTGACGCGTGTTTAATCGGACGGATATGGTCTCCACCACGCGTAACGGCCAAAATTATAGTGTGTGTCCGACATCAAACGAATTCGACGACAGGTATGGACCGCGCCGCCGGAATCGACCGATCAATTCGCCGACCGATCTGAAAATGATCGGAAAATAATAATCGCCGCGTAACGACACGAAACGCACTGCCGCCGTCGATTCCGCCGTGTAATTCGCTCGAGCGTTGTTGTTCGACTAAATGCGGAAGATTCATATTATCCAACGCGCATTGGACAGGACGTTATTGCTATACCAAAGTATAGGGTTTTGATATTTTTTCTCGTTCGAAAAACCGTTATCGTTCCCATAAATTGCGCGCGATAACGGCGCGCAGAGCGAAGACGATTATATAATTACGGTTGAGAAATTACGAGCTTTGCATAATGTCGTACGTTTTCCGTATTTTATGATTAAGAATTTTCACGACCGCAGGAATTAGCGTACACGGCTCTTTACTACTACAGTAATATCGTTGTCGTCCCGTTATTAATTTCAAACGATTACTGCGCGTCTGCACCACATTCGTAATCGCGTTCGGACGTTGTTCAGTAAATCAGCGGGGTTTAAATTTGATTTTCACGCGCGAATAATAAAAAAACAAACTTCGTGGAAATATAATTCGGTTTTAATTCAATCGCGCGCGCGGGCCAGGTGAAATCTCATTGAAACGTTATTTATTATTGTCCGACGGACACCGATCGCGACGGTCACTCTGACGACTATCGTCGTAAAACCTCATACTAGTATTGTTCGCGTCGTGTATTGTAATAAACTGTTGATTTCGAAGAAATCGATGATAGAATAATACAAATACAATTCTAATCGGGTTGTTCGGAACGCTAAAGAAAGAAAGTAAAATTAAAAACTATCAAGTAGGCCTACTTGTATGTATACTTACATCACTTGAGAATCAGTAAAACGTAATTATTTCGCCAAAGATCGTTTTTATATTTGATAATATTTGCGGGTTGGAAGCAATAATAAATACAGGCTAACGATATTCAAAAATTAACAAATAGGTTTGTTGCAGAGAATCGTCTACGTAATAATATATTGTGAATTAATTTATCGGGGAGAGTTTTTAAAGTACCTTTAAAATAAATAAACATTTTTTTTTTTGTCAAAGATTTACGTAAAAAATAAATATATTTTAATATTCCACCGTGACGTCGCGCGTCGTCTCGTTATGTAAATAATTTCTGAGTATTTAATTTCATTGATCTCTAAGAGTGCGTATTATATACGTATATACGTAAAATATAATAATTTCATATGATTTCGCTTTGACGAAAACGTCGGAATGCAAACGGTCGTCACAAAGAATGAGCTAAAAAATAATATCACAAAAACGTATCGATGGAAAAAAATATGGATTTTTCCTCGTCGTTTGTGTATCGACGACGAGACTACTGACACGGAAGTAAAACGCGTTATGGAAGTAATAATAATTATCCAAGTATTATTAATTGTTTGTTGTACGAGTTATTTTCATAATACAATAACGCTCGGTCTGACAAATGTAATAAATGTTGTTTTTCATCATTTTATTTTTGAAAAAAATTTCCATGTAAACATGACGTGTTATCGGTCCTTTTGTTCGTATCTACAATTTTGTAAGTTTTTTTTAAAAATTTCAATTTCTTCATAAGCAGTAAACTGTCGAATGACCATTGATTGCGTATACAACATCAAGTAATAATTTATTCCAACCGATTTCAACAATTATTTAAAAAAATAATGATTTAACCCTGTTATGAGTTTAAACCAAAACATTTTTCTGAACATTATAATTTATTCAAACAAAATAGATTTCTTGATTTTAATTAATTTCATTGCGTTTTTCAAATTCTCTATGGAGCGTCTCGTATAACACGTCTCGTTTGTTTATAGGATTAATACAATAATTATTAGTAATTGTAAAATATATTTCAATATTATCATCTGTGCAACAATGTTTGAACGTTTTTTTTCTTTCTTTCTAACTGGACAAGTAAATCAAACGAAATATTTATAAAAATAAAAGTAAATACAAGTAGTTAGCTCAATGGCTAAAAAAACGTAAGTAAGGAGAAGATAAAGCGTGTTCGAGTGATGTAAATCAAAAATAATACTGTCACGGTTGCCGCGGCCGCGACGTTATTTTCTTCGTAATTTATTATCACATTAGGTATGAATCCTTTTCGCGACAAAAGTTAACGACCACGGCGGACACGACTCGGTGGTGATTTTTCCGTTCGGATAGGAATGACATGTCGCAAATCGACGGAAGGTGCATTAGGCGGATTTATTCGATCGGCGACCGGCGTTTTTTGTCAATCACTCGTCCGGATACCGGTGACCGGCCGACGACAGCCGACGATTACGATAGTAGAAGGTTATCGCGGTGATTGCGGTAAACGTCAGTTGGTCGAATTTCCGAGCGAAATGTGTTTCCTAACGAACCAGATTGACAATGACGTTTGGCGAGAGTTTATAACGAAACGTTTGTCGGTGCTCGGTAGGCACTCTGGTGATTCGATCGAATAGTATTTAGGTCGGGGCGGATCGAGTGCGATTAATATTTGATTCTGACCGGATTCTTAGAATGCCGTTCCCGATTGTTCGCAAACGAATAATTATTCATAAGATCATTTCCGGAGTGAAAAGAAAATTAAGTCTGACGGTGTAGGTAGATACGCGAGTCGAACGAGAGTCGCGTCTCCGGGGAGGGGGGGGGCGATACAACTGAATGGTGTTGAAATTATTAGAAAATTAATCGCGACGTGTAATTACGTAGGTGAACGGTGTCTACTCGTCTCGTCGGGATTTCAAAATCTACGACTTTTCGGGAAAAATAAACCTAACCTAACGGTCGCTTCTCGATCTTCTAAACCAGCGGTCCCCAAATTTTTTTGTTCGCGGAGCCCTTATATGTTTCTAAACAAAATTACGGAGCCCCGAAAATCAGAAATGTCTATTTGAGACAACAATAGTTCATAAAAAATGATGTCAATTGTAAATGATTAACTAAATTATATCGTACAATATTATGTCAAATGAACGAAAAACTCGACTTTTATCTAATCTCATTTTGACTATGACGCAAAATAATATATTATGTTGATTTATAAATATTATGTAGTTTAAACGTTTAAAACAATACATATTGGTACGGTCCAAATAATATTGAATATAAATACAAAAGTTAAAAATTAAACTGAGAAAAATAATAATAATTTGAACAATTTGAATTTAATCAATACAAATATGCCCGGGGAGCCACGGAGCCCATAGAACAATATGAAAACATATTCGGCCGCCGCCGTTTTTCTCTCCTCACTGTAGCCCGATCCACGTAGGTCGTGTTTACACGACGACGCCGCTTCGGGTCGTCGTAGACTTACATTTTTCTAGACAAAACGTGGATGCGTTTGACGGAGCCTGCTCGCGATATCGTTCGGGTTGGCCACTGCTGAACGCGGCGCGTTATAGATTTGGACACCGTAAAAGCTGCAGAGTACACCCGTGTCGACGAGTGTGTTTGTTCGCCGTCGGGTCCGCGTGTAACCCGGAAGGGTTTGGATTACCCTACTCCGTCGTGTACGTGTACGCGTACCCCTACCGATGTCGGAGAACGTAATCGATAAAACGAAAAAGTATGTTTCACACGATGTGATCGCACCGAACCGCGTGTCACCCTTAATGGTGATGCATTACAGCGTGGCTCCGAAGTTTTCGACAAAGCTTAATTTTGATTAAGTCCGTATTTGCGTGTTGACGGCGGCGGCGGCCGCGTGACATGGTAATTTCGTCGGCAGTCTCGCGGCCCGCGCGTACGAAAACGACGTGACTTTTATGCCGACGCACGTTCCGTACGTTGCAAAAGAACGGAAAAGAATTAGCACGACGACGGCAGCAGTGTACGACGAGACGTATAAAATAAAATAAACAGACGTCGAGTAAGAAAACATTGCTATTGCCAGTGCAATGGGTTTACACCCGTAAACAAATCGACGGGTTCGCCCCGTTTTTTCGGAAACCGACCGACGTGGGTCCCTCCACGGAGTTGTATCCGACAATATCTTCCGTTCTTGTTTTCAATTAAATAGTCGTGTTTTACATATTGATTCGGACTGAATACGCGCGCTCACCCTCGGAATTAGGGTCGTTCCACTGGTATACGAGTGTCTCGAAAAATCGGAAGTGAATACATCTCGTGCGTTGCCCCACTACTGATTTGTGGTCGTCTAACCCGAGCAGAAGGATTGTTTTTCTAAAAGGTCCACCGAACACTAAATTATTAAGGACGAGATAAATCCGGTGCGCACAACCGCTTCCACCGCGACGTAACAAATCGGGAGACTTGAATAAATGATACTCCGCGCGGAGGCTGGCGATATTTTAAAGGATCGCGGATGATTTCGTTGCGGCTCCTGGATCCGGGGCAGACGGATCGGGAGACCGGAGATGAGACGATGTCCTCGCGAGCGAAACTGATATGCGACGACGATTCGGGGCGGACGTTTTTTTTTTTATTCACCACAAAACGAAAAAACCTGGACAATTGCCACTCGTCGACAGGTGTAGCGATCGCGCAGATTTCGGCAAACGAACCGATATTATGTTCATTGTTAATCGGACGTCGTTATGACGTCGACAAAAAACGCGGCCTGGACTGTTTTACGCGCATCGACCGTATCTGTTTGTGTCGTAAAAAATATTATTCTAATCGACCGAATCGTTGCTAACGAGAAGTACGAACGCAGTTTCGATTTGGTTTTTGTTTTTCAACGTTTTCGATAGCGTTTGAAATAAAAAACGCCACCGAGTGTCTTTTCGCTTCTGACGTTTTGTATACAGAGTGTTTCACTCAAATGGTAACACTAAATATTTCCGTTCGGTGAACTTGGATTGAATTGGGGTTTTTTTCGAGGAGCTATGGAATACTAAAATACACATTTTCTGATAATTTTCGAATTTTTAAGACTTAAGGCCTGCGCATTTTTTTAAATTTTTTAGACAAAACCATACGAAAATCCAATTTCGTGGGCAACATGCCTAATTGACGAACATTCTGGTGACACACAATATTGTTAAATTATTATTTGTAAACATATAAAGTAAATAAAACATTGATTTGACACTTATTTTATTAAGTCTTATTTTATTATTTCCAGTGGTTATAAGCGAAAATTTCACTAAAAAAAAATTATGCAAAAATTCAAATTTTGACTTACTCTATCTTGGTCAGTTTTGTAAATAGAAAAAAACTGTTCATAGAAAAAATGTTTAAAAAAAAAAAATCTATCCGAATATGTAGAAAAAAAAGGGTGTTCCCATTAAAAAAAATGTAAGTTTTATTGCGCATGCGCAGGCCTTAAGTCTTAAAAATTCGAAAATTATCAGAAAATGTGTATTTTAGTATTCCCTAGCTCCTCGAAAAAACCCCAATTCAATCCAAGTTCATCGAACGGAAATATTTCGTGTTACCATTTGAGTTAAACACTCTGTATTATAATACGATCGCCGAAACGTTCCCATATTAGTTTTCCCACGAAAGTCCAAGTCGTCGCGGAAAAAAACGAACATGTTTTTCTAGAATGTCACAAAACGTTCGACAAACAGTTTTACCACAAACACCGGTAGATTTAGAAAACAAACGACCAAATAGTCAATAAAAGTTTATTTTATTTCGCGTTCACGATCGCATTGAATATTCGATTTCGTCCGTCGCGTTCGCGCTGTTTACATATTTTGTTCTCGAAACTCCAGCCACCGTGTTTCGGCACGTCGTTATTTTTTCGGAGAGCCGTTTTTACCGAATTTAAAAAAAAGTAACACGTTAATTTACTTCTCGGCTTGGCGTTCACTCTTAATAATACCGTATAAATATTCTCAGAACGAACGACTTGTTTCAACGAAGTTGTTATATTATTATATATGTAAATAGTTGGCGAATAACTTTGGGCAAAAGAGATTGAATTACTATTATTATTATTCTCGTTATTTTGTCGTGGTCGACGAAAAATACGTACGTCATTCGAGTTATTTTAATACAATACGCCGAAAGCCACACCATGAACTGTGCACAACCGCGTTTTTTTTTCTTCAGAACAGTTGATTTTTTATTTTGCTTATTTCATTTCAATCTAACCCATTTTCAATTTCTGTGTGTGTGTGTGTTTTGTAGAAAATCGTGTCTACAGTTGGGGCGCGTTGGAAGGTCATTTTCAAAAGTCTTTCTAAATTTTTCCCAAAAACCGATAGAAAATGACTCGAAAATCTTATGAAATGCCGGTTTTCGTCGAAATCGAATTTATTTTTCACCATTGCTCAAAAAACAACGATCGTAGAGATTTAAAAATTGTCACAAATTATTTATATTACTATTAACAAAAAACGGTCTGATTTTCAAAGATTTTACCTCGTCTGAGTCTCGTACCTCGCCGTTTTTGTTTTGTTGATTCATTTTTTGTCTTGCTCGTCTTGTTCGGTGTGTATATTTTTTGTTGTTTTAGTCGACTCGATAATGCACTTGTACGGCTCGGCTGTTTATTTTTATTTTTTTTTTTTCAATTTGATAATCTAGCGATAGGAAATATTATTATGAATTATATTATTGCGGGAGAAAATAAACTTTTAAAAACTCAAATAAAGACCGGCGATAAATATTATTACGTGTCCGGCACTATACGTAAATCTTAGTAAAGTTTGAGTATAAAATATGCGAAAAATATCCGTTAACAAAGTTTATTTAGCTCTCTATTCCTGTCTTTTAAGTCACACACACGTTGGGGGAAAACAAAAAAAAAAAAAACGTTTCATACGTCTGCGAACGAGAAGTCCCTTAGTTGTTTAGTATGGTTTTTTTTTTCCCCCAGTTTGTTTCTCGTAAAGTTTAAGTGAAAACCGGCCAACCGGAAACGCATCTCTGGCGAAGTTTTTGAATAATCAACGCGGTAGCAGAGCGTGCGCGCGCGCGCGCGCGTATTATACCTGGGCTAAACGCCCGCTAAACGTAAATCCGCGGACGACATTTAACCCCACGGCCCGACTTGGTTCGAACCCTCGAGATTTACCTCCGCTCTGATATTATAACGATATACTTTCGTCGGCAGCACGGTCAGTTATACCGTTGTCCGCCCGTAACCCGACCTGAACCTCACAACTACACAACCGAGACACGTGACACGGGGAACAGGGAGAAATGTTAAACGAATAATGTTCTCCGATATTATATACTCTACCCAATAATCGTTATGGCCAAACCGACACGACTGGATTTGAGTTTGAGATTTTCAAACGAACCCGTACCTTTTGGTCGGTGAAATAAAACGAACGATGCACTGAAAATATTATATATTTTATGAAAATAGTTACGAAAATACCTGCGGAAATGCATCCGAGTGCATTTAATCGACGCTAACTTTTCTCATTCCGGCTAAACGTTTCCGGAAATACTGTTCGAGAATCCCCTCGATTATTAGTTTCCGAGCAAGTGCCCGTTCCAACGACCACGTGGTGTTTTTCGACAAAAACGCGATTGAAAAAAAAACTCAAATTTTCAAGATTTCAAGGAATCTAGAGGAGCCAATCGTCTCGGACGCAAAATGGCAGGGTTTTAAGACGTGCTCATGCGTTCAAATGTTTCGGCCGAACGTTCGTAATTTAGGGTGAAATCGTGAAATCGTACAGATTCAATTCGAACGACCGAGCCGATTCGAATAAAGAAAAGCGGATAAAGAATTCGATAAAAGATTTTTTTCTACAATCTCGTCGTAAAATCGTTCCGATTTCGTTCACTCTGACGCGCATTATTAAAATATTGTACACGTGTATATTATGTATTATTATGTTCCTTAAATTGTTAAAATGTTATTTACGACTTTCATAAAAGGCATCGAGTCTTAAATGCGTATTATACGAATATATCGCGAAAAGGATATGTAAAAAAAAAAACCGGTACTTCGATTAAATACATATTAATAAATGATATTCAATGTATTCATGTATAAATCATTGTATTGTAAATTATCGCGCGAAAGAGAAAGATAAAAGTTTCAGTCCCCCCCCCCTTTAAGTCAACCGACTTCCGTTTCTTCTGGGCCGCTAGGAAATTTGTCCGCGGGCCTAAACAAACTTAGTTTCGTCGCGGGAGAAACTGCGAGTGAAAAAGCGCACGCAAGTCACACGTTATCTATTCTGATAAAAAAAAAAAAAAAAACCATTCCGTTACGAGTCCGCCGCCGCCGCGGTTTTGTGCGGTGAACAACAATACGTGTTTCGCGAGTACCTGATGTATTTCGGAAATTATTCACTCGCGACGACGACGACGACGACGTTACTTTCGGCCTGAACGAACAAAACGACACGAGTGAACGGGCGATGACAATCGCGCGCGACATCGCGAAATATAATATAACCGTGTACCCGCCGCGTACATAATATTAATATTATAACGTACATACCACGCAGGATATTAACATATTATAATTTCGCTTACGCGGTGCTTGACTTTGGGACAATGGAAGGACAAAGTACACCCGTTCAATTTGATAAACGATTCGACGCGATTCGTCCAAAATTTTCTAAACGTGACGCTAACAACGGTACCTACACATGACTTGTGCATGATTATTTCGGTACTTGCGTTCTGCGTGACACAATTGCCATTAAATTACTCGAAAAACGAGAAGACGATTTGTTAAGAGAATTAAAAAGAGAATCCCGTCCGTTTTAGCGCACTCAAACCTCGACCGATAAGTTTAAAATGGTTGTTTAACGTTGTCGTTATCCGAACGAAAACAATAACATCAGTCATTGTTATTTTCATTATGATATTATAATAAAACTCGTTGTCATCGAGAAAAACAATTATTAAGGTAAATTTTTTAGTAAAAAAAAAAAAAATCCCCATTAAAAGTATTCACGTATACAATGAAAATATATATATAATATATTATTATTATTTGCTTTTGTGATTTATCGTCTTTTATATCCTAAGACAATTGCGGTACACCTCCTATTATACAACGTGTCACGCACTTAAATCGCGATCGTCTTCGCTGTGCTCGTCTCGCGACGGTTTTTCGACCGGTCGACGCAGAGGCGCGAAAAGTTTTTGCGGAAGTAATAATTTTTACGGTGTATATTGTTTTTACTCTTTGTGAGAAAAAGCGTCGCAAAGCTTTTAGAAAAAAGAAAAAAAAAAACGTAAATAAAACGTGTAATAAACGCGAGGAAAACGCGAAAAGTCTGAGAAAAAAAAAAATTCAAATCTAAAAAAGAATCTAAAATATCCCTCCTCGAAAAACGTTGGGTAATGTGTGTGACCCGCGATTAATTGCTCACGTTTTAATTGTGACGTAATAAAGTGAAACGACGACGTCTTGGAATTTTTGCTTTGTGCTTCTAACGATTTCCACTGAATTCGAATTAAACAGCTACGAGACCGATTAAAACTGCCTCCGAAGCGCCGTAATTTCGCGTCCAGAGTAGTATTAGGTTTCACGTCGATTTTGCGACGCGTTTTAAAATGCAGACGATTTGATTCTACGGCGGACGTAATATTGCGGACGATGTCGGTCACACTGTGATATTTGTACACCGCTCGATTGTTTGATTTGAACGCAAAAGGTGAAAACCCCGGTATAGAGAGATTTTGGTATTTATTTTTATTTTTTTCGAAAGATTATTGAAAAACTTTTTATCAACCGACTGGTATGAAACGAACGGCTACGCCGCGCCGCCGTGCTCGTATACACCATGCGAACGCTTCGAAAGCGACAGAGTTAAATCTGGAAATTATTTAAAAGCCGGTTTCGAATGTTTACGATTTTCGGTACGCCTAGATTTCCACTTTGGATTTTTCGCATTGACTATCACTCGCGTCGGGCAAACGATATTTTGGACGAAACGACAGTGCAGTATTCCGGTCGATTCGAATTTCTCGACCGTTTTGCGATATTTGTAGCCGGTCGAATGACAAAAAAAAAAGAAATGGAAACCGAACAGTTACGTGCGAAACAAAGTTTACGAACCATGTGAAAGGCACGGAAAAGAAAAAAAACGATTTTAAATCAACTCGAGTTTGCAACACCTTTCTCCACCTTATCGAATACATAATTTTCGCTACGATGTCATACAGTACCTATTGGAATTATTTTTTATTTTTAGAATAACAGTTAAGTATGTCTAATAATGTCTGAAATAGAGCAGACCGTCTGTAGTTTTTATTTTTATATATATATTTTTTTTTTCATGTACAAAACGCTCTGTTGTACAACCTGTTGTGTCGCAAATGTTCTCGTCGTTGTTCTACCGCGTTTGAAAATTAATTAGCCTAAACGCACTTTTCGAATAACAATTAACGTTAATTTTTACTGAAACACGGCTGCGAGCAAAAGGTATTACAATATATTTTATAAAAATACCTATTTAAAAAAAAAAAAAGAAAAGTTTCCAAACAATTATCGTAATAAAAAAAAGTTTTGATGGGGGAAAAAAATCGAAACTTTTTATTCGAAAACGACACTTAAACCACATCTCCTAAAAAAAAAAAAACGGTCGACCACTCGTTATGACGTCTCGCGCAACATCACAAAAAAACACATAGAAATTATTATTATTAATATTATATAACACGTCTCATTTACTCGGGAGAGTTTATTCGGAGCGTTTTCAAACGAATCTCGGCAACGCGATTGTGTTGCTCGAAAGTAAAACGTACGGAATACATTCATATCGTATCGTTTCTTTGTTATTTACAGAACAGGTAAGTGTAACGGACGGCTCGCGGCAAATGTTCAGTCTCGTCGAATGGCGTTTACATAGTGTTGGCCAACGATACCGATAATTCGATACGATATCGATATCGTGGGTATTTTCTTAATCATTTCGGTATCGATATCTAAAAATAATCGCGTTATCGATAAAAAATATTTCACATGTTTGTATAACAATTGATTTTTGGACGTCATCGTCACTGGCAAATCATAGTTATTTAGGTGTAACTTGTCATTATTTAGAAAAGTGGTGTTTACGTACACGCATTTTAGAAACAGTAGAAGTTCCTGAGTCCCAAACTTCAATAAATATCGTCAACAATTTAAAATCTATTCTTAAATTTTGGAACATTGAAAATAAAGTTAGTGCTGTTTTATGTGATAATGCTTTGTGAATATGATATCGGGGAAAAAAATACGATATCGATATTGAAAATTATATCGTTGGCCAACACTACGTTTACATACGTACAATCGAAATCGTCGATTGTTGACGAATCGTAAACATTTTAGACGTCTATCAGCGAATATCAATACGGCATGGTTTTATCACATTTACGAACGTTAACACTAGCATAATAATATGTTTACGAGAAAAAATCAGTAGTAGTATAGGAAATGAGTGATATTTCCGATAGAATTATTTGGTTATCGCAGTTATCGTTATGAAAATAAATATGCTATATTTAATTATTTATAAAAAAAAAAATTAAAAAAACTGTTAAAACGGTGTTTATTTAGGAATCGCAAACACGTACGTACTTGGGAGACGACGTATTCGATAAAATGATAAATAATCATCACACTAATACCAGATTGAGAATTTAAATAAACAAACTAAAAAAGACGGTCGTCCGCGTTGTTTCGAAAAGGTCGCGATTCGAATATTCGTAGCTCATCCGGCGACTTTTTGGCGCACTCGGTAAAAACACGCAAGCGAACTTATCGTATCATGAAACGAATCTACACGTTTATGTTACGTAAATTTAATTTTGTCATCTTTAAATCATGAACGTATTGGACGTGTAGTTATTTTAAAGAAAAATTGATCAATTTAATATTATAATTCAGTAAACTAGGTAAACCGTTGTACTTAAAAATAACGGTTCCTTTTCATTGAACAATTTTTTTCCGCGTGTACGGTAATCGGTCGGGTCTAATCGACATTACGTCCGCGCACGCCCGCAACAACAATACGATCGGGTCCTTCGCGCGTGTTTTTTTCCTTGTCGCCGAGCCGTCTCGTAAACGACGGGCCTCGACGGCGGTCCTGCGCTCAGGACACCGTCCCGCGCCGTGACGACCGCATGCATATTGTATTAACGCGAGCGTCCGGCGTATGTGTGGCGCGCGCGGCCGCCGGTGCATAATTCACGCGGCCCATCAGCTAAACCGCCCGGCGGCCTGCAGTGTTTTATTCACGGGACGCGCGATTTTTTATTCATGCCGCCCGTCCGTCCGAACTCACCGAGAGGCTGGTCGCTGCTCTTCCATATGTAACTGTACACCGTGCCCGGGTCCGTCCTCCGCCACTCGCCGCGCCAGCCGCGCCGCGATATGGCGCTGTTGTTGCCGTTCCCTGCGTCGTTCGGGTCCAGCGGCGAACCGGCTTGCGGCTGACTCGGTTGTCCCGACTGCGGTCTACAATCGCCATCTGCAATCACGGTCATGCGAGTCGATTACAATGCAAGTTTATACGGCGGGGGGGAGGGAAGGGCAGGGGAGGGGGGCACGGGGGTTGACTTTTACCGGAAGCTTACCGTATTGATGACGTTTCGAATGTTTAAAGTCACGAAACGTCGATGGAAAATAATATCATACTCAACGACCGTTGATAATTATAATAATAATATTGCTTTTCCGTACTATTACTTCTTATCCATTCTTGCTCGTTAGATCGAGAACACGGACGCGTTCACGAAAATATAATATGTATTATATATGGTTTTGTAAATTGTAATAATTTTTTAATTTTACCTCACACGTGGAATCGTACGCGTGATAAATGTAAACGCACGGGAGTTTGATATTGTATCGTGTAGTATTAAGCAATGTATATAAATAAACTTATAAAGAACACCTTATGTAATATTAGACAAAAGAATAGTTAGTAATACTAGACACTAACTAAATGTTCTATGGGAACCTAAATGTGCTGATACTAATAATATGACACTATTGGTTTTCGCTTTAATTGTAATCACATGACATCCTGTTGCCTAATACATGTAAAATGTTATGTTTATAATACGCATCAATTTCGTCTAGTCGTATAAACATTTTTAAGAACATACAAAATCTTACCATATAAGTTTATATAAGGAATGAGAATACAAAAATAAAGGGCACTCCTCCAGTGGTCGCGAGACGCGACTACTGTAGGAAGGTTACGATAATTCTAAGAGTTAATTAAATTTTTGTGTGTTTGTGTCTATACGATCGATTTGATCGGCGTATACGACAATCGGTAGAATATCACTTTCGAGTTTTCCAGTTCACCCCCGCCGCGTCCGTGCGTTCTGACGTTTTGTACTTGAGATTCTTCGCTAATTTTTTAAAACACTCTTTCGGACAGAACCGCAGCTAGTGTACTCGGGGTACACTCAAGATGAACGCGTCGATTTTCCAACAAACCGTTTCCAAATGAATGATATTCAACGAGTAAGTAAATTACAAACGTATGCAAAATTAGATGTCCCCGAAAAAAAAAAAATCTCAAGTTGTGGACGAGGCCGCGGCTCACTTGCCCTCTTAATTCGAGACGACCGCACTCGCGTTGCGGCGACGAAACCGCGGCGAACGTGTCCGACGACACGTAAATCGTACGTTTTATATTAAATTCAATGCATTTCGCACCGTTCGGTGGCGCGCGTCATCGCGGTCGTGCGGTCTCTGGCCATATTATATAATTCTATAACCTACGCGACAACAATAATGGAATGTCTCCGTGCTCTCCAGACCGACCGCTAGCAAATGTTAACTCGGCAATTCGCGCGACGACGACACGTGTTTCGGACAGCTCGTTTTATTGCGGGCCACTTTGATTCGAATCGATACGACGACGTAGGCGTGTCGTCATAGTGCATTCGCATTTACCAATAACGTTGCGCATTCATCGTCGTCGTCGTTGCAGTTTATAATACCTATATAATGGCCTCGACAGTCGTGTCGCGTCGTCGAAACGATCGTTTCCAATATTTCCGCGCGTCGACTTCCGATTCGTATATTATCATAATAATAATGTTTTCGATACGCGTATCGGGGTACGCGGTCGTAATTAATCGTCGAGTCTGCGGCAGTCGATAGATCAAAACATATACCAGTGTTTCAACAATCAATTTGTCGTGTTTAACAACCCTGCAGCCGTAGTACGTGTGTATAGCAGGTACGCGTTTCACGCGCGACATATCACGTGATACTATCGTCGACGTGCTGTCCGACAAACGCAAACTATTAATTATTATTATTATTGAAAAAAAAAAAAAAACATTCCGTCTCTGATTTTAATACAGTAGATTTCGCTTCGTTCGAGAGTAGTGGTGTGTACAGTGGCGTATTTAAGGTTTTTCCGCCTATAGGCACTTTCCAATTTGCCGCCTCCCCCCTCCATCCTTCCTAAAATTATTTTTAAAACATATTTAAATATACAATTTATTATTTTAAAAATTATACATTATTAATGATTAATGAACATTAAATTACAAACATTAAAACTTTTAACTTTTTCTTCTACTTTTTTCCTCGGCAAATGCATCAATTAAATCGTCGCAATTTAAAGTCGACAGTAAATCCGCTTCGATATTCAATATAGCCAAACTATTGAGTTTTTCACTACCCATAGTCGATCTTAAATAATTTTTGATTCGTTTAAGACATGAAAAAGAACGCTCAGTAGTACAGTTAGAAATTGGAGTACAAACATATATTTCCCTGTCATTATCTAACTATAAACTATGCTGTTTGTCTGTCTGTCTTTACCGAACCCGCATTGAATGCGCGTATGTTTTGTTATCTATGTGCTCGTACTGTGTTTCGTATTTGTATAATATAGTAATATAATACATGTAGATAGATGTTTAATTTTGTGCGAACAAAAAATTAGTAAAATTTGATTTCATCAAATGAAAAATATTTATTGTAATTTTGTAAAAAAATATCGTTAAAATTTGCCGCCCTCCAAATGTTGCCGCTCTAGGCACGGGCCTATAGGGCCTATGCCTAAATACGCCCCTGGGTGTGTACTATGCCTATGCGACCGAACATAGTTCTGAGCGAGAAGTTGTGGCGTTTTTTTTCCCCGAAATAAATATTGGATTTTTTACTTTCGTTTCCCGTAGGTAACGGTTTTAAAAACACGCCGTATGAAAATGTCCGTAGCCAACGAACAAAAACGAAACGTTTAATATGAAATTAGAATAATATATTGTTCGTCGTATTTACGGAATGCATAATTATAATAATTATTATTTCCCCGTTGCACGACGATTGTCCCGCGAAAAAGAGTATTTTTATTGCGTATTGTATTTTTTAATTTCCCAACGAAACGGCTACCGTTAAAGACTTATTTAAATAATAAACTCGTTATTATCGCATCTGGTACATACACATTCTGACGATTTGTTACCGTGAACTTTTAGCGAAGTATAGGGTTAGAAATTATTGCATCGCGCGGATTAGCGTTACGCTGCCGACCAGGTATTATTATAATATGCTATAATATTATATAATATAATAATGAGCACGTATTTGAATATTTCAACTCATCCTGTTTTACGGCGAACGTGTTTTGAGAAATGGACGTTCGGAGGTAAAGTTTAATAAAATATATCGAAAAAAATAAACACTAATGCGGCCAACGTTTGAATTAGGAAATAGTATTATCTATAGCTGAACAATCACTGCAAGACACTTGGTTAATAGTTTAATATGTAAAAATTATTTAAGGATAACGAACGAATTATTACAATGGCGACTTAGTATCTTTTCGTTTGGAAAAAGAAAATAAATAAAAACTTACAATCGTTACGAGTGTCTAAATTTTGGAAATTCCTTCGCGTACTACTTTAAACCGCACGTTAAACTTACAGTGTCGGTGCCTGTGGTTTTTTGTTTTTTTTACTCGACGAATTATTATCGATTGAATTCGGATTTTCTATGCGGTCGGGGCGGATCTTCGAAAACAATTTGATTTTCGTATTTATTTTTTTGTTTTTTCATCGCGATTCTCGCCGCGCCTATTTCGCGGAATCGAGTTCGGCCGGTATGTGAAAAAAAATAAAAAATAAATTCATAAATAACAACGCGAACCTAAACGACGATTTCGAACGCTGCAGCTGTATCGGCTTATGAATTATACGTACGTAAAACGTGCGTTACTCCGACTCGGATCAATATAATGTAACGGGATAATCCACTAAGATTTACTAATCTAATGTGGCAGAGTAGTAGGATAAAAAGGCCGGTTCTCGTTCCCCCGCAAAACTACAGAAACTACATACTCCCCCAGCCTACTAAATTTAGAACGACGATTATCGGTAATTGATTTATAACTGTATGCCCGCGAGGTATCTTTAACCTCGTGCCGCTAATTGTGTGATTTACAAAAATGATCGGTAATCGGTTTGCGATAACACCGTGCACCCGACGACGCGGATTCTCAACACACGGCCGCCGCCCCCACCCCCACCGCCGCCGTCTCTATCATCTCTCCTCGGTATCCCCTCCCCTTCCCGGAGCAGCCGCGCCGAGCCCCTCTGCTCTGTGCTATATTAATATTTTCATACATAGTAATCTGTAGTGTTCACGTGCGTGCATAACGTTTAAGTCTATACGCGTTTAACATGTATCTGTTTATAAATCTCCCGAGTTTCGGATAATAAACCATGGATAGCTGTACTGAAGACAGTCTTGTGGATATTTACGACTGTGATGCGAACAAACGGATGGAAAAAAACACGCAGACCTCGCCGCCTGAACTAATTGACTGTTCGACTTTTACAATAGGTTTTACAAGTCGTAAATTTATTAACATCGGACTGGATCCTGCAAACACGTTCAACACCATGATATACATATTCACGCCTGCGCGACACGTTTGTATATCAGTCGATTTTCTATGTCGTATTTTTTCACTGATGGGGCATATTCTGTCTATCGTTTCACACCGACGGGGTAAAACTCATGAGAGGCTGTTTCTAAAAGATGAATCGATTACCCTGTCCAAAGCGGTATATCGCGGGTACAACGTGCTCGTAATCGATGCGCATAACCTGGACAGATGTCGTATATTTTTGCACAGACAAGATCTATTAAGATTACAAGCCTTGGAGAGTTCGATTAACGAGACCATCGCGCGAAAATCAACGATCATTAGACAGTTAGTATGTGAACAGCTGGAGCAAATAGTCATGTATTTGAGTCTCAATATATTCAGAGATAAATCGACTACTATCGAAGAAACCGTTAAACTCATACAGAATGTTCGCGGCGAACTAATTTCAATGCATATACCTAAAACCGAACACAGTTTTGTCAGCCAGATAATATTAATCGCAGATAAGCAGGTGGCGTTGTGTTGGGCTGCAAAGTCCTACGATGATTTATCTGCTACAACAGTATACACCGTAGAAAAAACCGACGATATACCTGATCGAGCGTTATCAGCGGTAAGTATTTCTCTATTTACAACTGACGAATATTACATAAATATGAATTTTTTTTTCTCTTTATGTATAGTTACCTCCAGTCGATGTCAACGACGGCCCTGAATATTATGATTTTTTACATTACTTAAGATGATGAAGAGGAGGAGAGGAGGATGAAGAGATGATATTCATAACAAACCGCTCATTATCAACACGATTATATATTGTACAACAATTTGTAATGTTCAATAAAAATAATCTTTTATTACAAAAAAATGTTTTTAATATATTAAATATATACATATAAAATTAAGAGAGAAAAATAAAAAAAAAAAAAAACAAGTTCTATAAAATCAAATTTTTCTGACATCGCCCGTAAATGGGTTGTACTGAATGACTCGATCGTGTATAACCAAGCAATAGGCCGATGTGTTCGCCGGAAAGTTATTCTCGCTCTCGAATTCGAGTCTCAGATCTATGCTAGACGTTTTGGCATCATCGTTTTGACGCGAACAGTCTATGCAGATAAACGGACCCAATTCCTTGAACTTCTCTCTGGTCAACAACGGTTGGGCGTTCAACCGTTCATAATAGTATTTTTGAAAGTCGACATAGCTCTGATAGAACATTGTAAACATATTTTTATCAAAACTCTCGTTAAAATTTTCATACGGATATTCCGTCGAGTTAATAAATGCTTTAACGTTTGTCAGCGAGCACGTATCATAATCGAAAATCGGGTCTGACGCTGTGAGTATACTATCACTTGTCTGTGTGAGAAAAGCGATTATTAAACACCTCGGTTTTTCCACCTGCGAACAAGTTTTAACCATCCACGAGTGTTTTTTAGACTGCGGTATATTGGGATATTCACAAAGTTCCCAATTACGAAAGGCGCAACTTATCATTTTTTTACTATCAATGATTTTCATTAATTTCAATCTTTCGCGATCGTTCGTCTTGACTACAGGAACTTTCCACGCCACACGTGTTAAATTTATTGTACATTTTGCCATCATTTTTTTCGTCGAATCGAGCGCTACAGATTCACCTGCTACTTCTGTAAACTGTATACAACCCGTGTCATTCGCCGATCTATTCAAAATCAGTTGTTGACTGCAATTAAGCAGGATTCGATTGTAATCTTCGCAAAAACCGAAGACGTGTTTCAGCGGTATACAACCGCTAAACGCGTTGTCTTTAACAAAATTTGGATTGGTTTTCGCGTTAATATCCCAAGCAGCGTTCTGTAGATTATTCACCTCGCTAGGTGTATAAGAACAATATCCTTTCATCGCGCTAGTTATACCTGGTTTTTTAACTCTTTGCACTTCGATAGAGTTTATCTCATATTTCATCTCGCTGAACAAATGCGTCAATCCGTTTTGGGTAAAAGATATCGCGGTTTTCATACCATCAGGCTTCGCTATGTTTCCCTCGATGTAGATGAAACTTTCGCTCGGTAAAGTATAAGCGTCTCTATTTTGTATAGCGATACGTATTTCATCACCGACTTTCAATGCACTCGTTGAAAACGGTTGAAACGAATGTGTAAACATTTCTTGAATAGGCGATTCGTTAACATAGGCGCAGTTTACGTCTAAAAATGATTTATCCATACCGATGGTGATGATAACGTATTAGTAATGTCTGGTGTTGGTGGTGTTGGTGGTGCTCGCAGTTAACAAACGTAGAAATTCTCGGTTGTCGGCTGTCAGTTTATGATTGTTTTTATTTTTATGATACTTAGGTGTGTGCTTACCAGCGGTCTCCACTTTAATGTGAGCTTCACAAACGGAAACGGGGTATTTATCTGTGTTAAATTTCAAGCCCATTATTAATTAAAAGTCGTATGTTTATCGTTTCACCCTGAAAGTTTATTAATTTTCCGTTTTGGTCCGTTAACGATACTTTCACATAATCTATCGTACTCGTTTTCAGTTTATATAGTATACAATATCTGGGCACCTCGACAATTTTAAAACCCGGCGGGAACTCCGGATAAAACTCGTGTATCGTATGAGACTGCTGTCCGTTTTCAAATGAGCCCAGAGCTAGATTACATTTGACTTTTATTGTATTCACGTTCATAATTTTCACCGCGTGATCCGATTCATGCGCCTCAAGAGCCACGAGAAAACGTTTATCGAACCCCAACAGCGGCGCGATACTATTTTCTACATCCAAATCTATATCCTGACTACAGTATAATGTACACTTTAACGAACTACTATCAGTAGACAAGTTAAACGTGTCTACATCGTGTAGTAATACTTTTATTTTTTCTTCTAATGTTGCTATTTCATAGCAACCCGTGGGAATAATTACAACACGTTTAGTGATGCCTACAACAAGAGTATTACAACCCGGTTCAATGTTTGGAATAGAGTTATAGGTTTGCAAACTTAGAAGACCAATTTCTGACTTATCACCCACTTCTAGCGGAGGAAAAAAGTGACATTCCAGCTGTGATTGGTTTGCTGTGAGAGAGAGAGTTTGAGATGTAGACATCATTGTTGTTAAATGTCATATCCGGATAAAAACTCTAAGCACAAGTGACCGCAATTATATGATTGATCGAGCGATTGATATCTAGTGTGATTATACTCTATATCACAACCTTTAAAGTATTTTCTCAATTGTATTGGTGGTGGAAGGTTTCCAAAACTATCGTAATAATTAACTAATTTTCCGATTTTTCTATAACATACCCAATGAGTACCCGGATTTTTTTCGAAATCTAGATTAACCACAGCAGCTTCTCTATTTAGAAATGCAGCGGGC
Source organism: Drepanosiphum platanoidis (assembly GCA_948098885.1). Lineage (NCBI taxonomy): Eukaryota > Metazoa > Arthropoda > Insecta > Hemiptera > Aphididae > Drepanosiphum > Drepanosiphum platanoidis. The sequence goes on along the minus strand of OX402528.1, from coordinate 7,158,714 downwards.
AACCTGTCTATACAATACACGCCTCTGAAATGACGTATTTTCATAAGTTTCGCGTATTTTTTAATTTCAAAATCAAACAGAGCACGTTTGGGCAGTATTAGTTTTTTGATTTCTTATCGGTTTTTTCTTTTTTCTCGATATTTTTTTTTTTTTTTCGCGAGCTTCTCCGTGCACGTACTTTTCTTTTTATCGATGATTTCTCGATTATATATGAACCACCTTTATACGGTCGTAGATATAACCCTTTTCCTAGATGTATTGGCGACTCGCTTTTCGAATTGACTTCCCTTATTGTCCTCACAATGCTGTCCACCCCGCCTACCAGCGTGCCGAGAGCCGAGAGACCTGCAAATATCGGGATTAACGGCAAAGCACCACCCGTTTTAGGTACACGAATCACTCTGGGTGATGGTTTGTTTTTCGTTTTGTTCGCACGTAAATGTTTTCTAGCCGCACCAACACCTAATTTAATTAATCTAGTCATGTTAATCGCTCCACTACAACTTTTAATAGAATTTTGTATGACTTTTTTCACCACATCGACGATATTTTTAAACCCACAACACCCGGCACCGACTTTACGCTTGACCTTCATACCAGTAGAGACTAACCACGCCGCTGCTTTTTCCTTGAAATCTGCGTCACTTGCATCGATTCTACTTCGAGCGCGATTTTCAAGTATGCGGTCCGCTTTATCGCGCTCGGATAAAGAATTGGTTTTGCTATACGCGATGTCATGTGTTTTGCAATAAGAATCCAAAATATTTATCCCGTTTTGATTTTCCGACAATCTTTTCTCCAAATTTGTTCCCGGTCCGCAGTATTGATAGCCCGGCAGATGTAGTTCAAACGGTAAACTATTTATCGCATAGTTCAGCAGACCTTTGCCACTACAACTCTTTTTGCCACGACGTAATGACATTGTATGATCGCGAAACCAGGCCTACGTGCGTATTTATATCATGCGATTAATTGAACAAGAGAAAAAACTCAAGGTTGATAATATCGAATCGTCTTTGCAGAACGGTGAGAAAAAGTTCAGACATGGCACGCTTTTTCCAAATACGATACGCGCGTTGATTATCGGGCCGTCCGGTTGTGGGAAAACTAATCTCGTCTATACACTGTTGACCCATGAAAACGGAGTTAAATTCGAGAATGTATATATTTACTCGAAAACTCTAGATCAAATCAAGTATGTTATGCTCGAGGATATTTTAACCGATGTGAACGAGATAAATTTATTTAAATTTCACGAAAACGAGACGGTTATATCACCGGAAACAGCGTTATCGAATTCGGTTTTTATTTTCGACGATATTATATGCGAAAACCAGAATATTGTAAGATCTTATTTTTCTCGAGGCCGACATAATTGCATCGATGTTTTCTATCTCGCCCAATCGTATTCACGTGTACCCAAACAATTAATTCGTGATAATACCAACTTTATCGTGCTATTCAAACAAGATGAGATGAATTTGAAACACGTTTATGACGAACATTGTTCTAGTGATATCAAGTACTCGGAATTTAAAGATTTTTGCGTGAAATGTTGGTGCGGTGGGAGATTCAATTTTGCGGTCATTAGTAAAGAAGATGAACGGGATAATGGACGTTATCGGTTTGGGTTCGATACGTATGTTGTGATATAAATCGTCAAGCCGTATTACGACGTATTAATCTATAACTTTGTCAGGGATATCAACAACAACAACAACATGTCATCATCGCCAGCGGTGTTGAAAGATATTATTCAAGCGAGAGCGAGTATAAAAAGAAAATATAACGCTTTAAAAACGGGACGTATTGAAACAGAAGCTATAGTTAATAATACATTCAATTCTATTATCAATCCGCTTAATAAAATACGTGATAAATTAACACACTCGTCACAGTCCACGATTGGAGGTGTTGATGTCCAGAGGGTAGAGGAAGATATTATACATACACCATCGTTATCGAATGAAAACGTTGAGTCGGTGGACGGTGATATCCATAAACGGTTTCAACATCAATTATCACTCGCCGACAATTTGACTGATAAAGTATACGGACCTCGTAAATTACGTGATGATGTTATCGTTCTCGGTGAAAAAGAAATTAAATTTACCGATAAGGATAATATAGTTATCGATGGTATATCGTATCCGTTAACGCATGGACTTGTTGATTTATTAATCGCCAAAGATCCTAGACCGGAACAGTATAGTCAGTCAGATTTAAATACGTATAAACAGATATTAAAACAGACATCGGTTCACCGAACGAAAAACGGGCTGCGATTAAAAAAATCTAAAGGAAAAAAATATGATTTGATTTCTAATCTATTTACAGATAACGCTGTCGGTAAGGGTATTACGATGCGATTACAAAAACATAATCTAGTCTATTGGAATGACGCGAATGAGTTGGTTGATAGATTACGATTATTATACGCGTCTCTTTCTGCCGGGAATACGGGGGTACGCAACGAGATAATTTCAATCTGCGAAGAACTCGTAGAAGCAAAATTATTAACAAAGATTCCGGATGTCTAAACAAGATATTGCTCTGGAACTCCACAGACCGGCGAGACGTAATTACAACAGACGTTCGGTCTGCGTTCACGGTAAAAACGATTTATTTCAAGCAGACCTCGTGGATATGATATCATACTCGAGAAAAAATAGAGGATTTAAATATATATTATGTGTTATCGATTGCTATACGAAATTTGCATGGGCTTTCGCCTTAAAATCTAAAAGAGGTGAAGAAACCGCAAAGGCTATGGGTAAAATATTTACATCCACTACAGCACGCGGCCCGCCAAAATTGTTACAAGTCGATAGGGGAAAAGAATTTTACAATATTCATTTCAAACGGTTAATGAGTAAATATAACGTGCATATGTATTCAACGTATAGCACCGTGAAAGCGTGTATAGTAGAACGTTTCAACCGAACGTTAAAGGAAAAAATGTTTAGACAGTTCACGAGTAGAGGCTCGAACGAGTGGTATAAGATTTTACCCGAGTTAATCGATGATTATAACAATACAAAACATAGAACTATCGGTATTACGCCAACAGAGGCGGAAGCGGAACCACATCGAACCAGATATGTCAAACACGTGGATCCTGTAAACGAAAAAATTAAGTTTACCGTAGGCGATAAAGTTCGCATCAGCGTTTATAAAAGTATATTTGCAAAAGGTTATCTGCCCAACTGGTCTACCGAGATATTTACAATACTCAAAGTGAATAAAACGAAACCGGTAACGTTTATACTGAAAGATTACGCGGGAAATCCTATCGCTGGCGGGTTTTACACTGAAGAAATATGTAAAACCGAACATCCCGACGATTATTTAGTGGAAAAAGTTATTCGTGCAAAAGGAACGAGAGTTTTGGTGAAATGGCTCGGGTTTGACTCGACACATAATACATGGATAAATAAATCCGATCTCAAAGTATAATAACATCACGCGCAGTTGTTATACGATTATGGACGCGTTCGGTAGTTCGACGGTTGGTTTATTAAATAAATCTATTACAGATAAAAATAGAAAAATTAAAAAAGAATTGAAATTACACGAAGAATATTTAAAGGAAAACCATGAAATAATTACCAATTTATCTGCGAAAATCGATGTGTTGAACGATAAAACGGAGATTAACCATACACTGGGTATCGAGATAAAAAAATCTATTGAGGATATTGGACTGAGAATACAAAAGGTAGTGCAAACAACCGAGTCTAATCTATTAGTGAATGAACATAATGTCAAAGATTTTCAACAAGCTTTAATCAAATTAATCGTGCATAACTCGACTATCGAGGAAATTCGACGCGATGTACAAAAATTAATCCACTGAAAACGTTATACGCACGGACATACATCTAACACGGTGAACGCATAAGCGATGGACGAGTTCCGCGAGAACATGACGGATTGAATCAATGTGTGCGTCACCATACTGCACCGATCTCATTTTCGTCATGACTATAGGTGTCTATTATACAATGTCGTGCTCCTCATCACCCTCGTTGGCGTCAGCCATTTTAGACGTACAATGCCTTGTCGATATAAATTATAAATATTTGATAAAGGAAATGTCTATACTGGACACGTGTAGTTCGGCGTCACAACACTGGATTTTCAAACACCCGCGGACCGCGTTGAGACAGAACAAAAAGAGTAAAGCCGTCAACAAATGGTTGTATCGTAATTATCATCAACTTTCCGCAGAGTGCGGTGACGTCGAGTATGGAGATATCAAACGGATTTTAAAATCTTTAAAGTTTTACCGCATCTACGTGAAAGGCGAGCAAAAAAGACAAATCATACAAGAGTTTATTCCGCGTGTTGATGTTATCGATATGGAGCACTTGGGATGTCCACGATTAGATCAACTGCAGTGTAGAGATTACAACGATGAAGAAAAAGAATATAATTCATACCCGCCGTGCTGTATTTATCATAAAGATTTAAATTATAAGTACTGTACATTTTATAAAGTCTTTGCTCTGAAAAAATGGTTTGTAAATAATTCTTGAGATATATTGTGGAATTATTATCATATGAAAATTAATTATTTTTATTTTTGGCTGTGTTTATATGAGTCTAATAAACACATGCACATAATTTAATAAAAACTGTTTTTTTATAGTTTATTTATTCTCGTTGTTAAACATATAACATAATATACCGTATAACATAAACTAATAAGTCATCTTATTTTTTACTTTTGATATCTATTATGCTAAAAAATTTCAGCTCAATCATATAATAACTAAACCGTCAACTTGTTTAAAAACTTAATATTTTAGAATAAATAAACAATGAAATATAATACAACATTGATTTTGTTTATTCAATATTAATTTTAAAGGTATTTTTTTCTTTACCTCTATAAATCAAAAACATCTCGTTAGGTTTACTATTGAACTCGTCAATTTCATCCTGTGATAACATTATCGACTTTGGTAAGTAGACTATATACCGAATGTTTAAAGCGGAGCACAGAAATGCTATTATTGTCATCCCAAATCTTGTTTCTTTTAACTCCAATCTCGTGATCAAATACTTTTCATTAATTATAAGATCCCCGATTGATGTATACTGTGTGTTGGCCAGTGTTTGAAGTTTCATTTTTAATGCCGCCATATCAGTATTCTGAAAAATAATAACAATATAATACTTGTGTTATAAAAATATATATTATTTAACTCACAAAAGTGTTTCTGTTTCGAGGATGTCGATGTTGGGAAAGTGTGTAGGTATTGTTAATAATTGATATATTTTCTGAAATAAATTTTTTAATTAAAAATTAAATAATATTTATATAACATATTAAGATTTGTCTGCACTTTTAATATCGTCTAAAATATATTTAATAAAATAGGTACTTACATAAAATATATAACATTCAATATGTTATACAACTGGAAGACAGAGTTATATTAAACCATGAAATATGATATAGCCTTTTTATATAGGCACATGACAGAGTATGTTATTCACGTTAGGTTTAATTGTATAACATTAGTAAAATAAATATGTTACAAAACAATACTATTAAAAACGTTTTATTTTATAACGATCATGTGGTAATATATAATCATAATTAATGTGAAATTATTAAAAATACCTGCGGCGGTAACAACGGTCTTTAGGTTAACATAAAAGGGCCGATAATTTTGAAAGTAGAAAATACGAATTTAATATTTAATAAATAGTATTTGTTGAATAATAATATGTTATGACACACCCATAACATATAAACACATTAGGTATAAACGTTATTGTTTTACAATAACATTTTAGTTTAAAAACGTTTATAATCATAATTAATGTGAAATTATTAAAAATACATGCGGCGGTAACAACGGTCTTTAGGTTAACATAAAAGGGCCGATAATTTTGAAAGTAGAAAATACGAATTTAATATTTAATAAATAGTATTTGTTGAATAATAATATGTTATGACACACCCATAACATATAAACACATTAGGTATAAACGTTATTGTTTTACAATAACATTTTAGTTTAAAAACGAGTGATATCACGTGCAACAAGGTTCATTTGTAATAAATTCTGTTTCTCGTGCACTAGAAGAAAACTTCGATACTAGGTATCAATACCAAAACATTTTGAAGGAAAATATATCGAAAAATTCTACAAACGTAAGTGTTTATCTAATTTATAGATTTATACCCCATTCTCTACATACTTTCTATTTATAGATGAGTGATGTACCTAAAATGAAAAGAGTGATTATCGAGTTGGTCGAAGTCGTTGATGATGATGATGCTGCTAATGATGGAAGAAGATCTCCGGTAAATATGGAGGAGCAGATCGACGTTGATCTCCTGCGTTATGCGAGGCAAAAACATGCGTTCAACAGCAAACATTTTAAAAGCAACGCCGTTAAGCGTTATATACTATCTGGTACTATGGATAGAGATTTTCACTCCAAATTCCTAAAAAACCATCCCAATGGGTGTTGGGGTGGTGGAAAACAAATAACATTTTTATATAGAGATGATTATTATAATAGAAAAGGGAGATTAGCAGAACGGTGTTCTAGTTGTGGGTGGATACATACTACACGTTTTTAACGTTTTTTTTTTATTAAATAAAAATTAACCATATTACATTTTTTTTATTTTATAATGACCGTGTGCCAGTGTATGCACACGGTCATCGAGAATATAACGTTTGTCATCCATACGGTCTAAAGTTTTTTTTACACATCTAATTGTTTTAATTTTATGTTTAAAAGACCGGATAGACACGTTTTCTCTGTATGGTGTATATTTATAGGGTATACAGGGTGGAGGGGAAGACAATAGAAATGCGTTCGAGCGAATATTTTCTCTAACTAACCGTCCGCAATCAATAGCCCTCTGTTTTTTTCGATCGTCTTCATTGTAATCATCATCGTCATCGTTGTCGCTATTATCAGACTCGAACAAACACTGTTTCAGATCATCAAAAGACAAATGGTTTTTAATCACATGCGATCTGATACCCTTGGCTTTCATCTGCGTAGAGTCTTCGATAATGTACGCGTATAATTTAGCGCGGAGTCCTATGAACTCGCTCATGGTACGACCGTCGGTCTCGTCAGAGAAAAATCCAGGGATTTTTTTCCGATCGACTAGATAACACGAATGATTTCGCGGTAGATTAGATGTGTCCATACGATTCAATAAATCCGGACTGGTAGCCATGTCAGCGTAAAAATCATCCGTTGTTATTTGATAAATCAGTGAATCTGGGGAAAACGCTTGGAATAAACATGATGTTCTATTTTATGTTAAAAGTAATAATTTACCAGTATCAGTATATAACAGCTCGATTTTTTCCCCATAATGCTTTTTCATCACGTTATAGTGATAATCATACATCAACGTCTTACTTATCTCGAGAACTGTAAAACCAATGTAAATTGGTTTACAGAAATCGATAATTTTATTATGCAAAGACACTGCGGAAAGATTATCACTATAATCCGTGCTGTATTTAAATGTCGGGCGGTTGATCAATTTTCGAAGTCTACGCGGGCATGAGACGAGCTCCATCTTTATACGTTTCCGCATAGATTCCATAGTTTTTCCTAGAATACAGATATATTATTACGGTAATTGATATTATTGTGCGCGTGATACGCACCAAACACGGCGTTATTCATTAATTTATAAAACGATTTTTCAAATTCGTTGGCCGATCGTTTTCGCATTTCCGTGTTGAGGTTGATATATTTCTCTAACCACGGTGATTGACGAAATTCCAACACTCGATGTACCTGTGTTGACGAAAAAAATATATAATGAGTTAGACTCTATTAACATTTTTCAATATATAAATATATATATAACATACTTTATCAACAATAAGACCATTGGCGATAGCCTGTTTTAAACTTACGTAATGTATTACGTAATTTGTTTTTGATTTCAAAGTCGCCATCAGTTTACGTACTCTAGAACCCCGAGGTATGCTGCCATATGGTAGAAATGGAAGCTCGTTGTGTGCGTCGTGTAGACTTTCCGGGTACGAGATATCGACCTCATAAATTCTTCCCACATCATCGGTTTCACTCATCTGGTCGAGTTTCGTTAACATATCGTTCGGATCCCCTGCATACCACTCAAACCCTCCCACAGGCATGTGTTGACTCATAGCCCATCCGTATAAATTATTACCTTTAACAAATAATCGTTGGTTATTAAATATATAAATAAATTATTTCTATTATTATATTTACAATCTTGATAGACGAGATGTGATTTCGGTAAATTAATATCAAATCCCGATATCTTCTCATGGTTCGCTTTTGCATACCGCTTGCTAACCTGAACCAATCCTCCGCGTATACCCTGCTCTAACATTAAAACCATATCGTAATCCGTCAGGAGCTCGAGTTCTATCGATGTGTACTTTAACATGCAATCGAAACTAAACCCGGGTGCAGTGTAATAATACGCCGGGTCTAGATTGTATGTCGACAGACAGATATCTCTGAAATTCTCGAACACGTCGGCCAACAGCAGCACATCGATTTTCAAATATAAATCACTATAATCACCGAGAGTCTGACAATTAAAATAATCCCATACTCGCTTCGCGTGTTCATAATCAGTGCGATCAATATGCGATTCCGTCAGCGTGCTATAGAACTCGGAGAGTTCCGGTAGATTAGTTTCGTCTAATTTTTCCCAGCTGTCGGTGTATTCGTATGGATATACTCCTTTGCGTGTCACCAAAGGCATATCGAGTGGAGCGAAAACTTTTGAAACTTCACGGAAGTTGCTAAAGTCTGTGGTCGATAGGTTCTGCGCCAGGGTGGCCAGACTCGATGCCATAAAACGACATGAGTCTATAAACCTGACCGTGAAATCGTTGTTTATGTATTTCGAGAACGATATAAAGTTCTCCTCGCTGTTAGGTATGACTGTAATCCTCTGGGTATCATACCCTAACTCGGTGATAATGAAATGTGAATCATATTTAGATAAATTATGAAGAAAACACGGAACGAAATTCGGTTTTTGTAGTTTTAAATTGCATGTATTACATAATGTAGCCAAAAACCTTCCCGACAAGTGATCGTGGTGAACGACTTTGCAATTTTTTACAGTGAAATCCAAACAACACAGATCACATTGTATTTTCTCGTTGTGCTCATGCATTTGCTCGTCGGACCACACCATCTCTACGTATGTAGTCTTAATTAATTTACATATTTTATCAGCCATATCGGTGACCGCATGGATGAATTGACTACCCACATCGCTAGACGCAATCGAGCCGCGAACGATTACCGGAGTCTGAGGGATCTCAAAGAGTTCTAGCAAATCTATTGGTACTTCGTTCGCGGCTTTCACTAGAAATCCATAACTCATTGGATGATGTGATTGATATGCTGTGGTATTCACACCAATTTTCTCTGTTATTTTCTGAAGATAGGCTTCAAAGTCGGCGTACAAAACAAACGGTAGGCGTTGTGTTTTACGCCATGCATCGAATCGAAGCGTGTCTCCTTCCGCCGGCATTACAGGTAGTATGGGTTTATGTGTACAACATATTTTCGCGTGCTCTGCGAGCGCCGCCGCGCCGCATGATTTATACCGTCTAGGTCTATTATCGTAATGAGTAAAACACTTTTTACAGATAAATAGCTTGTGCTCGCGCATATTTATCTGCGAACTAATGAGTCGCGAAAAATTTGAAATAAACGTGTAATGATATTTTTCATCACTGGTGACTAATAAAAGATCGAAATGATTTGCCCGTTCTTCGTTGCCCACCCGGAGTGGGTATACCATATGTTGCGGGCGGGATTCTTTATGCTCTACCTCTTCTTTCACCCCATACACGTTGACGGACGTTCCGGGGTTTGAGCGTTCAAATAATTTAATTTCCGAGATGGGAGTGGGATATGTCAACGCGGAAAAGTCATATCGATGCTCTTCGTTTGAATAACGTAAATCAACCCGTGTGGGATTCATTCTTCGCTGCATATGTTTCGCCAGAATCGCCCACTTAAAACACTGATCGTCAATGTTTTGCGGATTGATGATAGCCTTTTTAAACGAGATATTCCCAGGCAGCGGGATGTATGACGAACCGGATAGCGGGGTATACTTGTATACGCCCAATAGTAGACCGTCAATACACAATAGCGTGAACCCGCTACCTTTTGACATATAAACGTCTTCCTCGTCGAGAAGTATGGAAAAGTCAGCTTCAACCATTGTCTCGATATCCTCCTGATATTCAAACACCTCCCTGGCCGATGTTTTAAATGCTCTATTCTCGAGAGAACCCTCCACATGATAAATATTGTAGGTGGCTTCCAACTTGAGATTGTATTTAATCGGATGAAAGCGAGCACAATCGCGTAGTTTTGTCACCAACTCGGTTTTAATGGATTGTAGGAAAACGTTGTAATTGATGCAATTATCTACGTTTTTTCTGAAATACCATACGATCGAGCGGTTAAACGATGATGAGATTTCGATAAAACCACATGTGTTCACTAATTGCATGCGTTTGTTTTTCCTAAACACGTTCTTAGCGATATTCTCACCATAACGTTTACACGACTTAGACAACGCGTTAGGAATGACGGTGGTGTGAGCTGTAGAAGGAGTGGTGATGAAGGCGGGTGCTGGGGTATACGCGGCGGATGTCGAGGGCGATGACGACGTTTTCTGAACGTCTCTTATCGATAATACTGATGGATCAGATGGTGTTGTTGTTATTGTTTCACGAGCACTGCGAATTCCCATAGCTGCATTATATTCTATTCCATATTTTCTTAATCCTGATAAATAATTATTTTATTATCTTTGTGCAGAGATTTAGGTATTCTATACTTACTATGAACGGATGTTACGTGACGGGATAAGCTATCACGTTGCGAGAATATTTTATGACATGCTCCACATGAAAATGTAGAACCCTCGTGTGACTTCTGATGTCTGATCAAACTAGTCTTTTTCTTAAACGATTTTCCACACGTAGTACACTCGAACGTCATGTTAATAATAATAATAAACACAGAGAAAAACGTTAAAAATCAAATACGGATTGCGAGAACACGCGGTTGTCATTATTATGAAGACTGTTGCTAAACCATAACATCAACAACTATAAATACAAATAGTTTACATGTTTATATACATTTTATTATTATGAGCCCGTTATGAAATGGTTCACATTTCATTAGTATAACAACAACAACAGTAGCTATAAGTAATTACATATCGTTAACACCTAATACCTTTCTATATATAAATTCTTATGTAATCAATTGTTTCTACATATACAAGCACAGCACAGAGCAGAGGGGCTCGGCGCGGCTGCTCCGGGAAGGGGAGGGGATACCGAGGAGAGATGATAGAGACGGCGGCGGTGGGGGTGGGGGCGGCGGCCGTGTGTTGAGAATCCGCGTCGTCGGGTGCACGGTGTTATCGCAAACCGATTACCGATCATTTTTGTAAATCACACAATTAGCGGCACGAGGTTAAAGATACCTCGCGGGCATACAGTTATAAATCAATTACCGATAATCGTCGTTCTAAATTTAGTAGGCTGGGGGAGTATGTAGTTTCTGTAGTTTTGCGGGGGAACGAGAACCGGCCTTTTTATCCTACTCAGAGTAACTCCATTAACCCTTAAATTAGTAATCCTTCGTAGCGTACCTGCAATTTATACCTTTGCGTACATAATGTATACATGAAATGAAATGTGACAGCACCGTAATAACACGAGAACATTTGTGAAATCATTTGCAAAAGAGGGAAAATTGTGCCTGTGATCACATGCAAAACGAGCCCCGGGCAATGCGACATTAATTATTATTATCATTATTATTATTAGTACATTTCGTTTTAAACGCGCAAAGTCATGTGCGTTTTATTATTATACTCTATTTATGTAGAAACCTTGCGGGGCGGTCCGTTTTATTCGCATAAATCGTCATCGTCGCTTAAACCAGGGGTCTCCAACCTACGGCCCGACAAGATTTTCAAACCGGCCCGTCAAATTAACTAATGTTTAGAAGATTTAGATAATATTACTTATTTATTTATCAATAGTATTTCTTACTAAAAAAAAGTAACTTTAAAAATCAAATACGTAAATGGTTTTTCTTGGGTTGTTGTTCATAATTACTAAAAATAGCAAAAACCCCGTCGATTGCGTAACGCCGTGTCCTACGTGAATCCGGCGAGTCCGGATCGAAATTTTGAAAGACAAGCAATTTCAAACTTCTCACTAAGTAACTCTTATAACTATAAAACAAATTTAATAAATGAATAATAGAAATACATTTTCTTTTTTCTAAAATCGAAAAATTTATTTTCTATTCTTCAATAGCATTACCTCTCTATTCCTTTAAAAAATGTTGGCCCGCGATGCCAAAGCCTATCTCAGATTTGGCCCTCCGTAAAAAAAGGTTGGAGACCCCTGGCTTAAACTATTCCGAGTGCATTGCGCGAGCTATATTTCTCAGGGGCCAGAAAACGATTTAAAATAATAGAAAAAATATACATTGAATAAGTCAAACGATAAGCTGAATGAAACGAAATAAAATTAAGTAAATAATAATTAACCGTGTTTTACAAAACGCGATCGACGAGAACGAAATGTGGAAAGGTCAGCGGGTGGTAAAAATACGTATTAAAGCGAAAACGGATGAAAAATATTTTACCGACTCGTATAAGAATTAGATACTTTAGAAAACGTATTTTACGCGTTGTGTACATCAGTTATTTTATCGGCGACATTTGTTTGTATTTATGGTCAAATGTAATCGCGAATCTTTACAACCACAAAACGATGCTATTTTATTAACTTAAATATGCTTAAATATGCAAAATAAACTTTTTTCCATGCACTCTCTGTTCCTCGAATCGTCCACATTTCTGACTCCTCCCGTCAAACTGCACACACTCATTACAAACATGTAAATGCATACGAATCCGGACCCTGAATTTATTATACGTAAACAAAACGAGTTTTAATCATCTCACACGTTGTCGTTTTCTACGTAAAACGTTTTACGACGACAAACGGCAATAATATAAAAACCAAAGCCCAAATAATAATAATGAATTTGTAAAAACTCTAATAATAAAAGGACGAATTAAAAAAAATTATTAAAATAAAACTTTGACCGATATATCCCTGAGGGGTGGCACGCGAACTCGTGTGTGTGTGTGATGTAAACTACAGAGAATGCGAGACAGAGAGGAGATTATGAACACAACTATTCGCTTGAAACGCGATAGCTGGCTAGTAAAATAAAAAAACAAACAAAAATATAGAGCAATAATATTGAGAGAGAAAAAACATACATACTATTCAACCGTAAAAAGTATATTCATTCGCAGTCGATTCTATCGAACGTTCTCGTGAAATATTTTCTACAAACGAATATTATGAAGAAATCGACAGCAACAACGAAGGCACACGTACGCAATAGATCTCGCGTGCTGATTATGAAAATACGAAAAATGGCCGTCATCCCGTTACAACGATTGAGGTACCAGATTCAAAGGGTGCTCGAGGCGCTCAGCCGTCGCGGGGAATCGATGGCCAGCGACAGATACATGTCCTGGGTCCGGAGCCGGTATATAGTGGAAACGGCACTGTTTAGACACGCGTGGAGGGATAATAAATATCCTTCGCTGTCACGTACGCGTCGCTAAAATTATATGTAAGTCGAGTTTTTTTTTTTTTTATTTATTTTTATTATTAAAATTGAAAATTTCTATAATCTTTGTACAGGACGCGCAACAAGTAGGGGGAAAAAAAATAAAAACAATTAATTTTATAATATTACGAGTAGTTTGGGTTTTATAGAGGGAAACCTTTCAGCGATGGAACCCCCTGGGTAGTTTTAATTTAAATTTTTTTAATAACATATTTTAACACTCGAGGGTACATGTTTTTAAACAATTGATATTAATTGCAGACAATATTGATGACGGCGCGTCCGAAAAGGCCGCGCACCGAGGCGCGCGCATAATCGCGTGAACTCGGTTCGTCCACATCAAACCAGCAGTTTCCAGGATCACTTTTCCGATCGAACAATCGAGCTGCCGCTCGTCCGGAGGCGAGTGCCCGAGCCGTTCGGTTCCTTTTTGTCCTGTTGCTGCCCTGGAACACAGCAGGCGTCTGTGAAATCCGTTTCTCAGAGCCGCCTCCTTTGTCTCCTTAGCCAAACCCGTGCCCATTTTCGGCGTTCGGTGCACATTTTGCAAATAATTATTCAAGTTGTTGTCAAACAATCATCACCGCGTGATATTTTTCGCGAAATAAAATCACATATTTTTCTAGTCTTCGTGTTGCTTATATTATTATTATATTCAAATAAACCAACGAAGGGGTGTATCTCTCGCCGTTCAAAAAGTACGAGACTGCGGCGTTTTTATAACGTTAATAAAACTATTGGTTTAATATGCGCTCGATATGCAAAATAACCTATTTTACATGCGTTTTCTGTTCCTCAAATCGTCCACGTTTCTCGCACTCAAACTGCATACACTCGTGTGTAGTAAACGCATACAAATCCGGACCCTAATAATAAGTTATTTTCGATTACCGTTCGACCGGAGGCGAACCGACAAAGCGGATAGGTGACCACGCACACCCGTGCGAAATCGTATACCTGGTGATAGGCTTCTCCGCGATGCTGCGAATTCAACCGATAAAATTTTTCTTCCCACGCGAGTTTAATAGATATTTACGCGTTGAAGAACTCGCGCTTTTTTTCCCGATCGCATCGTGTCCTATCGTTCCGGCGGCGTGACGTTTTCAACATTATCCCGCCGCGAACGTGCGGTATTTTTTCGATAAAGCGACGTGTGTGTAAACACCCCACCGGCGGTGTTCGCGGAAAAGTCGTTACGAGACTTAAACGTCGCCGGGGCAAAGTGCCCCACTTCTCTGCTCCGCTCGATCCGTCTGCCGCGTCCTAGAGGACGTGCCCGCACCCGTCGCCGAGGCGTTCGTCCCAGAGAAAGGATATTATTAATTTAATTTTTCCGCCTCCCGTCCCGAGCGCGTGACGTCTGTAAAATCTCACGTGAGTACTATTATAGAGGTTGTACACACCTATACTCGTATAATATACGGGGCGGACTCGATTCGTTGAAGACGCTCGCGGACGACGGCGGCGGCGCTGCACAGGACTCGCTGCTATTACAGGACCGCGTCGTCGTCGTCGTCGGGGAATTCAGTAATTTCTGCCACGGTCATTTGTCATTGCGGGAGCTTTCCTCCCCCCCGGTTAAACGTCATCAATCATGGTCTTTAACATTGTGTGTGCGCCGCGCCCCCTCGCAACACCGTCCGTCCGTCCGTTTCGGCGGAACGCGTGCGCGCGATTATGCGACGACACGTTGTCATTATATGTACGCTCGTGTGTGTGCGCGCGCGCGCGTGTTCTACGGGCGGCACAATGACGACGCACCGCCGCATTGTCGCAGGACGGCGAGGATGCCGGCCACCGTTGTGGTCTCTATGCGCGTTTTCCCACGTCCTTAGGTGCCGGGCACGGTGTACCGCGACCGCGGTAAGGTGCCCGACGACTGCGTATGATGTACGCGCGTCACGGTGACGACGGTCGAGAGTGTTTTCAGTCGGCAAATCGATAAAACGGTCTCGTCGATTAGACGAAATAGATCGACTGTTTCCCAGAGTGTGTTTCGTCACTTTCGCGAAGAATCGGGCAAACAATCAGAGAGCCGCGGTTATTATACGCTTTTTCCCAAACGATTCGACACGGCACTAGACTATTATTATTGACGCGCGAAACACGCGTGTCTGTTCGAAGGAGAAAACAGGACCGTCACTTTTGGTCGGGCAACCTTATTTCAATATTAGTTTATCCGGGGAAGGGTTTCTGGTCCTTATGGATACGATTTCCGTAGCCGAACACGTGTGAGAGGATTTCTAATCAGTTTGATTTGTATGTCTAATGTGTAATTATATATATTATCTATTATTAGTTAATAATTATATTACTTTACTTATGTTCGAGATGGCTGTCAATTGAGTGTATTCGAGGTCCGTTTGGTTTGATGGTAGGTGTCGAACTACCGAACCGTCTGTGTGTGTCATTTTAATATGTTTCAATATTTTGTGGTTGCAAAGTGTTTAGTGTGTGTAATTTGAGCATGGGCCGATGTATAGTGTGTGTCTAATGTATAATTTAGCTATAGGATGTAACGAAAGTTACAGGACCTTTTCGTAAAACGGGACCAACACAAACGTACGGTCAGTGGTCGCTCGAGTCTATACGTTCGGACGGTTAGTGTCGAGCCACGACCGTTAAACCGTCAGACACGCGTTCGATAAAAGTTTTCGGAGTTAATCGAGGTTAAAAATTGTGTACGAATATGAGAGGTAAACAAAACTTCTAAAATACCGGGACGTCATCACTATATACGTATTTACGGGGAAAGTTGACATTTTCTTAGAAAATCAACCGCCCTCTAAACTTTTTTCACTCCGAGTATGTTTCATAAAACAAAATAATTACAAACCGTTTTGGATTTTGGAAAAGTGAAAAAACGTGCAAACATAACACACGAGATTCGTTATTATTGCGTTTGACCAGATGTTCGCTGAAAACGGACGTGGCACCGTGGTCCGAACATCGTTGCCCAAGCCGACGGTTTTTCTGCCCCGATCGTCGCGTCGTGTGCTTTTTGAAACGCTCGTTCCGGTCGATTCATCAAAACGGACGAAAACCACGTCGGAAACGTACGCGCGCTTCGTTTTCGCAACACACAATGCCCATGATATTGTATAAGCAACATGCGCTCGTACAGGAAGACAAAAACGTTCTATAGACAATGGGCGAAAAACGGTAGGTAGAACACGGAATTAAAACAGTAAAGCTTCCGTCCGGTTCGCTAATTGGAAACGCATTGAAATCTCTCGGAGGTTAAACAATGCGAGTGCGTTCCAGTTTCGGCCGAACGCGAAATTATCGATTAAACGTTGATAGTGTATACAATAATAATAATATTATTATTATTTTATAACGGCGGCGGCGCGGCGGAGACGTCACGATAATGAAAAATGAATCGAATAATAGTTGATTGATCGTCGTAAACGAAACCTGTAAATATATTATCATTGATTATAAATACTAGTATAGTATTTATAATCAATGATATTATATATACGTATATAATATGTACATAATATTTATATTTAAAAAGAAAAAAATAAACGTTTTCTAAAATGAACAGATGCCTACTTGTTATATAATATATTTCCCTACGCTTTTGATTGCCGTGGCGTTTTTTTTTTTTTTTCCTTTTCATCAAATAAAATAATTCGATTTCACGTTTTAGAGCGATTTTATTAAAAATCTAAACCTCGTGTTCGTTCCCGGGAAAACACGGCGCGTTAATCTAGAACCGAGCTCTTACGCCTCGCGCTTCGACCGAATAAACTTTGTCTTGATTTTTTTTCCTCCCCTTTCTTTTAATTCCTTTTCATTTTTACCACCTCTGAAACGGCGGCAGTGGTTTTTCCCGCGACGTCGTCGCCGGAAACACGCGTCAGCGCTGAATTTTCTCCCGGCGGCGTAGCTATTTATGCGTAATTTAAAACGCGTAATCATCACACGGATCAGAACGGTTTTCGAATTCATTTTCGCGACGGTTAACATTGTGTTAAATTAAAAAAAAAAAAAATCGCTCGTTTAGAATACGTCATGGACGACGGCGCGCGGCGGCGGCGGCGGTTTGAAAACGAAAATATTTTCTCTCTTATTGAGGTCTGCGAATAATAGAACCTGGTCGTCCCACTCGATGATTTTCAATTCCAATATTAAAATCGCGAACAAAACTCAGTCGAATACTTCGACAAATGGAAGTGGCCGACCCCGGCTAGCGTTAAAGTTAAAACATTATTAACACTCGGAGATTATATAATGTAAAATGTATGTAAAACGTTTGAATGTAAAAAAAAAACAGCATTATGACATCACGAATGACGAATCGGAACCGCGTTAGATTAATTTTATTCAAATTCTATTGTTTACCAGTTTAATCGACTGCCAATATTTGTGCGCGCGATGTGTTACGAGTCGTACGCGTGGATACATTAACCCAGCGGTTCCCAATTTTTTACAACCACGGAACCCTTAAGAAATATTTTGTGTTCCGCGGAACCCCGATGTCTTTAATTCCAACTCAACCCCGATTTTTCTAAAAAAAAAAAAGGGAAAAACCAATACTCCGAAAAATGTTTTAACGATATCGATAATATCGATTATTATTTACTAAAATTAGTTCGTTTTTACGTCATTAACGCAATGACAACGTCTATAGGTACTATAATATGAGTGTTATAATTTTTTATTTTGTTCAATTTCAAGTACAACAAATACATTATAACGATATTATATTAGTGACTGACTATTATTTAGTTGAACTTTTTTAAATAATATAAATAATCCAACTATAATATAAAATAATTTTCCAAATAATCACATACATTTGGCGGAAATGTACCCTAAGGTTCCGCGGAACACACTTTGGGAAACGCTGCATTAACCTATAGGTGCATGATAGCAAATGAGCAAAACTAAAATATAGATTTTTCACAGTTTTAAGTTATTTTACTAAAACGTTTTTCGAATTACAAAATAATAATACGATATTACTCAACGCGTGAATAATTTTATTTTATTTTTATTTATCCGGACGTCGCACAGTGGGAGGAATCAAACTTAATCTAGCCGGACATAAATATAAAATTTTAATGTCGTAATCAGCGACTATAAACTGAAATATTTATTGCCACTTATCTGTCGAAGACAAATATATCACAATATGCGATATCTATTGAGCCGATAAATGTAAGTTTGGTTATAATTAACATTAGCGATTTGAACGCAAACACATGAAAATAACGCATACTATTCATTTTAGTTTGTCGTTATTTTAATGTTAAGAAGTACAATTTTTTTTTTTAACTTAAAAATGGACATAAATAAGTTTGTTAATTTGTATTTAGACTATTAATTAAAATATACGTATAAATACGCTTAGATATCATGAAATTAAAGAAATTCTACTCGTTTTTCATACAATGGAATAGAACAATTATTTTTAATGGGCTCTAAGAGGTCACCCTTATTTATTTTTTCGGTTCATAATCTTATTTTCTTTTTAATAATGACGTATAGAAAGTTTGCCCTAACTTGCCCCTTTTTGAGTTACATTTAAATTACAATCATTTGACGCGGACTTTTAATTAGATACAATTATTTAGAAACCATCGCGGTTTTATTACCTAACCTAATATTATGAATATAACCGAGATCGACACCGTGTCATATCATAACCGACAGCCGAAATAAAAATAACAACGATCTGCCGCGGTGGAAACGATTGATATTGTTTCGTATTTTGCGGTCCGACTGTTTTCACGCGCGCGTGTTCAAACGTTTTTAAACGTTAGTCGATCGTTTCCGTGAAATCTCTCCAACTATTACACACCTTTTTAGCGAGTTATATTCATTATAAAGTCTAGATTTTTAATTATTCCGCCGCCGCCGCCGTCCGTCGAGTCGTATATAATTTGTGTGGAAAAAAATATAATAGCCCCGCGCTCGACATTTTAATATTTCGACGGATATTTTCTTACTACCCCGAACGACGGCGAGCCTTCCAATTAACGTCGACCAGTTGAGATTTAGAGTTTTGTGAAATAATTAAGACTCGATTTAAAATAAGAAAACCGCACCGCTTTACTGATTTTTTCTTCTCGGAAATATATATATAATATGATCGTTCAGAAATCGTTAACACAATGCTGTATTATGACTGGCAAGTATTAATCGCAAACACGATTTAAGACAACCACACCGTACGCTACTGGTCGTTTTCCACACGCCGTTATCGAATCTCCGGCGCGGATGGTATTTTCCGAGACGCCTTCGCGCGTATTATTTTCCCGTCGATTGCGTCGTCGGAGTGAGAGGTTTTCATTCCAAATCTCCCGCCATCAGCTGCGTACGGAACTCTAGAACACTTGTCAATCACGCCGCGACATTCGTGTACGTCTAATCGATTCTTTTGGTTTTGAGTATTTTATACGATCTCGCGTGACGATCCGAAAAACTGTTATCAAACGGACGGCATTTCTTGTAAATCCGACATTTTTACGTATCCGCCCGCGTGTCGTCAATTATTATCGATTTGAATTGACAAATTATTTCAGAAATTTCGAACGGCAACCGACACGTCGCGACCACGTTCGCTCACACGTCTGCAATCGGTTTTGACGTCTAAAGTTTTCGATAGCAATGCAAATTTCAACTCGACAGTCGTGATCTTCGAGCTCTCGAGTAATCCGTGTCAGTAGACGTGTTTGCGGGATATTCCATGAAATCGTAACGAGTATTTTAAATGTACATTGAGTATACGGCGGCGCTAGAAATCGTTATTGTTTTATTTCGATACTATTGTCTTCACTCGCGCCTGGCCCACGAGAGACTTTCTAAGTCAGCGCCCCCACTAGGATTTTAGAAAGCGTCAAATAATAACTTTGAAAACTCTACTTGCATACAATCTTAACGGTAATGATTAAAACATTTTAAAGTTTATAAATTATAATATAATAATATGTACATTAATACCGAAATCGACTTAATTTCTCTATTTAATTTTGAATTTTTGAACGTAAATTTAGTTTTAGCGCGGGCCGCACAAAATCTGTCAAAGAGCCGCGTAATGGGTATATCGCTGTTCAATAAGACAAATTGAATTGTTTTTAAAAATACTAAATTCATATTCTATTTCATCGAACCACATCAATAACTCCTGTCAAAAACGACGATAATTTAGGTCCGTGTAAACTTTACTCGGCTAATTACGCCAGCATTGCAATATCGACGCTATGACGAATTGCCGAACACGGCGGAGGAGAGAAAAGTTCTTTTTTACACACCTAATTGTTGTCTGCGCATAACTCGACAACGATTACGATACTATTGTGTTGGGTCTGCGTTATTGTCGAAAGTTCGACCGCGAGACAATTTCTTGTTAAATTACCGGTTTTAATGGCCGCGCGCGGAAACTTCGCAGCGCCGAAAACTCGTTAAACGCTATTGCCTTGGTTAGTCGATTGTGATGTAATCTACATTACCAATATTATAAACGTAAAATAATAATATGTTCCGTCTCCGTCCTACTGTTGTCAGTCCGTACGGTGTAGTTTCGACGTCCGCGTGTCGAGTAGGTGTTTATTTCATCACAACAGTAAACGCACACGTAATTCACTCGGACTTAAAAACTTAAAAACACAATTACGAACCGACGATAAAGATTTGAAAGTTGCTCGGAAGAACTATCAGCCCAAGTACTTGTTGTAATATTAAAATTAAACGAAAATAATTCACGCCGACGCTGAAAAGCAGTTATATATACGTATACCTTATACTCGCACGCGTGTTTGACGGCCAAACACGTCCGTTTTATTTCCTTTTTTTTTCAACAAGTTTACTCGCGCGTGGACGCACCTAATCGTCATACTCTCGACTGAATTTAACGATGTTTTCCTTTTGGATGTAAAATAAGATATATATATATAATATATCTAATTAAAACGTCGCACTAGAGCCGAGTGCGATCGCCCGCTCGAATCCCAAGACCTCTGCGCTATATATACTTATCGTACGAACAGATTATATGAATATTAATAAAAATACAGCTTTTCGAGAGAAACGTGTAAAGTTTCGGTCGTGTTACGTCTGGTCTGGTCTGGTAACTTTTAATCGGTTTAACTCGACTCGACAATTGGTTTTTTTTAGTAATCGCATTACAAAACGGTTTTTCGAAATATCTACTCGCCGCCACGTTTTTAAATTCGGCTAAAAATTTTAATAAGATCCGCTCGATGCATTCGGCCATGAAACGTTTCCCCGGGTTTTATTCGCATATAAATACAGAAAATCATCGAGTAAACATTGATGAGAAAACTTATTTAACAAACGATCGATAAATAAATATTGTATGAATTGTATTTTTTTCTACAAATATATTACCTTCTAAAGCAACGTTTACTATTTTTTCGGGGCCACGACTTAAATTTTTGGTCGAAAAGCAGTTTTACCGGGTTCCCGAATAGATGTGTTTTCGTTTCAACCTGTTGGTAATAGTCAAAAGAAATTCGATTAGAGTATGATTTGATTTGACGGGGCAAATGAATGTCGAGACTCACCGAGGACGTCGTTAAATTTAAATTCTACTCGTACAAGTCCGTCAGAGTGAGTTGATTTTTCGCTTTCGCTTGAAAACAGTATGAAACGGATAAATATTTATTTTTAATAATGGAATTTCTAAAAATTCCACTCGAATATCAAACGGTAACAGTTGTTTATTGGGATAAATACGATTGGTTATGTACAACAAAACGCTGTTAGGGAATTCGTTTGGCCATTTGAGTGAACGCGGTGAGTATTACGCCGAATCGAAAGTACAGCAATAACAAATTGATTTTAGTTTTATCTAAAAATGTAAGATTATTATGGAAAAAAAAAAAATTTCGCTCGAAAAATTGTGTAAATCGTGTTGTCGGATCGCACACATACGCAAAAAGTTACCGTGCGTACGAACAAAATGAGACATTTTAAGGTTTCTTCTTTTAGGAATTTGTTTATTTTTAATATTTCGCGTTGGAATTTTTTACGACGAAATTACACGATTTTCGAAATTCCTCGTTTCGAACGTCGCGCACTAGCAGCTGTTCGACCGGGCGGTGCACAATAATCGAAATGAAAATACTATTGTATAATAATCGTCGAGAGCGCGACCGCGGTCCGGTAGAGGTACTTACTGTCATTGCGTATTATATAGTGGTACTGCGCTCTATAGATTCGATTGCCATTAAGTATTTTAGTTTCTTTGTGAACACGAGAATATGAAACTGGAACGTGATTGTTTTTCCTAAGAGCTCTTCGATCGTTTGCCAAAACACGAATCGCCGTTTTCGTTGCGGGAATTTGTGTATCACTAACCGAGATTAAAATCGTTGGACGTTTCTATATTTCGCCGCGTACACCTGTGCGCGTGTGTGTGTGTGTGTGTGTGCGCGCGACTATAGTAAAAACCATCATTATCGAGTTTGGCAAGGTCCGCGGGAAACAAAAAGAACAATAAATCCATATAATTATTATTATTTTAACGTCTTCATTATTTAACAATACGAGCGATATATTGTGTTTTCGCGAGCGCGCGCGTTTGACTTGTGGCATTTACACACGTAACGAAAACTTCAATAGTTAATTTCCAAAAAAATCGAATACATCAAGATTATCGTACTGACGTCAACGATAAATATCTGTTGTTTTCTAACGGACGTACGTATCGTTCGCAACATTGTAAAAAATACTTCTGATGAAAAGGTGTCTGTTAAATGCTATCGATTAAAAAATTTGTATTTTTAAAAGTTTTTCCAGTACCTATAGTACCATTGGAAAACGTTTGAAAAACTACATTTTTCAGAACAGGCGCGTAATTGCGTTTTATTTTATTTTTCCTTTTGCTTTGCCGCAAATTTTACTATGGCAAACACGTTGTATATGAAAAATTGGTGGTAAGTGTGATAGGATATAATAATAATAATATTATGTAAGTACTTTGAGATGGAAATACGAGGAACACGTGGTACAATTAGTATTGTTGCCTAATTAAAGAATGCTATTTTCCAAAAAAAAAAAACCAACGATAAATTAATATTTCGAACGCCTTATTGACGGAACTAATAATATTCTAAAAACTATTCGCCAGCTCATGATCTAATGTAAAAAGAGCAAAACGTATTTGAAATAGGATTCGACGGCAATAATAGTGTTTACATACTGGAATACTTTAAGACAGTGGTTCTTAACCTGTGGTCCGCGGCCCCCTGGGGGTCCGCAATACTCTTGTCGGGGGTCCGCGGCAGCCTTAACACCTAACATAAGTCAATACGTGACATGAGTGCATTGTTACAATATTTTTGGATAATTATTTATTTTTTTCATATAAAATTATAAAATTCGACAAAAAATTGGTAGGGGGTCCGCGATTTGTAAAAATCTTTCATTGGGGGTCCGTGTCCTACAAAAGGTTAAGAACCGCTGCTTTAAGACACCGATGAAGTAGGCATTGTTGTTGCGTTTGATTTTGATAATTTTCGCTAGGATATATTCCGCGTGTTTAATTCGACGATAACATCGGTTTCATTTGGCTCCACGGACCGGCAGCACGGCATCGCATCGGTGTTTATGAGTGAAGCACAATCGAAGAGAAATGAACGTCGCCGTCGAATAGACGTCTGGTTGACTTTTTCTCTGACCGGAAATAAGATATCGTATAATAAGAGGATTTATACGGAGCGGAGACGAGAACGAGGGCGGAGGAGAGGATTATTTTCATAATAAATGGCCACTCTCTACCTAACATTCGAACGAATCTTTTATCTAAATATTTCAGCGAATTCTTCGTCGTCGTCGTCGTCGTCGTCGTCGCCGGCAATGAACTATACTACTACTCTGCGCGCTCCATATAAGATTAATAAGATTTTTCTCTCTTTTTCTTTTTTTTTTTTTAATTTTGAAAATTTAATAATGGAAAAAAATAATATTATACACTAAACATTTCTACCACCTCTCCGGTCGGTAGTAGGTGTGTGTGTGTGTGTATTTGTTTTCGCTCCCGTTTTCCTTTTGTCTTTCTTTCTACTCTATTTATCTTTGGCCTTTATCGGACGACTGATAAAATATTTACGGGACTCCCGTTACCGCGGCGGCGGTAGTGTAATGCATATCTAATGGGAAATTGTTTACCGGTCGGATTTCAATTCACAAGGACGGAGCAGGCCGTGCGGCACCCGGCAACAAATATGAACACGCTGGCGGGATTGTGTCGGCAATAACGGTTTCAGAAATTGGAAGAACCGGGGGGAAAATGGAAAAGTTATCGCCGCTACCCCGGCACGACTAACCACCGCGCGCGGCGGCAGTCGACCGCTCTTCCGGCACGAGATGTGTGTACACGCCGCGTACATAATATTCTCCCGCTGCCGGTATAATAATAATAATAATAATATTGTAAATTATCGTTAACAACAGTGAGCGCGCGCGCGCGGGGCGTTTTGAAAACTACTATTATATCGGTAACCGAACGTTCGACTCCGGGCCGCGGCGCATATTATAATAATACCGACTGATTTATTGCCGCGACCGAGCGATCGCCGCGTTTCGTTGGCGAAACAAACGGGCAAGAGGCCCGCCGCCGCCGCCGCCGCGACGATAGAATTGACTAAATGTGGACCGTCGTCGGTAGCGCGTTTGAAAATTATTATTCAACATTTTGTTCGCGTATTAGAAACAAAACGTTAGTCACTCGCGTCGCGTTAAATCGATATCGATTCGTATTTGTGTTCCCAAGTACCTCCCATCAGTGCCGGATTTAGGAGCGGGGCCCACGTTGTGTACAAATTATTCTAATTTGTATTAAGTTTCATGGTACGTTTGAAAAAAAAAAAACATTTTAGTTTATATTTTTGGGAGTTTAGTACAAGACGTGACTTCTAGCGAAAGAGATTATATTTTAGGGATAAAACAAATTATAAAATTGACATTGGTGTCGTACAACAGGTCGTAAATTCAATTACCAAACAATATTGGTGTTTCCCGAGAACGCTGTCGATAATTATTATGCTCAATGTCTTCGGTCATATAAGGATTAGATAACTGATTCTGGTCCCGGGGCCCCCACAATCCGGCACTTCCTCCAATACAAACGCGTACTGTATACCAGCGTTTCACAAACTGTGGGTCGCGACCCCCTGGGGGGTCGCGATTCAATTTTTGGGGGGTCGCGAGAAGTTTTTAAAATTATACAGATTGTAAGAAATTTATGTTTTTTTAAATTGTATAGACTATAGAAAATAAATACTAATAGAAGTATAGTATAAACTATAAAGTATAAAGTAGTATATAGTATAAAGTAATATACGAATTATTACGGGAATTATTACGACGGGTATTTTTGTTACGTCGTTAACGCAAAAATATTTCGATAAAATATGACGATAAAGTCGGTACTTGGCAATCAGCAAAAATTTGTTTTTTGAAATTACTTTTTTGATTCTGTAAATGTAAAACCATGGGGGTCGCGATAGATTTTTGGGAGAAAATTTGGGTCACGGTCCTAAAAAGATTGAGAACCACTGCTGTATACGACGAAAAAGTCGTTTTCCAGACGAAAATAAATAAGAGAGGATCATATTAGAAATCTAGACGAAATACGTTTGACTTTTAGTCTGTGTGGAAAAAGCTCACAGGGCCGTCGATTTGACGGAGCTAAATCAAACGCGACATTTAAATATATACGACTTTGAGCGTCCGCGTCTTTGGTTGGTTAGAGAGTAATTCCGTCTGATATCGTGTACGTGTATTTGATGCCCCAAAACTCAGTTGACAGGTTTTAAAACACGCGTACGTCATACGCGACCGGGACCGGCGTTGCAGTAGGAATAAGTGAACATTATCTATCCGCGGCACGACTCGCGGGCCGCGCACGCAGCCGGCGCGATTTTAGATTCCGGCGTAACGCGTAAACACGGAAATCCAAAATTTACCGACTGAAATAATAATGATATCGTTCGATATCGTTCTACCACCCGGGGTATTACTCTCGACCACAAATACAATATAATATATTATTTACTGCGTAGTTATAATGTGACCGGAAATGGCGATTGAATAAAACAAACGGCAAGGATTCGTTTAAAAAAAAACCCAAAGCTTTGTTCGGATTATTTAATGTTTTTCTCGAAACCCCGGCGGCGGGCAACGCGGGACGCGATATTGTATTCGTTCAAACGCGCACAATATTCGCATGTCGTTTTGGAAAATTTCTGAATAAAACAACGAAACAATTACGTTCTACTGTACCGCGAGAGCCTAATAAATATTTAACACAGTTGACTTATCGTTTTTTTTCAAACCGCGTTCGGAGAAAAACATAACGTACGCGCGTTTTAACGCGGTCGATCGGTGTCGATGGCGAAAATAATAATAATAATTTCAAACGTACGTCGACGACTTACAAAACGATTGAAACCGGTGCAGCAAAAACGCAAAGTGATTTCAATAAGGAACCGATAGTTACCTATCGATGTACGCGTCGAGAGATCCGTCCGGTTGCGGGGGTTGGTAAGAGAAG
Organism: Drepanosiphum platanoidis; assembly: GCA_948098885.1. NCBI lineage: Eukaryota > Metazoa > Arthropoda > Insecta > Hemiptera > Aphididae > Drepanosiphum > Drepanosiphum platanoidis. The sequence continues at coordinate 7,131,470 of OX402528.1, read as the reverse complement.
CGGGGCGCGATTTTCTATTCAACCACTCTGTGATTAACTCTAGAATGGTAACGTTTATTTACTTCGAACTATGGGTAATGATGCGTATACGCGCATTGTTTTTATTATATCATTCCCATGTATTTAAAAAAAATACTTTACGTAATATCAAACTTTAATGCGATCGACGAGGTAAATAAATAACGGTTTTCTTTCCCGATGTTTGGGGAAGGGCGTCGCGCGTCCCTTTGTCCCCTAGCACGAGATATTATCTCTATGTTTAAAGGAAAGTGTACTTTTTAAATAATCAACGCACAGCTCAAACCGCGCTGGGTCTAGAGACTGGACATTTTCTACAGAGGTTCCTCGAGCGACGTAGGCGCGCACTAAGAAAGGATTTTTGAAAATTCCATCCCAAAGGGGGTAAAAACGGTAAAAGGGGTAAAAAAATGTTTGCAGTCTGTATAGCAGTTTCGTTTTATATAGTGGAGACCCCTCGACAAAGAATTTACCGAAATTCGACCCCTAAGGGGGTTAAAAGGGGTAAAGGGTAAATTAATGTGTAAGTTTTAAATTGTATATCTATATTCATATTGTGTATGATAAACTATTAAATAATAATAGCAGTCAGCTGATAACGGGAAAATGTCAATTATTATTATTTGGGCCATAGACATTTTTATACTTAAACCCGGCTCAGACGGGTAGATTCAGCTAGTTATTTTATATATAATATTTGTGTGTGCAAAGTATAAGCTGCGAAAAAAAAATGCAAAATAAACTGTGAAATCATATCACGTCGATACAATCGAGACCATTTCAAACGCCGAGCATCTACGAGAATATATACGACGTGATATTAGAAATTATTAGAGTTTTCTCGTGTCTTTCAATACGATTTTTCCAATCGACGGACAGATCACGCGCGACTTCAGAGCGGCCTATACCTATACGGAAAACATCGCGCCGCGGCCCCAACGTGAAACGCGAGTACCTAGTTCGCGGTCAAAACACAAACGTCCTTTGTACTTACGGTTATCGTTTACGATTATGAAAATCAATATCAGCAGTGCGTGGATCGTAAGAGGTGTGGTCTTCATGGTTACGTGGCATCGTGTCCCGTCGTCGAAATTCTCCGCTCAACCGGCCGCGCGACGAACGACGACATCTGCGAAAACAAAACGAGACATGGAAAAATAAACAATACGTCGTATTCGGCTATCCGAGGAAACTCGGTGGCGCGTCGACTCTCGCTTATGTACTTTTAACGGGTGAAATTTCTAGTTTCACGTGCACGCGCGTAAAACCCGCGGACTACGCGGGCGTGTGCGTTTTATAGCCGTCTGCGTTTGACCGGGACACGAGCATTTTAAGTATGAGAAACAAACGGAGAAAAAAAACAACAACAACAACACGTCGCGTCCGGGAGATAAAAAGTTTATCACTCATCGTTTGCGAGACGTAGGTAGAGCTACGGATATTTCATTATTCACCGGACCGATTCGCCGCGCGACGAGATTTTTACGATCCGATTTACATCGGGGGCGGGTAAAACAAACGACGCTGATCCGCGTGGATTTTATCGCGCGCGCGCGCCGCGTGACGCGGACAAACGCGACTTACTGGAAATCGAGAAGTTTTGCGGCGTCCGTTGTGGCGACACTCGACTAGTCGTCGAGTTTATCGATTATTTCTCGAGTTTTTTTTTTGTTATTATAATATAGATCGAGCGATCGCGTCGCCGTCTTCTATCGAGTCTCCGGCGGGAATTTTCCGACGACACGCGTGTTATGTAGAACGACGCAAATGTGAATAATACATGAAAAACGTTTTCCGTCAAATTACGCGTATATCGATTGGAAAGCACTACGAATCAAAAAGCTACGGTACATAATTTAATATATGCGCGTATAATACCGAACGCCGCGCCGCGCCGCCGCCGTACTGTTTGAGAGGGTTTCGAAACTATACTTCTCTCTCGAAACTCGATTTAAACAGTTTTTAATTGATACGATCGTAACGACATTACGTAACTAACTCGGTTAATAAAATAAAAATTTGATTACTTTAATACTCGATTAGTTTGATATTTACCGAGTAATTAATCAAAGACGTATTCGTACTAATCAACGATATGATCCTATTAACAATATATAAACCAGCGGTTCTCAAACCGTGGTACGCGAAAGACTACATGGCGGTACGTGGAAGTTGTTATGTAATTTAAAAACGCTAATAAATTTGAATAAATAAATAAATAATTATATTGTAGTATTTTCCTGCCTTTTTATTTGAAATAAATGTATTTAACTATGTAAAGTGTTTGTGTCGTTCTATTTTTAGTCATAAGTGGTACGCGACTGATTGATAATATACGTAAGTGGTACGCGAAAAAAAAAGTTTAAAAACCGCTGATATAAACACCTCACGAATATATTTTCATCTAGCTGGTGTCTCGCGTTTATATTATATATTATAATATAGTATTTCGTTTGAAAAACGAATTATCATTAGATTCCTAATCGCGATCGAAAAGTTAAGTTTATATTATTATTGATTATATTTTTATTTTTTTGAATTTATCGCTCGAGGGATTTTTCGTGAGTGTATAGTAAGTATTCATATATTATTATAATACGAATATAAAGCAGTAAGCTGTAGGAGGAGGTGAGCAAGAACGACTCTTGCTCCTATGAAGAGAAGGCAAAGTGCCCTTTATTAATTTTTTTTTTTTAAAACTGAGGAACACGTTAATATTATTGAAAAGGCAAAAAGATAATTATTTTGTCGGGTTTGTGGGATTTTATTGAAAAAAAAAAAAAATCGTGTCATTAATAGAGCGTGGATTTCAATACGTCGAAAATATTGCTTTATTTGAAAAAAAAAAAATTGAAAGCTCCTACAAATAAATTCGATTTGCATTCAACCCGACTCTCCGTAGTTATAACTCGCGTGCCAAAACAACAAATTATTATAATGCGAAAAGTCAATTGATTATTTTGTATTAAAAAATGAAAAAAAAAATTGATAATTTACAATTCAATCAAATCAACGTATAATAATATTGTTTAATTCGATAGCGGCGAAAGCCGTATTTTTCGGGCGAGGCGAATGATTTTAAAAAAATAATTAATTTGAAAAAATTAAATATATATTCGACGCGAATAACTCGAGAGTTTAAAACGGAATAAAAGCACGATTTCAACGTGAAAACATGACGTAATAGAAATAGATTTACCTGCTTTGAGATGTGATTCGTTCCTATCACTGGACTTTGGACGTACAAGAGGCTTTTGAAACGACAAGAATGTGCAGGTCGCGCGTCCGTCGCGATTGGATTCATAATGAAAAAATTTTTTTTTTCTTCCGATAAAAAAAAAAAACACAAACTTCCAAGTCTTGTGAGAAAAAACGTGCGGCGCACACGTTGCAACGAGAGAAAAAAAAAGAAAAAAAAAAAACGAAAAATATATTATCAAATATCGCGGACGACGACGAGGTCCGGACGTCGCGGCGGTTCGAACAAGACTGAAACGACTACGATCGGATATGGAAAGTTATCGATTTTCGCCTCGTTATCCCTACTCTCGGATCTACCATTGTATTGCCGGGCGGTGCGACAACAACGACCGGATATCCACTACTAATTAACTAATTACGTATTCGTCGTGTTGACGTTATGAGATTTAAATATTATACAATAAGTATAAAACAAATTTTGAACCCCCCCCCCCTCCTCACACAGACGAAAAAAAAAGAATCGTGATGATGGTGATGAGATGTATACGCGTGTTATATAATAAGTATGAAACAGAGTTTGCGCCCCCCCTCCCCCGAAAAATAATTTTTCTTTCTTCTATTTTATTAAACCAATTGTTTCGACGAGTTTTTCGTTCTCACAACGATTTTTACTTTAGTCAAAAATTATTTTCACATCTTTTGGTTTATTTTTTTCTCGTTTAAAGCGAACCCGCGTATGAATATACTCGTACATTATATTGTGATCGTGTTGTTAATTATTTTTCTGTTTATCATAAATTCAAGTTACGAGTTTAACTATATTTGCTACGATTGGGCTACTCGCCCGTTTATAATGATAGCGAAACAAAAAAACAATGTAATCATATACGTCTGGAGATTCGGAATTCGGGGACTTCGGAAATCTTCGGGGAATCGGAAATTTTGTGTTTTTCAATAACTGTATTATCATAATATTACATTAATTGATAGCATCACAATCATGTGTGAAATCGAAAAAAAAACGTATTTGATCACTTATTATTATTGTACGAGATAGACGTATGAGCGTTTATTATAATTTTCCAATCGGATCCCGTAGAGTCGGCCGGGCGCAACGGTTTGAATTGACCGCGAAATCGATACTAACGATTAAATTATCATCGCGTCGTCTTCGTCCGATCGATGTTGTAATATTATTTTCTCCAGTGTCCAACTGTTGTTCGGGTAATTACGTCCGTGTGGACACACTCGAGCACTCGCCGCGGATTCCGGCCCAAGACTCGCATTAAAAACCACTTTGGACCTTGGGCGCAGCGAAGAAGCAATTAGTCACGTTTAGAATCGATTAGAATAAAAATGACGATTGTGCGCGCACACGTCGTAATCCGATTGTAATTATACTTTACAAACGGAGTAATTAACGTTAGATATACGTACAACGAGATTATTATATATTGTAAAAGTTTGAATTTGTCCTTTTGAAAAAATAAGCATCGGACCATAATGTTTACTATGCTCGATTACACCGTAAACGGAACTGCATAATGTGTGTTAGTTTACAGACGCTTTGCTTTAGATATTTATATGTCTATGACGGGATAAAAAGTTCAAAGAATTAACTCAACTTACCGGCGATCGTCATAAATAACGGTTCATTTATGTGAATCGGTAAACGTGTGTTTCATTTACGTCTGGCGAATTCGTCGTTTGCATATCGACGTGCTTATTATTATATTATTTTCAGGAAAAAAAAAAAGACTGGCCTCGTGTAATGTATGCGCGCCACGATCGAAAAGATTCGGAACTGAAAATTCTAACCGGTTTTCGTCCTTGTAATTTTTTTATTTTGAAAACCGTAAAGGCCAATACAAAGAGCTATAATACTCGTACAGTTATTGAAGACATCTTTAAGCTATCTAATAAAATTCGCTGAAAACCGATTTCACTTTTTTTTAATACATAATTTTTAGACGTTGATATTGTGTACGTAACATTTACAAAAAGTGCATTGAATTTCGCGTGCAACTCGGATGACGTACCGTTTATTAACGTAAAATATCGTTCTTAGTAATTTACAGTAATATAATATATACATATATTATAGACCGAGTGTTTGAAATAGATTTGAAAAACTAAACGTAAATTCGCGATGAGATTCTATCAGAAAAAGGGAATCGAACCACATTATTCAATGTCGAGTTTCATGTGTTCGTTCGTAATAAATCACGTTGCCGCTGCCGAGTGTTCGAGACCAACGATCCCGTTTAGCGGACAGTATAATTATTATTAATTTTGATTATTGAAACGTGAATTTCTTCGAGTCGGCCTTTTTTTCTTCTTCGTTTTGATGTGAGGTAAATACAGGCCCGGATTAACACTATCGTAGGCCCAGTGCCTATTTATTTCCCATTGTGCTACGGTCCTGGTGTACAGTATTAAAATGATAAAAAAAACCTTATGTTTGGGAGAGGTTCAGAGGTAGTGTTGAATCTCAGTGTTAAGCCTTTAAATCAAAAATATTTACAACATAAAAATCTTAACTTTTATTATTTATTTTATATTTGATAACAATTTTAACACATCCTAAAAACATTTAATTTTACTCTAAATATATTTAATAATTATTATTAATATTTAAAGTATTTAATTTTAGCAACTTTTTTGTATACAATTTTCAATTTTGCATATTTCTTCCCCGTATACAAAAAAATCGTAGCCTCACATTTTATTTTTGTAGGCCCTAAAATGTTCGTAGGCCCTAGGCACAGTGCCTATAGTGCCTATGCCCTAATACGGCCCTGGGTAAATATTATCAGATCGCCGCTCCCAAATCGTTCGTGGCGCAATATTGTAACCGCACAAAGTTCGTATTCATCGTACGAGTAACGTTTTGACGTGTCGTCGTAATAGTATTATTGTAGTCTCTGGTCTCGTCGTGTCGTTTACTCGTTTTACTCATCCGGCGAAACGTACGTTTTCACAAACATAAATCGCAATAATATCACTCGTTATCGTCGTATTTCGAGTACTATTACCGGAACACAAACGATTTATTTTTATTCGGATATTTCGCACGTATGGTAATCATCGCCGCCGTCTCCGTCGAGCGTTTATTCGAACAGAGAAACACAATTCCCGCACCCGACGCGACCGTAAACGCGAACATCGACACGAACAGCAGGGCTGTTGGACTGACACCGTACCGGGTCACGATCAAGTCACGACTACTTTAGAAGAAGAAAAAACAAAATAAAACTTTCAAATCGGGTACATCAGTATATTATTATATCCCATCGCGTTCAAATATTTACGGATCGCAACAATTACAACCGTCGGTCGGGCGGCTACGTGCGAACGTTGTTTTAGTGCCCGATCGGGTCGAGGTCGATCGCGGTTCGGACTTGTTTTTTTTTTTTCGACCGCTATGCAGCGAATCGAGAGCAAGAGAGATTTATATCCGACAATTTAAATGTCGATAATGTCATAAATTCGTTCGCCGTATTTGATAGAATTAAAAATGTATACAAAGAGATATAAATAATTCGATAACTATAAATTTGGAGGGTGGAAGGGGTTCTGTAGTTTTTTTGCGGTACGAAATGACGAAGAACGCGATCCTGCCCGGGAGATGGCTTCTGAATTCGGCTATATCCTTCGCTATATCCTGGCTCGTCGTCAGGCGGCGTGTCCGTGTGCATACGGGCGAAAAAAAACATTTTCGAATCATCACAAAATGTTTTCACCGAAAACGTTCTAGACCGCGCGACGTACGCGAGTGTTTTACGAGGTCTGTGATAAGTCACTATAATATTATAGTGTCACTCAAGGCCGTATCTGAGGGGGGGTCCAAAGGGTCCGGACCCTCCCCCCCGAAATTTCTATAGTATTTTACAAATGTTTAAAATAACTATTTATTTTTAATACAAACATATATATTTTCAATTATAAATGGCTTAAACTCTAATTAAATTAACTGTTGACTAATATGAATCATATCATCATATGCAAATATTATAACTTCGTCTTTATATTTTATACTTATATTTTATTAAAAGAAGATTAAAACTTTTTTGGTCTCATTTTTAATCAAATTTTAAAACCTTAATTCAGTAAAATTACAATAAACATATTTTGGACCCCCCTCCCCACCGAAAAATATTTCTGGATACGGCCTTGGTGTCACTATAATAATATTATTATAATCTCGTAGTTGTAATTTTCGCGTCCGACCTGTAATAAACGTATCGTGTAGCCAAAACATGTTTCTTATCTTAGAACTCTGTTACCGACGCCGCCGGTCGATTCGATTCGTATTTCGTAAAAACCCTTTTAACGTTATTCGATCCGATGCATTATTTAATACCTCGTCGACACCACCGCGCGCGTTTTCAATTAAATCCGAAACCATTTGAAATCCAGCGTTATTTGATTGTTGTTTTTGACATTAAAACGGGTTTCGATGTATAATGTCAGCGCCGCCGCAGTCGACGTATGTCGTTCATTACACCCACTGCTCGATTCAGCAGAAAATCGCGAGTTTTATCGAAACCCCGACGACGACGTGAGCACAAACATTTACATAACCACAGACAAGTAGTAGTACTTGGAGTATTACTACAATCGATAACCGCCAAGTAAAGGATTTCACAGAATCATTTACGTAATTCGTTAATTATTGGACGCGATAAGCTGAACGTCGTCGATTGTATTTATAAAAAAAAAAAAAAACAGTACCGCAATAATATAATATGCGCGTTATATTTTAAAACATAATATTATATTGTCATAAAAATGTACCGGACCGTGGGAAACTTTTATACGAATACAATACGCGAGTCCGATTGATTTGTTATGGTTTCACAAACTCCGTATACGCGACCTAATAATAGTGTCGGTTTGTTTCGCGGGGGGGGGGAGGGGACATTGAAAGTTCATTAAATAGTTAATCCTTAGTTTGCGGTTTAATTTCGAATCTCGTTCAAAAGTTTTGTATTTGATTTCGTCCTTAATCTCGCGGATATATACTGTGTTAAATTAAATCGCGTGTTTTTGGGGCGCACGCGCATACGTACGCGCTCTCGGTACTAACTTGAAATTATATTATTGCACGATAAATCTCACTGCTATTAGTCACACTTGGCACGTCTTATGAAAAGAAATCACACATCAAAAAGCGCACTAGACACACCGTCATAGAAACGCGGACTAATTTCGACGCGATACGCTGTTGTGTTTTTTTTTTTTATTCTAAAATTTTAAAACGATAATACGAGTATAATTGTCGTTGATCACTGCGAACGGTTTCGAACGAATATCAGCTCGCCAAATCGTAAGACTACCGCATAGGCTTTCTTTTCTTTTTTCGATAACGATTTGCGAGTCGCTAAATAATTACTAAAATAATGTTTACAAACGATTTGAATAACCGCCGCCGCCGCGTTCTTTATAGCTGTTGAACGTTTTACAGCTTCGTTGCTTTATTTCGAGCACTTTTCCCATAGTCTTTTAGTGTCTCGAAATTTATCGATGGAGATTCATAATTTCTTACGAGACACGATATATTATGTTTTATGTTATCGTACGAACTGCATTGCTTTGTTTTTATTTCGTTTTCCGGACCGAGCGTTGGGTTTCGAATAACAACATATCGATTTACACGATCGACACATACCGAACGTAATAAAATCTACGAGTTTTTATGTTCGGTCGCAAGTGACGCGTCACTATTGTCTGTACTCGTTTCGTCCGCAGCGCTCGCGCATATCCCGAACGTGTCGTGTCGATTCAATATTTTCAACGGACGGCCATAAAAGACGATGTCGTTTTTTTTTTCTATCGAACAAAAGGTTTTCGCATACGACGCACGTGTTTCACCGACGAGTTTCGATCGCGGTAAGCGCTCCGCCGCGCTGTCCGCGCTCTTGAATTATTTATTCGTTACAATGACTTTTTGAACGGCCGAGGGATTTGAACGCTCCGAGGAGGACGCGAGCACCGCGAGCGCCGGTAAATCCGCCTTGCGGGCGGCATTTTCAAGGCCGTCCGACCGAACGAAATCGTTCCGTTACCCCCGAAATCGTCATCGCACTTCATATCTAAAACAATATCGTTTTAGTAGAATTACAATTTATAATTCTCTCGGTTTGTCTCGCCACTCGTCGACGACCTTTTCGGGAGCCGTCGTCGTCGTCGGTTTTGAACGTTTTAATTTTTCATTTTCGCCATCCACAAAGACACGCAAACCACCACTAGTCCTTTTCAATTTTCACCATTATCGCGTTTCCATAAAACGACAAAAAAAAAAAAGAAGAAAAAGGAAGAACAAACACTCAATAAATCCTTAGCCCTAGAAAAAAATCTATGATACAGGATGTATCATCCGCCGACGGGGAAGCGATGGTAATGCTAAAGTGGGATCGAACAATAATAAAGAGTCGTTGTGAATACGATCTCGTGTTGTGCTAGCACGTCCGTCTCGATCGAGCGTTGAACTCTATTTGACTGCAACGTCAACGGTTACTGGGAACGTTTTAATATTGCACCGCTGTTTGATCTCGTCATATTATATACGTACGCCTCGCGACAACGCTGTCCGTAATATCGCGAATACCACGCGGTGCTATTTATTCGTATTAAACGCCGGGTAACACTTTATAGGTATATCGCCGTTCGTCTCTGCCGCCCATCATTTTTTTCTCAGATAATATTATCTCCGAAATTCGATATTTGCATGTTATTGCTTTACGCGAGGACTTGTGCGTTGTTGTTTTTCAATACGTTTTTCGAGTAGTATAAATTTGTAGACACGAAAACCGAAACGAAAAATAGTGCTCGCGTTTTAATATTAATTTCCATTCACTGTTCCGTTGTATACGTAGTGGTAAAAACAATATTTAATACCTAAATAATGCACATCGCTAATGGAGAAAACTAAATCGTTTCGCGTAATATTATAATCAAAACGTAACCGAACGGAGTTGCGTTATAAATTATTCGCGTACGAAACTATCATAAACGTACACTATACTATATAATGCAATATTTAAATAAACAGTAACTACTATAACTACTACTATAAACGCGAGAAAACGCAATTCAAAGAATTGACCGTCCGCCGACAAAGTCCGAGTGATCAATCGAATAATTGTATTTGTATAATAAATATTTTTAATTTATGTACGCTTCGATTGCTCGCGATACGGCGAAATACGCTAGTATTCAGGTTAAAAAACCTGAAAAATATTTCAACTATAACGTATAGGTATTTATATTCACGACACTATATATATATATTGCATAAAGGAACACCGAGTTATTTCTCGAAAAATTAAAACCTAAAAATAAAAAAATCGGATCAAACGCGGCAAATAATACGGCACTTTACTTGAGAGATTTTACTGGCGAGCACGGGGGGGGCAGAGGGGGACCGCGAACCATCGAATGTACAACGCAAAGGACGAATGAAGATGTCGTTTACGAATTAGGATTTCATCGGCTATGAGTACAACGCTCGCCAGTCTCATTAAATCGTCACGTTAAACGATTTTTCTCGATTAGATTTTTTTCGAAAATACATTCCGAGCTGAAATTTTATTGTTTCGAAATTTTACGAACAATCAAATCGAAACGCTCGCTCGCTCTGATTTCAACGTCGAGTTATTTGAAAACACACTGCGAGACTTATTTTCGTAAAAGAACAACGCGATGTGCTGTTCGTTCCAAATGTTTCATTTAGAAACAGGGCTTTTGGCCGGTGACGCAACGGGCCGGGGGCGAAATGTTTAATGAACGAATATATCACCTTTGTATTATACAGCCTGATGTATCATATACTGGAGCAGTCGAGGGAGGAGACGAAAAGGAACGCGCCCCTCCTCTGGATGTTTTATACAATTATTTACGAGCATTGCGATTTCATATGATATTCGGCGCAGGTCCTTCGTCCCCGTTTCTAGATCCGCGCGCGAGCGACAAATTAAATTTCGTCACTCGGGTTAAATTCTAGGAGGCAATAAGAAGGGAACGGCCGTAGTCGTGTGCTATTTTAACGACGCACGGCTAGACAATAATAATGGCCGCCCCAATAGCATTCCCTTCTGATGTACAAAGTCGTCTTCCGTATAACATTGGACTGTGCGTCCGACTATAACCCGTCTCGGCGGTACAATGTCGCTTGGAACAGATTCGCAGACGATATTATGGTTTCGTAACGATCGAAATAGATAGCTTTTCTCGTTGAAAGCGTATTGTACGACGCAGTGCGTCTCAAAAGTCATTAAGTATATTATGCATTTATCGCGCCGAAATCATCGGCACAGAGTTTCGCGGTACGCGAGCGTCTACTACGCGTTTTTTCCTCTCTTTTTTCGCATTCTCCCGCGTTCGTTTGGACGAAAAACCGTCGTCACCGCGAGTACGGCCTCCGGGACGACGAAAATAAGTCGGCCGGAGCCGTGTGAGGGGACCGACGTAGCGCGACTCGGTCGGCGTTGCCGCGTCGAGCTCTGCCGAGGAACTGTGCTTCGCCGCGGAACACCGACTCGGCGTTAGACGTTGCCGGTGTCGGGAAATGCGATCGGACCGTTTTCGGAGAAAACCAAACGCATACTTTGGACCGTTTCCAACTCGGGTTGGCCGGAGGACAAAGCGCTCATATACCGCGTGGACAGGCGACACGGCCTATTGTCCTTAAGTGAAAAACAGTTGGCAGAGCGGCAGCAGGTACCGCCGCGCGCGATTTTACAAAGGTCACGCGAGAGGGCGGCATCCTCCAAATTGAATTTCGACCGCACAATCCATTTCCTCTATTTTCTTTAATCAACCGATGCTTCCGGGCTCGCAGAAGCCAATTACGCGTAACATCGTTGATGTTCCGAGGCGATAACGTCAAAAAACCAAATCGAGTTTAATCATTGTCGTTGGAAAATAAAAACGACGACGGGCGACCGAGTGCGAGTTGGCCGAGTACCCACGTGGCGCAGAGTGTAATATACGTAATATAATACCCGGTCGAATTCGATTTTAATTCAATAACGGTGTCTCTATTTCTTTTGATTTTTCTCTCGTTTCGTCTACCACGTTACTTGGCGCCCCGGCGAGAGACGGCTCTTGCGGTTTCATTGACGTAAAGTATATATTTTCCATTATCTATTGACATTTCGTCGACCTCTGATGTATTATTTTACTTCTAAACCTAAAGCGGATAACGTATTATCTACATTTATTTCAACTCCGATTGTATTTAGAGGTGCTTTCGATGGTTACTTTTGAAGTATCAAAAAACTATAGAAAAAACATACGAAACAAAAAAAAAAACCATTAAATAAATCTTTGAAAATCATTTTTATTTTGTTTTTAATTTCCTTAATTACCTATAGAAGGTGTTTTGTTAACTATATTCATTAATTTATAAATCTTTAAATATCTATATTATCTATATTATATTATAAAAAGTCGTATCTGCTTGAAATCTAATTTGGAAATCCTACTTAAAACGTATATTTGGCATGACTCGGTGGAACCGACTCTGAAACTGTATAAGATTCGAGACGGAAAACACGTTTTCCATTGTCGTTGTTATTATTCCGCGCTATATACGTAAATCATCGGAGTTTCGAAACTTTTACGAATCGAATATCAATTACGGCCGATATAAAATAATAATATTGTATATTACACCATACCACGTCGTGCACGGGTCGAGCATACGCGTCGCTGTGAAATGAAAAACACAAAATCAATACGATATAAATACCTATATGACAGAGGTTGATAAAAAAAAACTAACTCCGTCGCCTCTACGCGAACGCCTATTATTAATATAAAACTTTAGAGCACTCGAGTGAGTCGGCGAAATAATATAATATCATATTGAATTACGTTTCGTCGGAAAGTTTTCGAGTGAAAATTAATCAAAACTCCGGCGGGAAAGGCTATTATTATTATATATATATATATATATATATATATATGTATATCTTTTCGCCCGCGAACGAGTTGTATTAATTGATTTTTATCTCTATTATTTGCGAACGTTTCGAGAGCACTCCGTTGGATACGAGCCTGGCGTCATTGTAAAAATATAATATAATTGAGCTGTTCGACTCGTAGGTTAGCTTCCTCCGTCGACGTCGAGTGGCACAGTTATGTATGTCGGTTTTGTTTGTACTCGCACGCTCTCGGCGTATTCGCCGCAGCTGTTTATGGAAATCCGCAGACGACGGAAGCGGCCGTCGATGCGGAAAAACTCCCAACGACAGGACTTGTACGTCCTACATAGATCGTTATAAACGCGCGAAACAACAATAGTCGTCTACGAGTAAACGCCGCCGTAAACACGACCTCCTCCGAACAGTCACAATGATAAATCAAATTCTAGTGGTGATATCGAAATCATTATGTAAATGCATTGTGACTCTGAAAAAATCAATGCGAGCTCGGCGAGATTTCAATAACGTCTTGAACATCAATGAATTATTACTCGATAGACTATCGACAAAGAAACTATTGTTTTTCTAATGCGAAATTCCAAATAACGATTTACCGCCACTGTTCTTATACATACTTGAAATGATAATTCGACGACAGTCCGTTCTTGCGCCGCCGGTACAATAATAATGATTTCGACGACATGATTATATTATTATTATAATAATAACGTAATAAAATCTCGAAAAATATCACCTTTTGTAATAATCGTACGCGCCGTCGTCGTCGTATAGCCGTTGATAATAATATACGTGCGTTTGAACTTCATATTATATGATCGTGTTTACGATCGTGTATCGAACGTTTTCGGTCAACACGATTTTATTTGTCGATTCCGTGATATTTAAAATAATTCGAGTGCTTGTTCCAGAGCTCCTACAAAGACCAAATGACTCGCGTGTCAAAACGATAAACTATTAAAAAAAAAAAATGAAATATGCTCACATTTTAAATTGAATATTTGGTAAATTTGATTGTTTAATCTAAAATTCAACCATATCCAGATCGTTATGGCGAATTCACCGGGAGCTGTAGCAATATTTTTCGAGTGGATTATTTCGGTAAAAATGAATCGTCGAGACGATATTGTAAATACTTATCGAGAACCGTGGACTTCGAAAACTCTCTTGTCTCGTCCCCAAAATCACCAACGATGATATTTTATCGTAAAATGGCGTGATATTTCGATAAACGTTTGTCCTGGTCACGTTGAATTATTTCTATGAAAATCGGACAGTTTAAAACAAAAAAGAGAACGTATATTGATTTTCTAGACGATTAACTAAAAAAAAATATCCACAAAAGTGCTACCCGTCGCTATTTACGTTTATTTTATTAACTCGCATACTATCGCATAGCCGCGTAATGCGTTTAGGCGAATTGACTTTTTCACTCGCGCAGGACTTGCAACGTTTTCGAACGAGTTTCGGGAACTGTTATAAAATGGGATTAAAGCGATAGGATTCCGGTTTGAAAAGCCATAAAAATGATTAAAACGATTATGTAAATAATAATATCATTGTTATTAGATTACACGAAACCGATGGGAATGCGATTCTCAGAGAAAAGAGACCGGCGAACACATTGCCTAATATAATATTATATAAATACGCGTTCTATATGAGTTTATATTTTTTAATTCGTCGTTGGCGAATAATTAATAAAACGGCGATTAACCGGACGGATAATAGAATATGCAGCGCCGCGACCTCGATTAAAAACGATAAGACGCGTATAATAATATTCGAAACCGTCATGATTTCAAATTATTTAATTACATCATCTATTGTTCAAAAGTTAAACCGAGCACCCGATGTTTCAGCGCCGTTTCAAGTAGTATTAAGTCGATTATACCGTTTCTAATGAAGTCTAATTACTAGTTCCTCGCCGCGAGTTTGATATATTTCACTCGCGACGCGTCGGTGCGAATGAAAATATGAAAAATAACGTCGATTACTAGATAATACAGGGTGGCGGAGCAAAAACGAACACATTTGAGATAAGCGTAACTTAGGGAGGGGTTGTCACACAATATCGTGGATCGTCTCATTATGTAGTACGTGACGGGAAGTTTTGTTGCAATAGCGCAGTGGAGTATTCAACATCGTTCGTTCGCCGTAGAGACATTTTTCCGAAAATTTTTGGGAACATGGCAATGTGGCCCCGAAGATTCCAAGACGTGTTCCCCATATAGTGGCACCAGAAAATATAGCACGTGTTCAAGTTTCTGTTGAAGAAAGCCTTAAGACCTCGACGGTCAACGAGACATCGCGCTCAAGCACTCGGAATTTCGAAACGGTGACTTTCACGGGCCACCTCGCTCGCTCCCTAAAACTTCTTCCTGTGGGGGTTTTTGAAGTCAAAAGTTTATACGAATAAGCCACGAACATTAGCCGATTTATGAGATTCAATTACAAATGAAATTGCATCGATTTCAGCGGGAAAGTTGAAGAAAGTGATGACAAACTTTAGTGAGCGCCTCCAAGAATGCATCGCCATGCGCGGACGCCATTTGTCGGACATTTTGTTTCACACATAAGTTTTTTTCATATTCAATAAAAAACTTCCCGTAATTTGCTAAAACTGGTTTTTTTTTTCACCTCAGTACCTCAAATATTAAAAGTGTGGCGTTAATTTCAAACGTGGTCATTTTTGCTGTATATACGTATAGAGTGGTCGTCGCCAGACAGCGACCGTTTGTCGTTTGAATCATGTAGTGCGTACTCTTTTGTTTCGTTTACACCGGAGCCTTTGTAAATATTCGCTGGCTGAGATAAGGGTTTTTCAAACGGGTACAAAAACAAAAAACCAACTCGTCCGGTTTTTTTTTTCGATATTTCAAAAGGAAAAATTAGCCGACACGGCTGTACGAGACGATTTGTTTTTGAACGAATTTCTCTCGCGAATCTCATTTCGAATATTATACGCGCGGTTATTATTATACATACAATAAGTGTCTATTCGAAAGCGAATAATTCATTCGATTCTATCCGTGCGATACCTACCCGTTTTATGGCGGCGATACTTCCCAAACACACATTTCACGCGCGCGTATATTATATATATTTGACTTCTCCCGGCAATCTTACGGTATTGTATCGTCTGGTAATAATTTTTCCGCGAGCGAAATACCTACCGCGACACTGCGGAAACAAATAAATCAACATCGAGTCGCGCGCAAACTTTCGGGCGGTGGCGTTAAAAAACAACTAACGTCGAATCGAAACATCGCGATGACCGCTTGCGGAATATTATGCTCGTCAATATACGGACATCTGCCCCGCGTTCGACTACGCCGCCGCGATCGGGTAAAATTAACGCGACCCTCTCGAAATCGAGAAAACTCGTAATAATACGTCGTCGTAATACATTAATGATACGGAAACACCCGATCAATCATATGGGAAATTAATAATCGTTTCGATGAACATTAAAACACACGTCATGTTCGAAAATAAAAAAACCAAACTCATTTAGATATACACAAATACTCGTATTACGTATACGCGTATAGATTTGTTTTCTTAAACATTTCATTTTTATAAACGTCAATATTATTATTTGTCTGTCTGTCGGGTTTTTCGAGAAAATAAACATAATGTTTATATAGCGAGAGGGATCGTAGCCATTGTCATGAAAAAACAACAGAAAAACACACACAACCGTGGTACTGAGAACAGAGCCAGTCGCGTGGTATTTTTGTAGAGCAACAGATTCGATACGACGACGGTAATGTACTACGAGTTATGCGTATAATTTAAACCAATTGTTAACTGAACAAATTATTAGTTTAGTATTAACGAAACAACAAATATTTAAAAATATTCTCCTGCTTCGAATGCGAATGAAAAATATACAAACACACTTTGCCACAAATAATTTCAACGCAGAACACACAACATATTATTGTTATTATCGCGCGTTTTGAATTTTATAATCGAAAAAAAAAACAATCACTCTATTCGGGTGGTATAATATTATCTAGATGAATGTGTGTGTGTGTGTGTGTGTGTTTTTTATCTCAGATGACAGCGAGTTTCCAATTTTCAAAATAATCTAAACGAAATTTATAGATACATACGAGTAGTACTATATATGTTTATATATAATATATTTAAATAAATCTATTTATCGCGCGACAAGATAAATCAAACGTGAACGCTAAATTCTACAGTTCGATATAGATGATATTTTCATCGACACGGATGATAACGTTAGGATCTATTTATTTTTTTTCCCATTAATTACCGTCTTCTTTTGCACCGAATATTTCGTAGGGTCGAATCGTTCTGCCGGCAGTACACAATCATCGCCGAGACAGTCTCGAGAAAGTGCACGCAGTTCATTCTCGGCTTTCCTCGGCTTACAGACACTCGTAATTTTGTGTTCCGGTGAACCGTTTTGACTTTTGAACGAACACGGACGCCGCCGTTGAGGTTGCTGCTGCCACAGCGTATTGTGCGTTTGCATATTTTAATTGCGTTAACGTATTTTGCTAAAAGAAAATTAAGAAACCGATTTCGTTTTCTTTCCTTGTGGTACGAACGCATTGGGTCCCATGAATTGTGATTCAATCACACATGACGAAAAACACGGGGGAAAAACGGCGACGAATATTCGAGCACGCATGAACTGGCCTCGTGTCCTTCGACTCGGGCACAAAAGATCGCGTTCCGACCGAGCGCCGTCGAGGCGAGGCGAGTCGACACGAGCGCGTCTGGTTCACTCTCGTGTTCGGCTGCTCTCGCGATGTCTCGGCGAGTGTGCCGGCATTCGAAACTCGTGCGAAAGTCCGATTCGTTACGTTAATATTTTCGTTTCTCCCGCCGGCAGTACACATTCGCCGAGACAGTCTCGGCGAGGAAGAGCGAGTGCACGCGGTTCATTCTCGGCTGGCCTCGTGTCTTTCGACTCGGGCACAAAAGACCGCCTTCCGACCGAGCGCCGTCGAGGCGAGGCGACACGAGCTTTCCCAGTTCACATTAGTGTTGAGCACGTCTCATCCAATGAGTACTGCCGGCATCCGAAAATAATTTTGAAAAAAACCTTCTGATTCGAATGCCCGAAACGAAACGGTTTTTTTTTCGTTTTTCCACGTTCGGATACTTCCATATTGCTATATATCGGCACATGTTTACTAGACTATATTATCGTGCGGATAGACGTTTCGGTCTCCCGCGCGGAAATAACGCGCCTCGTGGGGTAATAACTGCGCCGCCGCCGGCCGCCGTGTATTGTTCGAGCGGAAATTACCGCGTGCGCATTATTATTTTTTATTTATTCATCCGGAGCCATAAAGGCCGGGAGGACCGCCACCGTCGCGGCGGCATAAAATGTAACCTCGCAACGTATTAAATCATCAATGTACATTATATATTATATCATATAATATACGGTTCGTACAGCTATAACTTTACTTTTAGCGGCGTTTTCTTCAAAAATATTCCCGTTAAAACGAAACGAACGACGAAAAACACGCGCGCGCGCGCGCGCCGGAACGATAATCATCGATCGGCCGACTCGAGTCGCGGAAACGGGTAGGCGGACGACAGGAAGGACTCTTATTGTAATAGTTTTTTTTTTTTTTTTGGTTCGCGCGCGCCGCAAACGTTTAAAATTCAAATAAAGTACAGTCGGCCGTCGTCGTATGAAAGTTATAATTATTATGTAACGGCAGGGGCTCGTCGACTGAAGTGCGACGATAATAGTCGTAGTGCTTTATTATTACGACGGCCCGCGATCGGCGGCGGAGTGAACTTTCGCCGCGGCTCGCGGAAAGTCGAAACGATTTATAGAATTCAATCGAGAACTATTTCCGAATGAGATCAGGTATTTCGCGCACTCGCGTATTGGAAAATGCTTTGCATAAAACTCAAACTATGGGAATAACTTCTGCGAGGAATGTTATGAATACGAAATATTTGTAATTTATTTCACCGGTAGGTAAATATTAATATTATTTATTTCCCAATTTATCAGTCAGGTACTGAAATCGTATACATTATGAAACGTTATTCGCGTATTTCTTAGCGCGCGCGTGTGTGTGTGTGTTTCGCGTAGATTATTTATTATTAATATTGAAATTTAGTAATTTTTCACTCCGGATCTCTCACGCTTGACGAATGTTGTAAACAATATTTTAAGTTATGTTTTCGTGTTTTTCTAGATGAAATATTATACCGACGACGTCTTGCATTGGAAACGCGACGATTTTTATCATTCGCGACGTCGAAAAACGTACAATAATCAGCTGTGTCGAAATCAAAATGAACGCGTCGATCGCGACGAAGAATATACGCGTATTATCGTTTTGTAATAATAATGTTTACTCGAGAAAGGAATTTATTATTTTTTTTTTGGAGCGGTTTTTTTTCTCTCCGGTAATTTAATATCCGATCGTATTTTCAATATCATCTGCTCATGAGTATTTTACGAGTTCCGAGAAAATATTTCTTCAGTCACAATGCACACTCCAAAAGTATATACTCGGGAACGGGATTTCAATGCACTTTGCATTATTATTGAAAACTACGTATGCATCGCGCACAAATCCATTTCGTCCGTGTCGTCGACTAAGAATGACTAGAATCGTATTCGCGCCGGTATGTGTTTGTTGTTAATCGTCTGAGAAGTCGTAGAGTTGATTTCGATTTCCCGGCATGTTCTACGGTTTTCGAAAAACATTTAATATTACGATTTTGATTTTTCATTTTTCAAATCGACGTTTTTACCAGACGGCAAGACAAGTATAATAATCGAATCCGAAAAAAATATTTCCTTAACATAATAAATGGACGAAAGAAGGAAGGAAATCTAGGAGTGTACTCTATATGAAACGTACATAGTCGACTCGAGTAAAACGTTTTCTTTCTTTTTTTTTATCGTTTCGTGTGAAAATTACCACACGAATTGTATTATTTTGAACTCGAAGCATATAAAAGCGTTTTCGTCGGCGAATTTCACTCGATCGTATAGGGAATTACAAATGGTAGGGACCCAACTTTAAAAAAAAATAACGTACCGAAACGCGCGAGTTTTACACGGTTTCGACGAAACGATTTTCACGTCGTATTTTAAAATAAAACGAGTCGCTTAAAAACACTTACACTCGAGAATAATATCATATTATATTCAACCGAGTTTGTAAAGTTTCCAAAGCAGTAATGTTAAATTAATTTAATTTTAATAATATGTGATTAGCGCCGCGCTATAGCGTCGGCGAAAAACGAGCTTACAATAATATATTATTCAAATCTTCGAATAATCGTCATTCTTAGACATTTACATAAGCGACGGCGGTAGATTCGACGAAAGCGAATTTCGACGGTTATCTAACCGAAAAAAAAAAAACTATGTATACCATTTACATAATATTATTAAACGAATGACGATACAAACGCGTCACTGTTGAAAACACAACGGTTTTCCGCCTTTTTTTTTTTTTTTGCTCACCGATCGCAGACTTTATTATATCGCACTCACGTGAATTCAAAGTGTTTTCTCGCGCGCGCGTGTAATTTCGCCACTGCCGATGATATTATGCGGAACGCGAGCGCGCGATCGCATTTATTTAGAATACGATTGTTTATTTATTTTTTTCTAATAATATTACAACACGTTCTACGAGTATAATTGAATCGCTTATTGCAGAAACCCCATAAGTGGTACATAAATTTAAACTTTAGAGAAATTAATAATAACTTATCGTTTTTCCTAAAAGCATTTTTTTTTTTTTCATTCCTGGAAGTAGAGGAAGGTTCTATACACAACAACGAATATACTCAATACTCATATACTCACCAAGGTTGAAGGGAAGGGGGCGAAGAATATGAGAAAAAAGTTGTTTTACAATTATTTCTGTCACTCCCTGGGGTTTCTGCAATAAGCGATAAAATATAATAACTGAATCGGTCATTTCGAAAAGGCCATATCTCCCTGAAATGAAATATTTCAGGAAACGTGAAAAACTGTTTTTAGAGATCAAGAAAATGGCCTTTTCGAATGCATTCGTTAGTATTTAGAATATAACGAATTGTTGGGGAGATATGGCGGCGGTCTGGCAGGAAATATTCATTATTATTAGTCAAACACGTCTATCGCAATCAGTTTAAAATCAGTTTTAAAAATATGTGGAGAAATGGCCTTTGGGAAATGACCGATTCAATTATTATTCGATTGGTACGCGTTCGCAACGATAACGCGTCGGGTTAGGAACAAAAAGGTCTCGGAATCTTCGACGATTTCCGGACGGGCAATTTCAATACACTCGCGAGCTCGTGTCGCAAAACAACGATTCCCCGCGTCACCTGCTGAAATAGTCGTTTACCACCAGGTCGGAGTTTCTAACTCTACTCGTTTTGATTGTAAATGATTATTCGACGCGTTACGATGACAAATCGGCACCGTTTGTTTAAATACGCTGCTGTACCCGATTTAGTCGAAAACGTGATATTTTTAAAAGTATAATTTGTGACGAGGTTTTTTTTTTTTTCCCTACAACTCGTGAAACTTTTTACAAACGGCAACGCAAAACATTTATATTACCGCAACAAGTATTATGTTGTATACTCACACACACACACACACATATATCACTCTGCTGGTAAATAAATAATTCAGTCGCGGTCAATGTAAGTGCTCGGACGTTGTTTACGCGTTTTTAAATCGAATTTGACAAATCATTTTTTCGCGTTTCGGCATAGGTATACATAATATTTTATTTGTCAAAGTCAGACGATTGTATTTTTTGTTTTTATTTTTTTCCAATAAACCCGCGAATTCTGAACCGCGAGAAACAGATACCGTTTTCACGATTTATATTTATACCAGCCGGCATCCGACAACGGTAGTAAATTTATATTATCCACACACGTATTATATAGGCTATTAAACTTTAAGAAATACATAACAATTTTGGTAATCTCACGTCACACGAGTACTATACCTACATTATTATTAGTCATTTTTATTTCGAAAGTCGTCTCAAACCAGAGAAAAAACAATGATATTGTCTGAGAAAACTTTTACGACCGCTATAACAATTATTATCAACTATAATACTTATATATGTATCGTTGTTTTGTTTTGAAATAACCGCACAGTCAAACGAAAACTCAGATCTTTTGATAACATTTTACCGTCACGCGTCGTCAAACGTACAAGAAAGTTATCGGTCAACTTTCTAATTTTCTTCTGATGTTTTTCTTTCGCCGCGTTCCAGGTAAATAGAGCGCGATCCGCAAGAGCTTATAAATAAGAAAAGTTTTTTTAATTACTGTTTATTCAAAATTCGTCTCTTTTTTTTCTCTCTTTCTTCTATTATCATTAACTCTTGTGGAATGGTAATAATTCGCGTTGCACGTGGACGAAACTATTTATTATTTTCCTCGGACGACTATATTAATAATATGTTATTCATAAAAATATTCAAGACGATATGTAGTATAAAAAAAAAAGACGCCGAGTTATTTTTCAGATCGAAAATACGACTGTTATAAATGGAAAAACGAGATAATTTATTAATTCGACGGAAAAGGAAGTTCAGAAACAGGAATTTAATATTAATGATTTCAATCATTAATTCGCTTATATAGTTTTATCCTCGAAATAACACAAATATTTAATGGACTAAGGAAGTTCGTAAGTCATAATCGAGGTTCGTAATCATTTTTCGTCGGTTCGCGGGGAAGGGGGGTGGGGACGGTGATTACATCGGAAGAGTTCACAAACGACGATGCCGGCGATCGAGGCGTTTCGTTACGACGCGTATTGTTATTGTACTAAAATCCACGCGCGGAAATGGTTTTGTTTTTTTTTTTTTTACAAACGTACAGAGGAGACGCTATACGTTCTCGCCCGAATGAAAATCTCTCTGCGGACGACCGGAGAGCGCCGATAAAATATAATCACGTGCCTTATCGGTTGCAGATCGAACCGCCTCGAATTTATTCTCTCGCGTTTTATTGGAGCTTACCGAGGGACCGCGTGACGATCGATTTCAGATCGGTGAAAACGTCGTCGTATCACGCGCGTCTCCTCGACAAAACGTACGGGCGACGGATTTATATGTAAATGCGTTAGTGAAATAAGCTATTCGAAATCAGATACGAAACGCGCGCGCGCGCGATTCAGATAGTTCTTATTGAAATACGTAACACGCCGATTGTATTCGATAAGAATATTATAACTATTATGAACGAGTACCAATTCGATTTTAAATTAGGACCAGATTATTGGACCACCACTGTATTATTATTCGGTACTTGATGGTGAAATGTAGTATAGTCGACTGCTTCAAAAAAAATAAATAGATTAGCACTTGTTCTTTGCATAGTATCGTATGTTTCCAACTTAGATTTCCCACGAAGCGAAGTTAATATATTGTTTATTCCATTTCAATTTTGATACAATCGAGTAGGTAGTGAGGTATTTAGAATATTTTCAAAATGTAAATGATCAAAAATGTAATTTGTCCTTGATCCGTTCTTTAAAATCAAACGTAAAAATACGATTTACTATATTATTGAGTTTCTTAATTATTTGAATTAAATATTAATTTTCTAATATTTTAGATCCCGCGTCCTGGTTTTACAGCGATGTTATTTTTACTTCTTTTTTTCCGCCCGCGTGTATTTAAAGTGTTCGTTTCGGTTAGTATATTTTTTTAATTACGAATCGAAATCGTTCGAAAACGGCGAACGACGACATTCTGGTAAACTGCAGTTACAATAGACCCGACGGATACGATAAATTACGACAACTAATCGACCAGAACGCCCTATGTTCGATTGAAAAAAAACCGACGAGCCAATAATAATATTTCTTCGATTAAAATAATATTATTGAAATTCAAGTCCGAGCTCGTAACTCTTTTGACTTGTTTCCCCTGTTCGACGCATATCGGTACGTCTCGATCGCGTGATATATTTAAATATTCATTGTTTCGCGCGACGTATCGTGACGTTTTTAAAAGCACGACTCGAAGCTCATTTTTATTTTCGTGCTTTTAAAGCCGTTCCCGGAATTAAAAACCAACGACGACGTTGAGAATTTTGTCGGTTTATCGACGATGCGCGCGTAAATAAACATCCGATGTTTACTAACCGCAGCGTTTCGACGACACGCTCGTTTTAATAAACTACGGCGTTAACCGTATCGCTTGGCGTTCAATTTTTTCGGTAGTTTTTTTTTTTTCGTTCTCTCTCGTCGTTTCAAACTGAATATCGCCTTTCTCGACACGCGACAATCGGAGAAACACGCTATCCAGTGCTGAGTTTTGCGAGGCCCAAAATACTCCCGAGGGCCCCGATAAACGGCTTATACAAATCGAGGCGCTGACAAGGTAATGAGATACGTCTTCCATCTTCTCCGGTATTGAGTCTGGTTTTTACATCGTACGCTTTCGGAAGAATTAATAAATGAATAACGTGTTTACAGACTACCGATTATTGTTTTCAAATCTCTTACATTTGTTTTCGAAAAACGAAAATCAAAGCCGCGGCAATACGAAATAGGCACATAAACACGTCACGAGTCCACGACGTGATCGACCGTCTACGACGTTGATTTCATAATCATATTAGATAAATTATTATTTAATAGTTTTTGAAAAAAATATTAGTGCCGTTTGTAGGCGTGGGATACGAACCACCCGTTTCTAAATATTATCGTCGTCGAATATATTTGATTATCCAACATCGATGGAAAAAAAAAAAACGAGAAAACCAATTCGCCGTGATGATAATTATTTATATAATATGTATTATTGAAGGTAAAAACATACGTTTTCGGTCTATTATCACCACAATATCGCGATTTTTTCGCGCCGAAGCGATTCCAAAAAAAGTGCCCGAAAAAACGGCAGGCCCTAGGCGTATGCCCCCTCCCCCCTTGCGTCCGCCGCGTAGTGAAGCGTACACGAAAATCGCGCACATAATTCATCATTTCCGGTTCGCGTTTGTCATCGAACAATGACGCCCGGACGATAAAATCGCGCGCGACCCGAAACCAGCCGAGTAATGAGCCCCGAGCTCGCGGCGTCTCGGGAACAAACCGTATTATTTCTTAGCCTTTGTGATACGCGCGCGCGCGCGCGGGATATCGTTCAATTAAAGCAATACAATGCAGAGGCACGCGCGACTAACCGTTCGTTATTTTTCCCATTGTTGTCCAACTCGTCGACGACTAATCGCGGGAATATCGAAACAATGGTCGGACAGTATTATCATGTATGACAGTCACCTATGGGGAGGGGTTTCGTACGTTCGCGTCCGATCGCGATAATATTGGTCGCGAAATCGCATTCGCTCGCGCGGAGGGAGACGTCAACCGATCGTCGTCGTTATGTAATCCGACGAGTCTACCGAAATCCAAAGGTTTTACCCGCTTTTATAGGTCACACGAATGTAAATCCATACGAAATTCGCGTATACTCTTAAAATCTGACCTAACCTCGTCGCCACAAATCAAGCACTGTTACACGGAGATTTCGTTTCCAAAGCCAATGTGCGTTTTAACACCGTAACAACGAACAACAATAATATGAGAAGAGTGGTTTACGGGGTGGGGGGGGGGGGGAAACCGTCTCCCTCCGGTTTCGATTTTGGCGAACACGACGTTTTGTCCCAGAGTCACTCTCGACGCTCGTTATAGTACGCGCGAAATATTAAAGCAAGAACATAATGTATATGTGCAATATTCGCACGCGTATTGTACGAGTCGACACGTAAAATAAAACGTCGTCGTGTATATCACCTATACGTTGTGAAAACAACAAATCAAGGGAGATGTGTAGCCGAAAAAACAAAAGAAAGAAAAGAGAAACAAGGTGTTTTGAGTGAGTCTGAAAACAAACAAAACACGTTTTACGTTCGTATACGTACTATATACGAGTATAACGCATAAGAGTCAGCGGCGTATTGACGACGAGAGAGGTTAAGGGCGCCCGCCACCCTCTCAGGCTCGACGCGGCGCCGGCGTTCGTTTATTTTTTTGTTTAAAATAAAACAAACCGTTTTGATAGAAACGAGCGAATGGAACAACATTAGTCGATTAGCAGTGAACTCGAGCTTATTAAAAATAAAAAAAAAAACGTAATGTGTATTTACCGATATTATCACTGTTTTCTCTCTCTCTCTGAAGAATGTCCTCGCGGACAAAAAAAAATACGCCGCCGAAACGAGTACACGGTGCCGCGAGACTTTTTTGTCGGTACACAGTAATCGAACTCTCAAAGAATTCATACAAAGTACGGCTTTTATCGCGATATATTTATTTATATTTTTTATATACTCGAATACTGTTTTAAACGTGATACTGAAGTTAACGGCCTGCGTCGCACGGGAATTATAGTACAGGGTGTTTCAAAATGATTCATCCGATTTTAGTAGACTATAAATATTGATCCTTTAATTTGAGGTAAACGAAGCACCAACCATCTGAAAGGTGAGGTTATCGAGTTTTTATCGATCGCTGATAAGTCGCGATAATGTGCAGTTTAGTCATGTGGCGTACTAACTTAATAGTTATTATTGAAATGTCGACTGAGCAATGGATCGGTCGCTGTAGTGCTAATGACGCTACATTTTGTCCATCGCCGGATCTTACAATCTGTGATTTTTTTCTCTAGGTTTACATGAAAACCATTGTTTATTTACCTCCCCTTCCAAAAGATCTTGACGAATTGAAAAATCGCATTACAGACGACGCCATCAACTTGGTTACAGTCGACATGCTTCAACATTTGAATATCGCTTAGATGTGTGTGGTGCAAGTAAGGGGGGTCGTATTGAACATTTATAAGCATTATACCTAAAACTTGAAATAATCAATTAAAATGTAAAATTTATTTTAACACGATTAATCAAATTTTACAATAAATATGATTTTTTGAAATCGGATGAATCATTTTCAAACACCCTGTATAATGTTGTCATGATCGCGTGATCCCGCATAACCCGTCGCGCCCACATGTTCCGCGACCGAAACAATATCAAACGGGATCGAAAAGGATATATACACATGTATATGCTTCTGACAGGCTTTTAACACACAGTCGTGTTTTACCCCTCGCCGACAATGCCGGTTCGGCCGGTTAAAAATATAAAAAAACAATATGCGATACCTGCGTGTTGGCCTGCAGCATTTCGTATTCGATATAAATATAATATGTTGTGTCGAGACTTTCGACGGGATCGCGCGTTTTGTCGGACGAAAACCTGAAACAAAGACCCATCGCATAAATATCACAATATTCCCAAAGTACGAGGGGTTTTCAAGCAAAAAGGGAAAGTTCGAGGGGGCTTAAACTTTCCGTTGTTCTATGAAAAATCACGATACGTAAATAGTCCCCGAAGACGGGTGTAAACTAGTTAAAAAGTTTGAGTTAGGTTAAGACGTTGATAATTTCGTATACTTTAAACTCGACTAGTCGGATAATTTACTGATTGGCTTAGTAAACTCGACTGGTTTAATTAATCATTGTTATCGCTTGGCGTTTTCGAGTTACGTAGTTTGGAGAGTAAAATAATAATAAAGCTAAAACAATAATTGCATTATTTGATTTTCACGTTTGCAATAGAAGAATCAGTTTTGAACGTGCAATTAAACAGAACGCTGCAATAACTATTGTTGTTAACCGGGTAATAACTGGTATACTGATAACTTCTACTATATTACGGAAGAGCGTATTAAAATTATAAATTAATTAATAATTATCGATACAACATCGATTTGGAATTCGACGTGTTCGAGCTGTTATTTTCATCAATTTGTCGATGAATATAAAATAATAATATGAAGGAATATCGACACGTCGCGAAACGAAACAGAACAGGCCGAACGCCGGGCGTCATTATATAATATACAGTAGAAGCCGGTTATTAGAAACACTTTGGGACCAAAGTAAAATGTGTCAGTTAACCGATTGTTTATAATATAATAAGCGATTGGTTTGATTTGTGAAAAAAAAAAAGATGAAAAATACGCGAAAAATTAGAAAAAATACGAGCTCCTTGCTCGCTTTTGCCCCTTTGGATCTGTCGAGTTTGAGTGCGTACGTGTGTTCAGGTAGAGCTCTAAAATAAAGTCTCGTCCGCATTGAAGCTATCATAGGGCTGGGCTAGCAAATCGGTCCGACGAGTTTCAAACCACGATTGTGCCGCACTAAAATCGGCTTCCCCTTCTCCGTGTGTTTTAACGATGCTGATGTAGTGATGTTCTTCCTTTTCTTCCAAAGTCGAAACCATCCTTCCGTCGCGACAAAATCCTCTTTCCCCGTTTTCTTTGCCAGGTCTTTTGCTTTTTGACGTAAAAGTGGACCATTAATTCGGGCATCTTTTTTCATTTTTTTCAAGATAAAGTAAATATAAACGACAACAAAGATAACATTGGTTACGTACATTGGTTATGGCCTTTCGCCCAATTGTTTCAAATAACCGATGTGATGTTTCAATAACGCGATTGTATCGATTATCCGTGTTTCTAATAAGCTGCCTGTATATACAATAACGAATCGGCCGGAAAACGACACGTTTTCATTCGCCGCAACGCGTGAAAAATCACCCGACGGTGCCCGTTAAAAAATTCCCAAAACGCGCCTCGGACGTCGGTATGAATAATACGAATACCCGCGAGAGACGCGCGTCGACTTGAACGCCGCGATTCCCACCGCCGCCGGTCGCGCCTTCTCCGCCCGCCACGCCGTTCGCGTCTCGAATGTCTCTGCGACGAGTGTTTCAGGTGCGAGATATTTATACGTCGTCGTGACGCGCGATTTAAAACGTTTACGACGGTACGCGATCCCCGCGGACCGTCGAGATTATCGATTGCGAGCCCGCTCGGTCGCCTTTTCTCGCCTTCCTAACACTACACGAGTGTATACTCGCATGTGCGCTCGGCTATTCTCGCGCGACGCGACCCGGTCGATTCGACGAGAAATAATCACGCGCGAATCGCCGCTCCGGAGCGCTTTGTCGAAACGTCAGGACCCTCGTCTGCGATTTTCCCGAAATTTAACGGTCCCGAGTGGCACGCGCGGTGTACGCGACGTGTAGACATCACGCGACTCTTAACGTGACCGAATTTCGCGCGTGAAACGTCTTTTTTTACTCGGCGCGACGACGTTTACGTACGACGACGACGTGACGTATATCTCACGGGGGAGAAAAGAAGAAGAATGAAAAGAAAAAAAAAAAACGATCGATCGACGCCTTCTTGAAAACGTTCGCGGCAGAATTCCGCGCCACTGCATGCCGCCGAGGTAGGTGCTCGTCGATCGGTCGGACGCGAGTGTACTCGAAATACATTTCAAGACGCGTGTCTCGTTTATATATCTGAAACAACGGCTGTTATGTTTGGGCCCGAATTTCTATGCAACGAGCTTTTCGTTTTTTTCTGTTTCCTACGTGGTCGCCGATTATTTCTATTTTTTCCCTAACATTTGTGTGCTCAGGACGAATAATAGATGCAAACACCGTGCTGACGTTGTGATCACCAACGCACAGTTTGAATTTTTCCGTCTAAATTTCAAGCGTTTAACTCGCAAACATACATGTAAAACACACGACTTGTTCGATTGAATTTCGCAGTAAAATGAAACGCGTAAGAAAATGTTTGGGTTATTTTTCGATGAAATTATCGCGCTCGGAAGACGGTAGTGCATTATTTTCTGTTATTAAAAAAAAAAAATGTTTTCATAGTTTTCAAAACCTTTTAGTGCGGCGGCGGGAGTCTCTGTAGTAATTACTCGATCACGTGGGCTGGAAAAATAGCGCGAGAAATTGTCACCACGAAAGACGGATGTTTTCCTCCCCCCCAGGACATCGTCTGCCAATTGATTTATGTACGACATTTTCCCTCGGGCCGAGAGGTTTTCTCCTACTAATGAAAAAGATAATATTACGTTTGACAATTTCACTCGTCTTACGGGGGTAGTAGACGATAATAATCATTTCGACTGATTTACAATTATTATTATTATTCGATGACGACAATGACGATTTCGCGTGTTGAAATTAAATAGAAAACAATAGAATCACGTCTATTTATCGCGCCGATGTCATTCGGAAGAAAAAAATTCATCGATTAATTTGAAACCAGTTCATATTATTATCACTTTCATATCGGACGCTTAAACTTTATACGATTTTACGTATTTGTCTTATTTTCAATAATATTTTGTATATACAAATAATGCGATTTGTAATAAATCGGAGTGCGTAGTATAAGTGTTATTCCGTGTCGGAGGGAAAATGTCCGCGAGCGGCACTCGGGGAAACGTCCAAATTTCTGTCACGTCGTTTGTCCACGGCGATTCGTCGGTTCTGTCGCGCACTCCGTTTCGGACACGCGGCGGCGGCGCATCGTCCCTCAGCCGTGCCCACCAACGCACCTCGGGCGCGATAATGAAAAAAATAAAAATCATTTCCGCGCAATTCATCAAACGGTGGAAGGAAAACGCGATTCGTTTTGTATCGTGCGCGCGCGCGCGTTCTGTCGGACGTTTGATTAGTGGGTTCCGGGTTCCGGACATATGTATTACACGACGGTGATTTTTCAGCCCCCGCAGACGGTAGAGAGAGGGGGAGAGACGGTAAAAGAGAGGAAAAACAAAAAACCGCCAACAGAGTTATGGGCGCCCGTATGGACGGCATTATCGTCATCACAGTTTACGAGTGTACCGCAGAGTTCGGGTTTTCGTTTGGGCACTGCGATTCGTAAAATCGCTACGTTTATCATCGCGCCGTGCGGTCAGGATCCATTCCCGAACCCGAGGAGAACGAAACGATTTTATGGCAAAATCAATCGTCGACACGTTTTAGATACAATAAAAAATTGTGTTTGCTGAGACTCGCGCGAGACTCAGAGAATCGTTTTTTTTTTTTTTTTTTTATTATAAATCCGCGCCGTTATTGATATCGAAAAACGATTCTCGGTCAGCCTCTACAACTAAATATCGCAAGCCGATGATATTATCCAAAGCGATGGGAAAAACGACATTTTATTAAGAATAATGAAAAACCGCGGTTGTCGTTTAAACGTCGCGTAAAAATCGACAGTGATTTTTCTACTGTTATACTTAGATATTATGACGTATACCGCGAGTATGAAATGGTAAAAAATCTGAATAAAAAAACAACGCGAGTTGGTTTTCTTTGCATGGGTAGCGCGAGTGTTCGTTTCTAACTGGTACTGTCAATTTTGAAATAGAATTAATATTAAAAAACTGTGACAACGACAACTTCCCGCCGTGTGATCGAGTGTTATCGATTATAGTGTAAGCCTTACACTGTAAGGTATAATAATCGACTTTTTTTCACAAAATATCTAAAGAATATATAGTTGTACATTTAAAGCTCGTCGTATATATTTTCAGTACCGTAATTTTCCCCGAACCCTCGTCGCATTTTATTTTTCCATTTCTCATATTCCAACGAAACGTCTCGCTAGTCTCTTCTCGCTGGCGACCTCTGGCTAATAACAGTAGCCGATAATAATATTATAACGTCTCCCGGCCGTGCAGTCTGAGCTGCATTCGAAGGGTATTCATTCCGGGGGAGTGGTTTTAGAGGGCGGCATATTTTTTCATATGAAAAATACACTTTTGCTCTTTGTGTTCCTTTTATTTCACAGACTTGAATAATACATGGTATTACTTTGGACTTGTGCGAGTTTCATCGTCGTTCGTTATAAATTTTTAAATATTATTATCAATGTCGGGTGCTCTCGCGTTTCTTTTATTGGAAAAACCGGGCGTCCGAACTTTGGGAAGAGTGAATTCGTCCGCGCGACCACGTGACTGTGTACCGTTCGAGGATGTTTCGGCGATTTTTTTTCCACCGTTGGCGTAAACGTCGTCGTCAAATCGATCTTCTCTTTTCTCTACGGGAGCGGTGCGTTTGTGCTGCAGGTCGACCGTCGGCGGCGAAATCTCAAATGCGGCGTGAAACGGGCACATTGTCATCGCCGCCGTCGTCGCCTAAAACGCACGTCATCGACTACAATGACCGATTTTCGCGCCTTTGACGTGTTACGTGGGCTCTGACGGCGTACGCGCTAAAAGCGTACCATTATTATACGTATTATTATCATCGTCGCCATCGGAGTGTAACTGCCGAAGTCATTAGACGTCACAGATAAACGACGGCCGTGATATCGGAGCCGCGCGCGCCGCCGCGCCGCGCCGGTGTCTTCCGTTCGATTCGACGCGGATAGCGTGGGGAAAAATTACGATCGGCATTAGGCACAATCTGCGGAGAAAATACCGTTTGAGCATTTTTTTATAGCGCGATAATGTTATAGTGTATCTGTGGTAACGAACTTGATCTTACGACGTAAACTCGGGGGGGGGGGGGCTAGTGCCCCCTTGATTTTTCGTAAATTAAAAAAAAAAAAAACAAATCGAAAACATAAGAATACGGTAATTTGTAATTTTTTTGGTTTTCTTCTTCTCGTTGGTGTAATAGTTCGATTTTATTCGGAAAAATAACCGTGCAGGCGACACATTGTTAAAACGAACACATTATTTCCGTTGAAAACAAAACGGGTAGAACTTTTTCGTTTCGTTTCCGCGAGAGAATCATATTATACCTTGGTAGGATATAATATGTAGAACCTTTTCGTTCTATTTTCTGGATAATCATATTAGACAGAATCTGTTTCGTCTTATCAATTACACCCGATGCGCCGCGACCCATTACACTGCAGAACATGTTCGTCCTAAACGATTTAATATTATTATCAGACGGAACCTTTTCGTCCTAAATTATGTATTTAGTTCGAAAAAGTTCGTACCAACACTAGGTTTAATTTAGTTAATGGTCTTCCTTGTTTTAGAACTTTTGCCTTCATATTCTCTCGGTTAAAAAGGATCCGTTCCACTTGTTTTTTCACTGTTTTCGAGCTCCATGTTCCGCGTACGGTAAAAAATCCCGAAAAATGTGAAAAATATATCTGACTTGGGATCATTTCGATTTTCATTCCGAGTCGGCACAATGTCAACGCCGTCAGTTAGTTTCCACGATCCAATTCGTTTATTTATCGCCGACGAATTGTTACGCTTACCGCGAAGTCGCAGGAGTGAGATCACCGAGAAACACTCCCGATTTTCATGTGAAATTTTGAAAATGTTAAGCGTTTACAGAACAGGATTAGCGGATTTCAAGCTATTTTCTTCGCAGTGTTCGGAGATGGCCACTTCGAAACATAGAACCGATAAACATTGCGGGCCACACGTTCGTTACGCGTAAATGATTACACCACTCGATGGTAGTAGCGTAGAATATTTTGAACTTTTTTGTGCGAACAGTTTTTTTGAGTCGATTTACTTACTCTCGAAGAAATATTCGCTTGAAAACGTTTCGAAAATAAAAAAAGCGTCTCATTGAAAACAATATAATCGATCATTTTTAACATCTAAACGTGACAATTAATATTTTAAACGGAAAACCTTTTCGCGTTTTTTTTTCTTCTGTCGGTTTAATGTAATTTCACGTTTACTTAAATTCAACGTGTTTGCATAAAACATTTTGTTTTGCGGAGTGCTTTATAATTGGCATGTTACACATTCAATATATAATACCATTGTGTTTAGTTATTTGAAGCGCCATAATGTACTTGCATAACGCGCGCCATATAGTTACGATAATTAATTTATAATGCGCACGTTTTAATTGTTTTGTAAGTATATACAATTAAAGTAGAACGTTTCGAAAAACAGCTGTTATCAACGCATCATATTTCATAGTAAAAAGTGCTGTTTTAACTAAAAATTCATCAAACTAATAATAAACATATAAGCGAGTTATGAATAAACCATTTTCGATCTTAAAACCTTCGAATGCATAATTTATATGCGTAGTTGTGTAATAGGTACTTTATAATTGATATTGTACGAACCATTTGGAATTAGTTTTCCGTAAAAAGCGCATAAAAAATCAGTTTCGGCCGGGAAAATCTACGTTACAAGACGCACTAAAACGAATAATTATTAAATTACACGACGAGTTGGTGATAAATATTATAGAACGCTCGACCACTACCAGTGAAAAATTGTCGAAAATAAGTGCAATATTCGTGTTTTTCTCTTTTTTTCTTCGACATATTGCAAATGATCGGAAATAAGTTTGGCACATTCGATAATTTACCGAAATAAAAAAAATGAAAATATTTGCCGAAACTTTACATGTCGTCATGAGTTATAAACGTATATTATAAACAATCTAAAACAAATGTGTAGGACATTATATCCGAATACGTTTTTTTTTTTTTTTTTTTGGCTGCAATATTACCGGGAATCCTCGATAAAATATTGTTATGACAATATTTTAAAAATCGAATAACAATGATAAAAAAAAGAAAAAAAAGGCTTTACTGAAAGAACAAAAAAAAACTCGTGACATATTGTTCAAACTAAAACCTCATTGGTCGCGTTCAGAACTTTTCGTACCTACCGCAGTTTTTAACTTCCGAGAAAATAACTTCGGAGAAATTATTTTCGCCTTTTTAATAACATCGTAAAGTTGAATCGCGTTTCCGATAAACTGTTTTCCAGTCATTATTTTCCATACTATTCATAGAACAATAGCTATTTATTATTTATTCGTAAAAGACACAATATCGATATGAGTACTAAATCCTTTCTGTTTTTTTTTATTAATATTTTTAATTCGTATTTCCTTATGATGGTTCAATCGTTTTCGTAATAATTACGTGGATTTCAATAAGACTCGTGAACGACGAGTGAATATTCTTGTGCAAAGTAAAAACATCGCTAGTAGAGAAATTAAATCGTGTCGATCGAAAACAAGTGTCTGGTAACGTTTTCTCTTTTAGACGAAACCCATTTCCAACGTTTGAAACGAATCGGACGTAATTTTATTTGTTTTTAATTACATTTTTTCGTCGACGAAATGAATATTTTGCTTTTGATATGAAAATCGATTAAAATTCGGTCGATAAATTATTTAAAAAAAAAAAAAAGAAGAAACTCTTAATGATTTTGACGTGGACGTTTTCCGAACGCGCCGACTTAATCCGGGGTCCGGTCGCAAACCGATGCGAAACGTAAACAATTTTAAATACATCACTGCATACCTACTCCGTAACACGTAATAATCGCTGTGTCGACAATTATTATTATCTATCGTTTGAGTAGCAATAATGTCGACGAGAAAACACTCAAGTATAATGAGAGACGTGTTAATCTCCAAGAGACCTGCTCGTGGACGAGAGATAGCGTTGCTCACTCGAAAAAAGCAATATTCTCACGGTCGTCGTAAAAAATCGCACTATAAAAGTTACGATTTATCGGCGTGCCGCGTTTAACAGTGGCTCGCAGCTTTCCGTTTCGATTTCTTTCCACGCCCAGAGTGGAAACTCTCCGAATCACTTATTATTTCACCTCGCCCGTGTGACACGGCGAGTTGTAAATGCGAGTCGTCGCGACCGTAATCAAGATGGCTGCTACGATGACCCCCGCGACAACACCCGAAACAGGAAAAACCGTCGGCGTCTTATCTCTCGCAGTTACGCTCGAACCTTGCTCGGTTCAACCGGATGCTCTGCGCTCCGTACCAAAGCCGCACCCTCGTGCATATCTTATCTTCGTCGTCGGTGTAGATTTTCGCGTTCAAACGCCGTCTTTGCCCCGTGATTATTAGAAAATCTGAAATATTTTGTTGGCCCGCGAGTTTTCTCGGTGTTATTTTCTGTCGGTTATTCGAAATGGACGCGAGTACAGGTCGGCGACTATACATATTATAGACTACTAGTCTGTTATTACGAAAATCACCGACAGAATAGTACTCGTGCGGCCGAAAGTGTACTACCACTAAAACAGTGTTTCCCAAACTTTTTATCTTTACCGCCCACTTCCAAAAAAATATTGTTACAAAAGTATGCAATAAAAAATGAAATTTAGTTTCATATAATCTAAATGCACTATAATCTATAAATACAAAATACACAATTCAGATAATTTAGATCACGTACGGTGTCTCTGTTATTGCGATAACGATAGATGAAACTGTCACCGCCCCCTTTTTGTAATGAAATGCCTCCCAATTAAGCTTGTAACTTCCATTGCCCCCTGGATGTCTCTAGCGCCCCCAAGGGGGCGATATCGCCCACATTGGGAAACACTGTACTAAAATTACTGAAAACCGTGAAAAAAATTTCCCACTCCTTCCGCGTATCGTTCACCGACGATTTGAGAAAATCAGATATCAGAAACACTATTTAGGATAACATTTGTATCGGCCAGACGAGATTTTCCATAGAGACAAACGATCGTGAGAGAAAATTTCACTCGAATCGTAATATTAACTCGCTGCTTGTATAATATCAGCTGACGTGTAATTTATCGTACGATAATTTAATACAAAAAAAAAGGCCAATTTAAACCAATTTTTCCAATTCACTCGCGTTAATCGATAGGTAAAAACACAAAAACCGTCTGAATAATCAATAATCACGCTGTTATAGAAATAAGAGCGTATGCACGTTTAATTTGTTACTTTTTAATTACGATTCCGTTTTCTCTTTTCGAAATTGTTTTTTTTTTTTATTATTCCAGGGCAAGAGTCTCGACCCCTTTGCGACGACGAGACGTCGTCGGGTGCATTTATGCGCCGTTCGTCGTTTCGGCAAAGCGATAATCCGAAAACTACATCACCAGAAGACACGCGAGAAGACCACGCGAAACCAGACGTATCGCGTGTCCGTAGACGCGCTCGTCTTACAAAACACACCTGTTTCGATTTTCTCTGTGGCCGGCGATGAAATAAATATATTTATATGATTCCGAAAAAAACAACGACGACGACGACGCATACGCTTTGAAAATACAGTCCTACGCAATCGTACGCGCGCTACGTATAATTAAAATATCGCGTTCGCCGTACAACGGGGGCAGGACGAAAAAAGGTACCTACAGGCCGCAGCCGACCATTAAAGTGTCAATGTCACCGTCGACCCCGCGCGGACGCAATTAGTCTAATTTTCGTCGCAGACCGCACTACGTTAGATGTGGCGAGAACGCTGCCGTTTCGAATTCGTACTCACTTGACCGCCGCGCCGAATAAACGCGCACTCGACTAATTGAAAACTACACCGACGCCGCGTCGTCGTCGTGACTAAATAATAATATAATATTGTCGCCGAAGGATATCGACGCGCGCGCGTCCCGCACGATAAACGCACCAAACAATATGGCGAGCTCGTCTCATCGAATGCGTTTTTTTTTTCATAAACAATAATATTCGTTTTTCCTCGAATCTACTCGCGGGGCGTTTAACCGCTTCGCCCGAGCGTCGTCTCCGTAAAATTACTATTCGACCCCGACCCAATGCGCAGCGCGGGCGGGCGGGGTCTCGTTTAACGATTTATAGGCCCGGCGCGGTTTCGAATCGTAGACATTTCCACGATCGTCTGCGCAACAATTCGAGTCCAGTCCGTTCGCGCGATATAATAATATCGAATGCAAAAATAGTCGATCGCGTTCATGAATTCGTTTCTGTCTCTAGAATTGCTCCGAGCGGCTCGTCGAACGAAAGAAACAAATACAAAAACACGCGCGCGTTTGACGTTCGATTTTTTTTCTCCGTCCCGTTTTCGGTAAATATTAATTACGATAATTTCGCTGATTTCGTTGAACCGTTATCGATGACGAGACGCGTGGACTCTTCAATAGCGCGCATTGTCCCAGCCGGTACAATTGCCAACAATGAAATAAAAACGATCTGGACGCACTCGAGGTGATTAGCACGAGAGTACAAAAACATTCGTATCGAAAATATCGATTTCCTTTTCGTTTTACATACAATACAACGACAGTTTAGTAAAATCATATTCGGATATGTAAATTTTCACGCGGTTTCCGGTCGAGAGTCTGTCGGCGTTTCTCCGCGACTCTCGTGATAATCGAACCGTAAAATGTGACGATAATAATCATACAATATAAACGCGCAGACTCAGATTCGACGAAATCGTCGGTAACGTAATTTATTCGTCTCGTACACGTGACGCGCGAGCGCGTCGGACCGACGACGTGTAGGTACATAGGCAGCTAGTTTGCATATCATACAGCGAGCGCGGCGAATCAAATTAAAATTACAAGTGTGAATCGTTAATTATTTCAACTTTAAAAAAAAAAAAAACACACACACGCGCGCGCGCGCTACTAAAACTAATTGACGGTCTCGTTCAAACACGACGCCGCCGCGCCGCCGCCGCCGCCTTCGAGTGTTTGTATTTGTTTTACGATATTTATCATTTTTATAGTTTTGACGGAACGCGGAATCGCGCTAACGAGTAGTTACGCTCGTAATATAATACGCGTTGTAATTATTAATTTCATACCGCACGTGCATCGCGTACGGCACAAAAGAAAAACAAATATTTCAACGCGGTCTCTCGCGCGCGCGTTCAGTTGAGCGGTTTAGCGGAGCGCGCCATCGATTCCGACGGAAAGTTTTCTATTAGCCCCCGCGCGGCGGCAACTCGTAAACCATCCAGAGTAAATACGGGACAACTACCCCCGGTGTTATCATAACAAATATACCGAACAACCCCGTATTTATTTTACATATTACGCGACGCAATCTGTATTCTTATACCTAAACACAGTTTTATACGTGTGCGTCTGCGTTGCGAACGCGCGCCGCGTTCGAAATCCTTGTGTGCGGCATATTAATAGCGCGCCTCGATTTAAATACACGTTCGCGGCCACGAAAACGCGTCCTTTTCGCACGGTCCGGCGAAATAGTACCAATCAAACGCGTCCTCGCAACGACGACAAACAGGTATCCGAAATATTTTAAGAATATATCGTATATTATAAATATGTGTGTGTGTGTGTGTATTTTTTTCTAAATTGATACTATAAAATTGAAAAATCCCAAACGGTTTAAACTTTAAAGCGTTAACAAACACCGCGTCGTCGAACGGAATCGACAATAACGACCGGCAAACGTCAGCGTCTGCGTCACGTAAAACCGTGGAAATATTGTAAATTGTTATCAAAAGTCGTTGTTTGAAATTACAATATTATTAACAATAGGGTTTGAACGAAACCGTTCTTTTTTTTACGTACGATTGATTTTTGAAAATAATTTTTCCGAGGAAAATAATAGTTTTTGGGAAACGTTTGAAAGTACCGTGTTATAGATACTTTAAAAAAAAAAAAAAACTGCCCGGAAAGTATTTGGAATATGCCGACCGAAGTATTTTAATTACAGTTTTCCGGGTATTATATTCGGAAATATTACCTCAGAGTGTAAATTTTCGAAATATAATAATCGTGCGTAATTATTACTATATTACTCGATAATTCCAATACTAAACTTAAGACGAATCGCAGATCGACCTTTCCGAAAACGTTTACTTCCAATAAAATATACGATTATTGAAATATTAAGCAGTCGAAAAAAAAAATAATAAAAAATGAATAAAGTCGAAAGAACGAGAAAACAAATAAAAATGATAATTTTCAAACAACTCGCTTTTGTCGAATTTAATCGCAAAATATAAATAAATTTAATTTAAGAAGCTCTTCTCATTTGTTTCCGAACCCAATTTACAGTGCGATTTAATAATGATTTTAAAATTTATTTAGATTATTCTATAATCGAATTCGTTTGTATTGGATTGCATTTTTTCGTGAAAAAAAAAAACATTTACACTCGATTAAAACGAATTCCTACATCGTGATTTATTAAATCCTCAATGTGTAAAATTATAGAAATCTACAGTTTATATTTTCGTCGATTACAGTAATTATTATCGAAACGATTTTTAGACGTTTTTAATTTCAATTTATTCAATAAAAACAGTGGTAAAAACACACATTTCTCATTAAATATGTGTTAGCATATACGTTCTATTCGAATTAGTTTTATAATTGCTAATAATATTATGCGCAAACGTCGCGGCGCGAAACAAATATAAATAGACAAATGCAAACCATTGTGACTCCTAGTGTAGACGTTTTACAAACGAACAGACTAGTGAGTAAATATTTTTCAAACGCTCTCGATAATTCAGTTGTATCGCGCGCCGCGATGCGCAATCGGAAAACATACCCATCGAATGCAGTAAAGAAGTAAATAAAAATACTCCGCGTATACCTTTTCGAAAACGCGAAACGTTTGTGTGAGATTTTATCGGGAGCGAAACAATCGGGAAATATTATTATGATTACGTCCATAGGAAATCGATCGTTTGTTTAACCGAACTGAAAATCAGTCATCAGTTTTCCTATAATTTCTGTCTCGCTCTCAAACACATAAAAACGTTAGCACTGTAGGGGAAGGTCTACGCGCGATGAAACCCCTTCCTAAAATATAAAACAAATCGTCTACAACCATTTATCAAATGCTTTGGTTCGGCGCGTAAAATATCGATATTGATTAAAATCAATACATTCGCCAATAAAACAATAAGGTACCTTATTTAGACCAGTGGTTCTTAGCGGGGACATTTCGGTCTCTCCGGGGGGTGATAGTTTTGAAGGGGGCGTTGAGGGGGCGGTGAGCTTTTTTTTGTTTTGTTAAGTGGTGTAAAATATAACCATTACTATCTAAAAATAAGATTTTTTTACTTTAATTAATAATTTAGTATACTGATGAATAAATAAATATATATATATAAGAAGAAAATTTGATTTTGCATGAGGGGGGGGGCGTTAGCAGTTAGTTATTACGATAAAGGGGGCGCTGAACTGAAAAAGGTTAAGAACCACTGGTATAGACGATTAGATTTAAAGAAACTATGACAAATTATACGGGGTTTTCGTAGAAAAATACAATAATATTTATATGGCTATACGTATAATATAATAATTTTTGTTTTCAGATGGCGAGCGGGGCGTGTGCCTTGATTCGATTAATACGTGCATCGTGGAAGCAGTACGCGTTTTAATTTAGTTATATTGTTAAAAGATCTAAATTGAAAATATTTTAGAAGCCTTCCATCTATATTATCGGTGCGACTTTACGAAAAGTGTACAGCAATTTTGTAAAATCACCGCCGCGACAAAGTATGTTTTTATAAGCTTAATTTAAATCGTTTTTTTTTTTTTTTTTTACTCAATATTAAAATCTTTTATGGCGATCGTTTGTGCCCCGTTACTTACGGCCATTACTGTTTACAATATACAGTGTGAAAAAGAAAAA
The DNA here is from genome assembly GCA_948098885.1 of Drepanosiphum platanoidis. Classification (NCBI taxonomy): domain Eukaryota; kingdom Metazoa; phylum Arthropoda; class Insecta; order Hemiptera; family Aphididae; genus Drepanosiphum; species Drepanosiphum platanoidis. The sequence goes on along the minus strand of OX402528.1, from coordinate 7,090,095 downwards.
CACATTTACAAGGTACCTCGAGAGTACAGCCTGCGACATTTGCCAATATTTTATTGTTATAAAACTCATTCGTACCGATGGCGACGACGATAAAATACGTGGTTCTCGTTAACACGATAACAGAATGTAATGAGCGATGAATTCGTAAAAAAAAAAATAAAAATATCATTTCAACTGATAAGTGTAAAAAAATTAAATTATATTAATGTAGTGCGAAAAACACGATTTTAAATCCTAGAGACCCGGGCCTGTGAAGAAAACGCAACAATTTAGAGGCTATGGGTCAAATCGCAACCCCTACCCCTGATAGACACACACAAGGGCTAATAGTAGAAACTCCAAGTTTTTAAACTAGCAACCCCAAAATGTCATCGGATCAGTTTGGGCACGACTTTGTTCGAATAATTTTCATTCAAATTTTCACTTAAATCGTAAAATATCGAATTTGTGTTTTAAAGTTCGGAAACAAGTCGGTTCGTTTTTATCCTTTATGATGTACGTATACGAAATTAGAAGTGAAAAAACTTACAAACTCATCGACTGTTTGTATCCGAAGTGATTTAACCATAATCGCCGCTACACAATAAAATACCCAACGACGTAATAATAATAATTGATAAATCCGCATTGAAAAACCTAGATCTCATGTCTATTTCTACTCGATAGAATAAATCGTCCGTTTCGTAAAAATCACACGAGTTTATTTACTTTTTTTTTTTAAAAAACCAATACGCGCGCACCGCACATTTCAAAACGTAGGTAATGACATAATTATTTTAAGAAAATACTCACTGGGCTAATCCTGGACCGCCGACAATAATTATTAATTTCAACGTCGTCGGTTCGTCTGAAAAATAGTTTCCCATATATACACTCGGCGATAAATCGGCGACGGCCGCGAGAACAAAACGCCGTCACGCGGCGTATTCCAAAACGTCTTTTTCGAACGACAATTACTTATTAGTTCGACGTAATGATCGCGCGCCCGCGATGGTTTTGTTCTCCGTACGGAATTGAAAACAAAAAAAAATCGAGACGAGAAGAAATCGCATATTCTCTCTCGTCGAGGTAAAACAATTTTTTAATCGCCCCTACTGGCTTACAAATAACTCGTCATCGGAATTCGAATTCTCCCCCGACAGAAAGACGAAAAAAAATCCCCGTCGAACGGCTCTATCCGGCGCGCGTTCGACGAACCGTACACGGTGTGTGCAGCACTTACTTTTTTTTATTTTCTCTTCTCTTTCTCTCTCGCGTGTTAGTCGGAGCCTTTTTTTTCCGAGCCAAACGACCGGCCCCGGTTTCTGGTGAGTAAAAATTAAAATTGAAAATTAAAATTAAAAAATAAAAATAAATATATTATGTTATTTGTTGTTTCCCCGAGTCGCGGCGAATCGTAGGTGTAACGGTTCGACGCTCGCGCACTACACGACTGCCGCCGCCGCCGCCGCCGCCGCCGTCGTACCCGGAAAACTTTTTCATCAAATAACGTCACGTGCGCACGGTGCGGCGGCCGTTGCGTTATTGTTACGGGCGGCGGCGTCAGACTACCTGTTGTGGTCGGTCGCCCGACGCCTATGGATGGAGTTGTGGGTCAGTCGTGCCAACCAGCGGGGGGAGGGGGTGGAGAATATTTCATGAGAAACCTCTCGTTTCCGCTCGTCCTTCGAGACCCGGCGAAATTTTACTACTGGCGATCGAGTGCGATCGCGAAAACTTCCCGGCAGAGACGACCGCGTCTTCTCTCGAGTTTCGTCGCCCCCCCGCCCGAGTCGTATAGCCTACGATCCGACGGTTTTTATTATTTTTTAAGAAAACGTATTTATTTTTTACCGTCGCGAAGAACGGACGACACTTTGAAACTCGTAAAAACATTCGACGGTTCGATAAAACGCGATGATTCGCGCGTATCATATAATATGTACAATAGGCCAGGGCCCGCCAAGCTATCCGATGTGGTGGAAAAATATTTTAGTTTTCGTTTTAAGAATTTTCCGCATATAATTAAGTAATAACTAAAAAATACAGTGGAACCTCGATTATCCGTGTTCGCGATTAACCGTGCTCACTCTTCCGAAAATTTAAAAATAAGTATGGACTGTAGATATATATATACGTATGTAGTTATAATCGAACATTTTGACTGTTCGTGACTTATATTCAAACAAAAAAATGAAATTTTCAAGTTCATACCTTGTGCAGAATTATCAGCTAAGAAGAGGAAAACTATGAAAAAGTCATCATTATCTGACATGGAATCTGCTCTTTTTTAACGGTTTAAACAGAAGCGTATTGAAGGCATTCCGATTTCTGGGCCAATGGTTTGTGAAAAAGCAAAAGGGTTTGAAAATTGAGGAAACATTCAATGCTTCACAAGGCTGGTTGTTTATTATATAAATTTCATTATTATAAAAAGTCTAGATTAACCGTGGTTTTCGTTTATCCGTGTGACCCCTCCTCCCCATCATTACCCCGGATAATCGAGGTTCCACTGTAAAAGTAGCTCCCTTCTGATGTTGTTCTTGACAACTAAAAACAGCGAAAACCTCATTGATCACAAATTTGTTAACGTTCGATAAACAACGTTTCGTTGTTGCCGCGGCGTGATTTACCAAGGTGAATTTATAGTCGAATAATTTTTTAAAAATTATAGTAATAAAATATAAATCCGTCTTCGATTTATCTATTTTTCTCTAAACAATTTTGGCCCGCGATGGCAAAGCGTAACTCGACCCGCAGTAAATAAAGGCTGGAGACCCCTGCAACAGGCGATTCGAAACGATCGGGCGATTTCACATAGATTTGTGTTCTCGGCGAGTGCCGAACTCTTCGATCATCATCTCGCGTCATGATAATCGATCGATTCGACGTCGTCCGGCCGTTCGTCGAACATCGTTGCGTAGAATTTCACTGTTTTCACAGCGCGCCAAACGAACTGGACGTGTCGAGTAAAATATCGCGGAACGTACGATAACGGGCCTCGTCGCCTTGAGAATATGAAATCGATTTGAAATTCGTTCAAATATCGAAGAACGCCAACGTTATTTCGAAAGTCATTGGAATTCTTCGCTCGCCGCGTTTCTCAAACTCTCGTTATTATTGATTAAACAACCGACAAGTTTTTATATTTACAAACAGAATCCTTGATCAAATACGATGGGAGTTCGTAAACCTTGATTTTTTTTTTTTTCCCCCCACACATTTTAAAAGGTAAAATTTGAATTTTTCATCGGTCCATTAACGGAGCGTTATAAAAGTTTAGTCTTTATTACCTATGGTCCATTGATTTTTATTCGGTTGTCGCGCGAAAAAAAAAAAAAAAATGAAAAAAAAAACCCCATTATCATTCGTACCAGACCGCGGTGTACCTGTTCAAAAGCACATTCCATGCGAATAAATTTGTTTTTCAACTATATATTTCAAAGTCACGCGAGTGATGTACACGAGATATGTTCGGACGTCAAAAGATATTTTAATTCCACGTTAATTCCGTTTTTCGTTTTGAGTTTCGTTAAAAAAATAGTATTGTTTTTTATTTTTTATTCGACCCCGTATTATAATATTTGTACTCTTTTTTATTTTCTACATATCACAAACGGTCTGCAGGTAATGTCTGTTGCTGTTGTCGTCGTCGTCGTTTTGTTTTTTTCTTTTTTCTCCACACGTTTTACCTGTACATATTATATTATAGTAACAGCTTGCGCGGTAATTTTCCGCCCGCGCGTTACCATTATTGCGGTGCTCCGGCGCAAGATTTCTGGTTATTAAATTGATTTATTATAATATTTTCCGCGCGGCATAAGAGTTTGCCCGGAAAAAAAAAAGGCACGTTTTTCGCTCGCCGCGTTTTTCCTAACCGCCGCCGTTCGGGTCGAACTCAGTGTACCGTTACCTGGTCCCGCGGACATCGATTTCTTGTGCGTCGACCGCGCGCGAGCGTATCAATTTTCGATAAATTAACAATTCACGCCGTAAGACGGTATTGCTAATATCGCGCGTGACCGCAAGGTGTGTTCCATACGTATATATATATAATACAATATCATAGTGATGTCGAGAATTTATAATTATTCACTACTTCTAAATATCATTCGAGTGATTAAAAATTTATTTTTACGCGACGACGACGTAGACCTGAGGAAGAAGTAGTTTACTACCGTCGTCGTGGCGCGATAATACCGCCAGCCTACTCGCGATATTCGACCGCGCACGTCGTCGGTTACTACGTACCTATTATACCGACAAGACCGAATTCCAAAAACCGCAATGAACACGTCGAGTTCTCGTCGTTGATAATATTATTTCATCGAACGTACGTGTCGTCGAGTCGATACGGAATAACAAGCTTTCGATTTAATTTGATGAAAAATCAAAATCAATACGATCAAACGGGAAAGCAGCAGTGGCGCACGAGTCGATTATGAGGTCTATAATCCTTTTCCGAAAGGAAAAAAGTCTCATCGAATAAAGGAATATCAAATCACTGAAATTCCAGGAGTTATTGATTTTTACACAGCATATACACATCTCGATGTGATGTTTCGCTATATACTTTAATAAAATATATACCTAATGCCTAGTTATTATTTAAAAATGTCTATAAAAGACGATTAAACGTATAAAATAAAATAAAAAAATTTTATTTTATTAAAACTCGAGTAAATTTTAAGAATGAAAAATAATATTATGCTTTCGATTAATTTTATACATAAGTATAGCTTTTTGAGTTATTTACGGGTTAAAAGTTATATATTTCAATGTATAATATAAAAACCTTTCTCGACAAAAAAAAAACAACGTATCAACGCCACTGTGAAAAAGCAATAGACGCAACTCAGTGATTTCTGTAAAGTTCAAAACAGTAATAACTGGAAGAGTAATTTAACTCGAAGACATTTTGGTGAAAACAAAAATCGACCAGATTCTGACGGAAATCGTACACGTCAAAAACGAAAACATTTTTTCGAGACCAAAAACAGAGTCCAAACGAGATCAACAATCGGGGTGAGATATAGAGTGAGGAGAGGCAGCGACACAATTTCGATCTAAGAATCCGGTTATACAGGGAGACGGTATTTGATTTTTTGCGCTATTTTTCGATTTTTAAACCGTACTAAAAGGTTATTGAAATAAATTTATTATTTTAAATTTATCTCAGAGAAAAATAGATAAGAAACAACCATTTTTAATACACTCGAATTATTCGGTGTAAATTTATAATAAACGTCAATGCGTTCAAGATTATTTCGGACAAACTATAACTTAATACGGAACGTCGACAAAAGAGAAAGATAGAAAAAAAAATCAGTACCTGATGATAAATAATAAACAAATTGAACACACTTTCCCTTGGAATTTCATTTATTTATTTAATAATATATTAAATAATATTGTGTTCATTTTGTTAACCATATTATATCGATAATAAACCCTATACTTTTTAGATTGTCTCGCCATCGATAGGCTTCGCGTCTTTCGTTGTCCTAGACTCAGGAAAATCCTCGAAACAGCATTGCTGTCAATATGCGTCGTCGACATATTATCTTTACGATGAATATTTAACAATAAACTACGCGCCGAATGGGATCAAAAGATTGTGACGAAACTCGCATTTTAATTGAATCTAGTCGTTGTTATGTCGATTGAAAACAGAAAGGCAGTAGAAAATCATCTCCACGGACAAACAATTATTATTATCAAACTAAACGATTACATTTGAACCGATAACGCGTAATTATTCATCACATGCCAACGGAATGTAAATATTATAACAACAGCTATTCGATTTACTGAAAACAAATCGTGGCACGCGCGAGTGCATTTAATTACCTAAAACAAAAGAACCCCTGCCAAATCGTATTAATCGGTTTTCGTGTGAACTAACGTACACAAACTATTGTGCATATTATACACACACAATATAAATAAACAATAGAAATAGACGTAAACTAAAAGGAAGCGCGAGAGATAGCGACTATCCACTAAATGAAAATTTAAGACGGCAAAATGCTTTCCTTGATTTCTTTGTAAATTAAAATTTTCCGAAATACGAAAATTTAATTATTTTTTGTTACTAGAGTACTTATACTTTATTCAAAAATAAAAAAAAACAAAATTCAAAGAAAATATTTTATTTTCGAGTAGATGGGATTTATTTTATATATACAATATACGTCCCATCTATTATGAAACCGAGTTTTGCCCTTCCTCTTAAAAAAGTTAATCCTTAACTCGTGTCTTTGTGATTGTTTTTAAAATATGATCGTATTTTAAAACTCGTAAATCGTCAACGGCAGGGACGATCGAACGTTTTTCTTCGGTATTAGTAAGACGTTCCATTCGTGAGAACCATTGTTTGGTATTTTTATAATTAAGTTACTTTTTGAACACGCACGACGAGTTAAAATCAAGTCACTCGCGCGCAGAATTATCAAGGCAAACCTTAAGGTTTCAATACGATCAAACCGCAATTATCTATTAGTTTTTGGTTTCTTTTTTTAGAAATGAATAAAATCGCCGTCTAAAACTACACGGAAAAATCGTGAAACGAGTATTTTTCAACAAACGGAAACACCAAAATGTTTATGTAATATTTTGTAAACAATCAAAATACCTACGTATGTTTCGTTTTTACTTAAAAATTGGCCACGGGCCACGCGCGGTTTGCAACCGGGCATCGCTGCCGCTTATCGGCGGTAACTTTTTCGTTACGTTTCATAACGCTGCCGCGCTGGAAAATCGCCGATTAATAATAATATTGTACGGTAAAATACGATTTCGTATGCGCTGCTCGTCGAAAATAAATCCAATAATCAATATCGGGTGCGAACGCAGGGGGGAGGAAGATGAGTTTAAACCCCGTCGAAGTATCGGGGAAAAAAATAATACTGCCGTGGATTTTATTAGTCGGCCGACGAGGTTTTTGCTCTTCCTGAGCAATGTTTATAATAATATAATAAGTCAAAACTGCAATAACGTCAGAACGCGATAAAGACATCGATTAATGCGAAAAGATATCGCTGATAGGTGTACTTTGGGCAATTTCATAATGCACACCTCTACACCGACACGCGTAGTTTACACTAAAGGAAATCCAAATAGAAACGACGACCAAAATGTGTTCGATTTCAAAAGTAAGTTCATAAAAATATGACCGATGATCAAATGTATACAATCTTCTATTAGAAGACGTATGGAAAGTAGAAAATTGACAAAAATATTGCGACGTATTTATTTAAAATCGGCTCTATATTTACCAAATTTATTTAAAACTTTTCGATGATACGAGTATTTTGCAATTTTTTTACGTCTATTTCGTGCGATTTAATAGTGATTTTTAATTTTTAACACTGAAACCTATAGACATTTTTTTTTTAATCCAACAAAAACATATCGTGCACTTTTGAAAACTGTATATAATTAGAAATTTGGCAATGTTTCGTACGGCAATCGTGTGACGTTTTACGGGTTTCTATTGTTATATAACCAACGTATGCAATCGTGTTCGCGAAGAGGTAAATCGTACGCGATCGGGTTCCATACGATAGATTTATCAATATTCGAAATAAACAAGATGCGCGTGTACCGAAATAAGATGTACTCTTTGTAAAAGACGAAAGTATCTATAAAAAAAATCAAGGTTTCCGGTGTCTTTTGCGAACGAAAATTTCGTCGAAAACGTAGATATATTTAATATATATTATATATATATTATACAGGTAGCAACTAGACACTACTGTTCGACAACTACTGCGTTGATTGCCAACTCGAAAAGGCTATCGGGGGTAACCTCTGCCAAGTAGTTTATTGTATTGGCTGCATTTCTGCAGGATGACCGTGATGAAACTTTCCATGCCATTACCCCGTTGGTATTAATGTGTAATATAAACTAAGAGTACTGGTGAATCGACGCGACAGAGAAACGTCGAGCTCTCATACAATAGGGTATATGAACGTAAGTATATTGTTATAACGAATAAGTAGATATAGATAAATTTCTTTCCAAAATATTTTATAGTTTTTCAAACGAAACTATCAAAGTATTAACCAGTGGCGCGTAACTAAGAGGGATCAGAGGGTGCGGTCGTACCCGGGCCCGTTCGTATAGGGGCCCAAAGAAATAAAAAAATTTTTCTATTAATTATTAATTGAATATTCAAGTGTATAATTTTTTGAAAATTTGTATTTTAAAATAAGTAAACCTATGAGTGGAGGAGCACAAAAGCGCAAAAAAATAATAGAACAAAAATTTAAAGATGCTAAACTGCCCAAATTAGACAGTTTTTTTAAAAAAGACAGTTGAATCTACTTCGGAAAATCCTACTATAACTACATCTGTTTTTGAAATACCACATGAAAACTCCGAAAAAAATAACGTTACCGATATTTGTCAAAATATTAACAATACTGATGATTGTGATATTATATTGTTAAGTAAAAATATGGCGATCATTTGCACAAAACAGTATCCTACTGATATAGTTAATTTTAGTAAGGTGAATACACTCCCCCGGATCTTCTTAATATATATACCTGGGACGATGGGGGGCCCGTTGAAAATTTCGCTCCCGGACCCAAATTTTGAAGTTACGCCACTGGTATTAACATTACTTTTTTGATAGAATTAGACAATCGTAGCACTCCCGATGTTTGGATTCTATATTTATCTCTCTCGCGACGCACTCGAAAAATAAAGCATGTTATTCGATGCCAATGTGTATTTTTTCGTTTATAAAACGAAACGTATAGCGCGTCAAGATCGAAAGACGAGAATCAGTCGTCGAAACGTGTAAAATAAGCGTCGATAATCGTCGTGCATCGGTACGACTGAATGCACGCGCGTACTTACGCGTTGAACGGTAATGGAAACCACACATACACACTATAGTCTTGATAAGACCAACATATAAACGGCGCATTGTTAGAGAAGGGAGTTATTGTGCTTTCGCAGCCGATAATGTACAACCAATAACGGTTTCCTTGCCACGCCGGATGTCAAAATGCTAACGGTAAATCGAAATGTTCCTAAATATTCTTTAATAGGTCATCTAACTAGAGATACGATGCACGGACGACCTAATAAAACGACCGCACTGCTTTGGAGAAAATACGAAAATTCCCTCGACGACCACAAACGAGATCGCTAAAATTCGATAAAATTGTTGGTAAAAAAAAAAAGTTTAATAAATGAAGATAAAATAAAATGTATGTAAAAGAATTTTAAAAAAGAGCTTTGTCATAAAGAAGAAAAAAAAAACCATACATTTGATATGAAAAACAACACACCTACTTCTGGAATAGAGTTGTACGACGAAACAAATTTGTAACTGGGTTGGCATTATAAAGCAATTAAGGAAAAAAAATTGCAAAACCACATCGTAATCCTATTGCTGACCGTCGTCGCGCGCGAGTGTAATAAATGAGAGCACGCGACACAAACGCGCGTCCTTTGGCAACCGGTGTCGGGACAGACATTAAACCGACGACGTAATATTATAATCAATACGATTTTCGGACAAGCGACCGATGTGATGTCGGGGATATCAGATTCGAAGACCAAGACGAATGTTACGAGAGATGTTACGAGAGTGGAAAAAAAAAAGAAAAAAGCCCGCCCGATAAGGTCGTTAAAAAGATTACACCGAACCGCGGGGTTTCCGGTAATGTGAAAAACGGCGAATATTTTTTTCAAAACCAGAGAGAAAATCGGACCGTCGCCGTTGACAGCCACCCACGACGTCCATTTATAAAATTATCATAATATTTTAATCTGTTATTCCTCTCGGCTTTTCATTAGTCGGATCGGATCTTTGAAAATCGTGTTTTGATAAAAAAAAAACCTCCTTTTCTCCGCGACGATTTTGATTTACGTTTCGACTCGTGTAAAATGTTTTTCTTTAACGTACGAAGATAATTGCGAAGATAATTCGCGTGAAACAACATTTTTAACGAAAATAAAAAACAAATATCAGTTCAGACTGAGCGCCGAAGAAGATTCAGTCTCTCTAATACGAAACTCGATTTTGAACCGATATTATAATCTCTCAAAAAAGTCTCTCGTTAAATCATTTTCCGTTTTGCGATTTCAAAATCATTTATTTTGATATAAACGCGTCGTTAATTTTTGTAGCAAAGGATTTACTTTTTATTCTAATACAATTAGTTCTGTTCGTACCGATTAAGCATTTTTTTTTTAATCGATTTATTTGAAAACTTTCAAATCGTCACATCATTACATAGTATATAATTTTGACACAGTCTCCTCGTCGAAACAAATACATTCGGAAGGATCGAAAAAGCGTTCGCATCACTATCGCATGTTTCAAAATCACCAAGTTTTAATATTATTACGAACCGTTTTTATATTAAGACCCGAGTCGCCTTAAGATAATAAAACGCATATTTCTCGTTTCGGTATTGAATATTTAACGAGCGCAATGTTCCGTAATTACATTTTTAAATTACCCGTTTTCATATTTAATCAAAATGTCGTATACAGGTATATTATAACGCGTGATGATAAATACGGCGGAATCTTTTCTCGAGCAAAATGAAACGAACTCGTGAAAATTCGATTGTAAAAGGGAATATAATATACGCGTTAATTATCTCGTTTGAATTACGGCTAATCCGGTTAATTATTACAAAGTATTATATAATACGTCGGTCGTCGGAATAAAATCGTATCGGCACACCGACGACGCGCTAAAACACTAAATTCATCGACAAAATCGTCGATAGATGGTAAAAATAATGCGATATTTTTATCAATACGTTAATTATTATTACTAGGGCTGAGGACTTCTAGTACTTAAAAATCAAGAAATATGCACTTAAAATATGCTCTAAAAATTATTTTATTTTATTATTTTATCTTATAAGTTATTATAATATTTATTTTTCATCTCCTTTTTTCGAAAAATTTACCACTTTGTCTAAGCTAATTTAAGAACTTAATTCGAAAATTGCCAAATATGATCTTAATTTTTCTAATATACTCAAATATGCATTTATATGCAATAATGACAAAACGTCATGCAAAAATATGCAAAATAAAATTTTTAATTTGATCTCCTGGTGTTATGAAACACATTTGTTATTCACTAGAATTTTTCTACGATCTTTCTAATAAAATTTGAAAAAACTAGAAGTCCTCAGCCCTAATTATTACGTTTGATCTCAATAGCCATTGCAGAAAAGCTAACACACGTGCTATAATCGTTTTACTTCGCCTGACACACGGGGATATGCATTTCAAATGGCGTGCAATAATAAACAATTTTGTGTGATAAATTTAATTATTCACTAAAAAAAAAAAAAAACTGACCGTTTTTAACCGTAACACATATCGCTCACTCTTTTCAACGACGTCATATCTAAAAAGCTCGTTTTTTTTTCTCCAGGAGAACGATTTTAAAGTCAGAGAATATAGTAAAATACTGAAATAATTTCTAATGCAAAAACGACACACTAAACGTCCACTGACGGCTTAATATTGAGATAAAGATACGACTGTTTTTCCGGGAAATATGGAAATACGTACATATGACGTTGTTGAAAAGAGTGAGATTATAATATGACGTGTGATTTCTAAAAATCGATAAGTCAATCGTAAAAAAACTAGGCGAGCGAAAAAATGCGTGCATTGTAAATAATAGTATGTTATATAATATCAGTCTACTATAAATTATCATCATCTCTAAGACGCCGGATTTGGCTCCATGAACAGAAGTCAGCGGGGTGGTCGTCCTCTAACCGACCGCCGAATAAACATTCATAACCGCGCGACGTAAATCCTAGGAAAACCGTCCGGATCCTTCCCCCCTTTGGGTCTCCCCCCCCCCATCCGATTACCGTGCGATTCGAAAAGTATACAATAGGCCGACGACGACGGGTCGGACGGTTTTTAATTAAAACGCGCCACGTATACGGTTTTTCCTGCCTATTCGAAACGCGCCCGTGTAGCCGCCGCAGTCCGGGCTCGCGTTTGTACATTCGGCCTATGTTTCAGACAGCTCGGACGGATGAAATGAAAACGGTAATCATCGCCATTCACGCGGTATGTGATTTCTAGTCAAATGAGTTTTTCAACATATTGGCGGCGGTCGTTTCGCTTTTCTATTTCGTGTTTTACCGCAGCGCCGCCGCGTTTAATTATTAATATTTATATAGCGAAAACAAAAATAAACATTCGCTGTTTGTATAACATTACCATATAAAAAATATTATTATTCGCGTCGTCGTCGGTTAGGCGCACAAATAAAAAAAAAAAGAATAGTAGGCGAAACATCTATACGTATCGAAAAGCAACATCGATTTTGTTTTCACATTTCAGGTTAATCGGAATTCGTCGGACGAGATGGAAAAAAGAATAAATTATTTTGTAATTCCGCATAACGGTAGTTGTTTCTACTGTACGTTTTGTCGAGAGATTAATATTATTTTTTTGTTATTTATCGAGAGTATTAAAATATCCACGTTTAATCTGATCTGGTTAATTGAAATATTAATTACAAATAAATCGTCGTTCGTTTGAAAGTGGACAAAAAAATTGAAGATTACAGAAGATTCGAAATGAAAAATTATATTAAATGAATAAAAAAAAACGAATGAAAGTCCAAGAGTACTGCTGGGGTTTTTTTTCTCGTTTAATTTATTCGGTTTGAATGAAAAATTTGTATTCATCGTTTATAATTTTCAAATGTTTAACGAGTTTAAACGATTCAAAAGTGATTTTTTAGTTTCTTTCGTGTCCGGCAAACCGTAAAAAGTGTTTAAAAATTAAATAACATTTTTCGCGTAAAAAACTTTCGGCATCGTTTGTTCTACACAGAATAAAAGACGATTGAAAAAATAATTGTACATAACGAGTCGATATATTTAGAAAATTATTCACGATGGCCCGTTTAAAAACTGCGCGGAACCCGTCCATTATATTATAAAATTGGCACTATGGAAATACGTTTATCGATTAAGTCGGTGTCGAACTATAAAAGTTGAAACGTCAAATGCAATATGTCTCTGAAAATGATTATGAAATATATTATGAACGACGACGACGGGGGTAAATGAACTAAAACACATTCGCCGTTTTATGCATCTACCCTGTGCCCCCCCCCCCCCGCCCCGTTGTAAAGTTTTCGCCACGCATATTGTCCAATCTATAATTTAATTGCTTTTTACGACAGAAGTCAGTTTTTTATGTTTGTTTTTCAAAAATATACCCTTTTTTTACAACCAAGAATAAAACATCGCGTACGAAACTTTTACGTCCGACTTTTTAAGTCCGAGTAATAAAATCCCGGACACGTCGCCACTCGAATTACAGTAATTATTACGATATTCTAATATCATTTGGATCCAGTGGGAAGGTGTGCCTCCCACTCGATGTACGTACGTTTGTATTATTTCTCGTTTTCAAATGGTAAATTAAATCTAACCGTATCGCGAGAAAGAATTTAAATCCAACACTTTAGTAAGTAGGCTCGATATTATAATAATTACATATTTTCATCGCACACATTATGCAATATTACGTTTTACGTGTATTTTATTTCGTGACATTATTTCATACGTTTATCGTTATTGGTTATCGAACGATAGGGAAAGAAATTTTATCAAAATTACAGCATTATACTGACGACGGTTATTTTAAATTCATTGATTTCATAAAAAAAAATATCACCCCCGCGTTACTTACTAAGCGAACAATACGGTAAAACGATTCGATAATCTCGTATTAACGACAATCGCGATATTATAAAAAGACTCGTAAACGAATCGGTACTTACTCGTTTTTATGTAAGAAGTTTTAAAATAAATATGCGTCGTTACCGGTCTATAGTCGCGAAAACGATCGGCTTTTGCGGTTTAACAAATCCAAAATTGAAAAAAATTACTCGGTCTTCCGATTAGAGTTAAATCTCACGATTCCTTCAACGGCGCCGCCGCCGGTTAAAAATATACGAGGTTAGGCGCTGCGTGACTTTGACATACCAAACGAAACAGACTTGTTCGGTATCGACCATTATGTACGTATATTATGTAGTCGAAAGATTACGCGCCGGACGGAATCCGACGATTTTCAAAATATTTCATTTTTCCTCTTAAGCGAAAAGTAAAACGAGTGAAAAAAATAAATAACACCTCGATCGGGTGAAAAACTCGTTAATCATTGTCAATGAAATTAATAATTATAATCAATCGATGTAACAGCTGTGTGTCGTGCGCGTATTCTACCCAACCTTGTCTAGATTTAGTCTTTAAGGTACTCGAAAAAAATTAATATTAATTTAATAACATTTTCAACGTCACTATTAAGTATTGATAAATAAATAAGTTTTGTAATTACCAATATGCCTTATTTAGCTTATAAACGTTATAAAATGGTAAATATTTTGACAATAATTTAACGACGACAAATCATAAATTGACATTTTATTACTGTTGACTGTCAAAGAGATTGACAATTTTAATTCGCATTCATAATAATTATTTCCGAAAATTTTTACACGTGTTAACCGACTTTGAATATTAGGTATTGTTCGAAATTAAATATCATAACAAATAAAAATAAAGAAATAATTTATTATGAATTTCCTAGGTGGAACGGAAACATTTTTTTGTTCTTCTTAAACTTTACTCTAGTTTGTAATATTATTTGTTATATTATTGTGTTCGTTTATTACTGTTTGTATTTGTTATATCATAAATTATCGTTATGGTTAATGAGAAATTATGTTTATCGAACGGTTATCGGTTTTACGACAACTAACGTTTTGAAACTGTGAAATAAATGTTTATAGTCAAACCGTTATGATTATTGATACAGTTTACGACTACGATAGAGATCGCGCGTAGGAGCCTTCCACGAGTCACGTTTAAATATGTATAAAATACACAATACGTAGAAAAAAACATTCCGGGCCACGCGTTAGTCGTAATATGACTTCGTTATCGTTCAGAATTGATAAAATTAAAATAAAAATCTCACCGATTCATAGGTCAAAAGTCCAATAATAATGATAATAATAATATGTATCTACCTTTTTCGGTTTTATAATTTGTATAATAAGAAAGGATTTTTGAAAATTCAACCACCCTGAGGGGGTGAAAAGGGGTAAAATCGTTAAAAATGGACAAATTCGCATAGTCGGAACCGCCGGAGCTTTGAGTGCAAAATTTGGTCGACAGACCAGTTTTATACGGTAGAGACCCCCGAGAGGGTTAAAAGGGATGAGATGTGTTAAAAATGGAAAACGTTATTTGTCGGTCGAGTTTTTTTTGTTGCGAAAATCACGATTTTTTTTTTTATAGGGTGAAAAAAAAGCGGGGTGGTGTTCGCCACCCCTATCGGCGCCCCTGATCCACTACCTATCCATAGACTGTATATAAATAAAATCGGTACTACTTACGGCCTGTCCGGTGGGTTGCTGTCGAGGTTCGGTGTTCGTCTGTCCGCTGGAAAGTCACTATTCAAAGTTTGATCGGTCGTCGACGAGATTAAAAAAAGCATTTACAATCGAATTTACGTAGAAAATTAATATAAACCTTAATGTGAAAAACCGAGAAGAACTCTCTCGACCGCCGTCGACGCTAGACTGATCGGTCTGCGTGTGTATCGGTTCGGCTCGTCGGTATCGGTTGGTTTGCGCGCGCAGCTCGGCGGTCGTTGGTCGGGTGGGGCGAGCAGCTCGGCTTATAATATTGGCCGCGTCACACATAATTATGTGTGATGTAACTTATTGTGTCATACTCGTATTACTATTGTTACATAATTACGTATTCATAACGAACTATCTTATATAACATAATAATTATGTAACTGATCCGTTCGATTGTTTTACGCAAAAATCACGATTTTTTTATGTGTTGGCAAAAATTTGCCATGCCTTAAATATGGAGTGCCACCCCACATCGGCGACCAGGAGGGAGACTATCGTTTATGTTGAATTTTAAGCGTGTCCCACTGCTCCTATATCAAACATACTGTGCACGGTATACCGCGTCAACTGCGTAGATAAAATAATGAAAAATCTATATCTATGGTAGATTAGGTACGTTTAGGGCCCCAGTATTGACCGAATGTGCCATTTCGCATATTGCGCGCAAGCGTCGCGAAACGAGGAATAGTCTCGTATAAAAAAAAATATTTCGCACCAGGCCTCCGCGAAAATCCTCGAGCCGACCTCGGTCTCGACGCGATTAATCCGGAGCGCGTTGTTTCGCGGCCTTTGTAATTGTTAACAAATTGAATTCCGTTTTCGTCCTCGCGTAATTTATTGTGTACACTGGTGTGTAGCCATCGGGGAGTATTTGCAATGTCGAAACACCATTTTTAGCCGTATTTATGCAAAATATTCAAATAGTTTTTCATTTCAAACGGATAAGTTATACCCAAAACAATTAGTACGTTTTAATGTAGTAAAACTTTCTTTTAGGTTTATAATATATATATATTACATCATATTGTAACCTGAATTCCAATGTATTTACATATTTTATATACGACGGACACGAGTTCTATTTAATTATTCTATTACAGAGCAAATTATAATATACATTATACAATTAAATAAAACTTACGATACAATTACGATAGTTGTCTCTTAACGGATACTTCTAACAGTCCTGTAGGTGTCCGCTATTCAGAAGTTTCACTGTATACGGATAATCAATAACATAATTATTATCATTGGCAGATAATTTTAAAATATACTTATATTTTATACAAACATTGTAGTAAAAATAAGAATGATTAATTAATAAGAAATAAATACCTCTGTGGTGAAAATATTGAATAGGTCCGGAGTATTTATTCTGTTGGTTGATTTTAAAACGAATTTACAAAACAATCGATGGTAGGTAAAATGTTTAATGAAAAATGTATGGAAAAACGTATTAAAAATGTATTTATTTACGAAAACGTTGGAAAATCAAATGACTGTTCCTAGAAATCAATGAAAGGTCGAGAAAATATAAAACACTATTTTAAAAACCATCGAAAGGTCTATCGTTGGTGCTGAATTCAAACGGTCTAAAATGAAAACGTTATTTCTTCAACATTCCAGCATTAATATTTTATACATTATTTTTCCAGATAAAATGGTGGTATTCTAAATCGAAACGAACGGTAGTTGGCTCCGAATTAATAGGATTGATGTTTTAATTATAAACTAAAATACGCGTTACAAACGTGCCGGATACGTCGTCGGGCCGTTCGAAACATAACTATCGATGCCGATAAAATCGACTAAAATTTCGCAACATTACGTAATATACGATCTGAGCCTATGACAAAAACCAAAACGACAAACCATCACCGACCGGATAACCTTAAAATTAATGGTAGGTACTTTTGTCAACTACGAGTCGACAGGGATTACGACCCCGGTACAATGTTTCCGTTGTCGGCTACGTGTCAACACCGTGTGACGTTGAAGTGTAGCGCTTGAAGTGTAAAGGGACTTTTGTCTTCTTCATAATATAAGTCGTTATCGTCACCAAGTCATGTCGTTGAAGTTGAACCATGTCTAAACCACCGGTGACTATATTATTAACTAAGAACAAGGTTCGATTGAACTACACGAAATGATAATGATTTTGAGAATTAGGCCGGGCGCACGTTGAGACGCAGGCGACGCAGCGCAGTGTAGGTCAGCGCAGCGTAGGAAAAACTGCTCTACCCAAGTGAGCACACATATTACTACGCAGTTCTGACGTTTCACCGTTTGATTTAATACGAGATACTATTTATTCTTTTGGGTGTTAATGCTCGAAAGCCGATTGATCCTGAAGAAAAACTGGCACGTGTGCAGTAATCTGTGTCGCGAGCACTGCGTGATGACGCAGGCCAACATAGACACAGTACTGCTCTGCCCTGTCCTGCTTCCCAATAATATGCGCTAGTAAGTTCAAACTATAATAGATTACAGAAAACTATGCTGCGCTGACCTGCGTCTCAATGTGCGCCCGGCCTTGTCACGGGCATCAGTTGAACGTATTTTTTTGAGGAGGAGGCAATCTCTATTTCATACGTCGCAATATGCATCCCATCGACTTAAAACAATACAATATTTCATTCGACACAAATGTTTGAATGTGTGTTTGGTTTTTTTTTTATATTGACTATTTAATATTCAACAAACTGGTGATGAAAAACAAACATATCTATAACTATGCGTACCTAAGTATAATGTGTGTGGTATACAGCAAGATGTGCAAAAGTGTATGCAAGGCCATGGCTGGAAACAAATTTTCGGGGGGGGGGGGGGTTCAAAACCAATTAATAAATTTTCATAGTTAAAAAAAACTAATGATAACAAGTGAAATTTTATGTTATTATATTATTCGGTACACATACCCATACGGTATGCATACCCATTTTCACATTTTAAATTTGGAATTTTTACAGCAAAAAATCAAGTAGTCTTCTTTTTTTCTTTGACGATCGATCACATCGTCTGGATCGATTTTGATATGTCTGTGCACGCTCAAAAGTAAGACGTTCTTGGCCCGATTCTTTAATCTTTTCGTTGTTGAGAATGTATGTGCGTTTTGGTGTAGAAGTCGAAACAGGTAATGTAGCTGATGATTTCAAAAGAAAAGATATGCTAGGAAAAAATTCAGAATTATATTTACTGTATGCTTCGATAGCCGAATTCGGACGGTATTCTTCTGGTTTGGCAGTCCATTTTCTTCTCCATAGTGAAATTTCCATTGGCAGTACTTTCAAATCCAAAAATTCTGAATGCATTTCATTTGTCTCGATTTCAAATTTGTTGCATATTTCTGGTATAATAACTTGTATAATGTAGAATTGTAAATTACTAGAAATAATCAACTTTCAAAAATTAAATTTAACAATTATTTCGGGGGGGGGGGGGGGGGGGTGAGATAGTTCCTTTTTTCGAGCCCGTCAAAATATAAACTAAATATGCTAATTGTAGAAACGATTTTCCAGGTCGTATTTTTTAATGATATCAGATAAACGTTAAAAAAAAAAACAAAATTCAATATTGAAAATACAAAAATAATTAATTTCCATTTGGTAATCAATACGTTCTGATGGTCATATTTTATTTACTAAAATTATTGAATTATCACGACAAAATGTATTTGTCTTCTGCGCATACAATTGTAGATTCGTCGGAGTTAAAACAAAAGTGCCTATTTTAAAATAACGTCACGTGTTAAGAGAGCTTGCCACCCATTTGATTGTATCGTATCTAAAAGTGTTTTATTATAATCGCGTTGTAAAATTATCGCGTCTCGAAATCGGCAAACGTTTTAAATTATAATTTTAGCGGACGAATTCTTTAATCTGAAATCGTGTGATTCGCACATATCGATGGTGTTTTGTAAAAAGGACGTATATCACAAAAAATCGAAAAATGAGTTTTTGGTATCAAAATTTTCAGGAAAAATAGGATTAATAATCTGTAAAAAGTGTAGTGGAAAATATTGATGATTATTCTCTCTGTATGGCGATTATAAGAAAACCAAACGCCCTAGGAATAAAAAAATAAATCAAGGAAAATGTTAAAAGGACCCATACCACGACTGCTGCTATCACTTTAAATGATACTAAATATTATTTATCCAGTTTAAAAATGATAACGATAAGTTATCATCTACTATATGAAAGTATATCCGAGAGATTGACCGTTTTCGACAGCATCATTTTTAAAAACACTATTGTTGTTCCTCCTGAACAATTTTCATTTCGATTTCTTTGTGGTATACGCCCTTTTTACAAAACACCATCGATATGCTCACACAATCTAATTATTACAATACACAAATGACAAAATCGCGAAACCATAAAAAATTCCTTCCCACTTTATTCAGACTTAGGACTAACAACTTATCAAGTACCTACCTACTTATTAAGTTGGTGTGGTTAAATTTTTTATTTTTATTTTTTTAATTCATTTGAAATTTTTATTTGATTATTTGTATTATATTTACTGTTTTTTGAAAATAAAAAAAACAAAGTTTTAATTCGGTTACCCCTTCCACCTCCTTTCAGATCCTATTCAAAAACAAGGTCAGCTGAAATATTTCATTTTACTTTTATCGCCCAACGCCCGTTTGTAGTTATTTTTGTGTTTTTTTTTTTTAAGAATTCAGGGCGACACTGTTATGTGCAATACAGTTTTTATGTCTGTCAGTCCCAAGTCAGCCCCGAGCAGTCTTTATCAGGGCGTTGCCCGTGTATTGTTACAGCCAAAAATTTGAAAAAAAATTAATATTCTCGTATTTCAGAGACAATGTCAATTGTAAAAACATAATATTATGTTATTTAATTTAAAAAAAAAATTTAATCGAACATAATTGTCACAGAAACAATTTGTTTTTTTTTTTAATCACTAAAAAGCTATATTATAAGTTATATAGGATATATAACTTCCGATTAGAATATCGTCTCGAATTTTTTATTTGAAATACAAAAATAATATAAATTTATTTTGCTAACTTCTGGTCGTTATAATTACTACACTGGCAACGCCGAGTCAAGACGGCTAGGCTGACTAAGGCTAAACATAAAAACCGTATTGCACGGAAAAGAACACAGCTAGTCTTTATACTTATATTTCGATAAAGCGATAAAAAACCCGCGTGTTTTTTGGGGCGACGGTTTAAAAATTTCAAGTCACAACAAACAAACAATTTATCCGGCGTTCGATTTGTGTACCGCTAAAGAGCACTAATCCCGAGTGCTGGCGATTTGAATACTTTTTCCCGAATATTTTACCACGTTTAGTAACCGATATTTAAACCGCGAGTTTTAAATCCGGCTCCAGAATAATCGTTTTCGATTCGTTCGATTTCTGATTTGTGATTTCAAATCGATACGTCCGGGTCGCTGAACGATGTATGATATTGCTTTGAATTTACCGCGCGTTCGGTAAATGCACCAAAATTTGGACGAAACCCACGCGATGAGTAAAGACGAATCATTACATCACTGTTGTTCAGAGGCCCGTTCGCGATTAACGAAATCACAAAAATCAATCAAACTGAATTCGATTAATTTTTCCCGGTGCCGCGATTCATATCGCGGATTTAAAAAACATTCGGTTACTTACGTGTTGTCGATGCTCGAGAAAAAATATTCACATCGTCCGCAGGATATCGCACTCGTCGAAGTACAAAACCGAACGCTAGATAAACGGTCCGTTCGTATTACCTGAAATTTTGGACGGAATAGGGGTGGACGGAGGGGAGAGAATAATTTTATTCGGACGACTTGTCTCCACTGGGCTCGACGTCGTCGTCGTCGTCACCGTGTCCCGTCTGGTTCTCCTCGACGGCGGCCGAAATGTCCTCGATGGCGGCCGAAATGTCCTCGTCGGCAGCAGAACTCGCTTCGTGAGGGTCGCGGTTCGATGTCTGTAAGGCGAACGAAAACGCATTAACACGCGCGTTCGAATCGAATTAGCCGGCACGAAAATAATAATTAACGTCGTGAAACGTTTGTTTATTTTACCTTTTGCTGGACAAGATCTTTCGACCCGTGGACCGGGGTCGTCGGAATGACGAACGGGAAATCGACGGTGTCTTGAACAGCACGAACATCTGTAACGCGTTAATTTTACGTGAAAGAACATAAACGAATCGGTTTTTGAGACGCGCGTCAGAAGGAAACGGGTGTTTACCGAAGAGCAGTTGGACCACCGCGGACTCGATATTGGTGAATTTCACGTCCGTCGTCGCATCGACAATGTGCTTCGACGACCATTCGACAATCGATTTCGAGTCCGAACGGGCCAGTGGCTGCCGGTTCGCGCTGTCCGCCGATACCACGTCCCAGTCGAATTCAGAATCGACCGCCGACAGACGAGCCATCGACTCTGAATCGAACACCGACAGACTATCCATCGACTCTGAGTCCGAGATGAAAGTGAAGGACACAGCGGTCTTCGGGCCGTGCGTATGCGTCGCTTTGCGTTTCTTGATACCTGTGGCGATAACGAATCGAAATGCATCGGGTCAAAGATGAACAAGTGAAAACTATCCGTGTTTTTAATACGTACTCAAAAATTTTCTCTTGGACGCCATAATCATGCGCCGCAAAAACGAATCTGGTTTGACTCGGCGGCGTTCGCCCGAGTGTTCGTCGTCGATCCGCAGCTCGCCGTCGTCGACCAACTCTTCAGCCTCGGCTCCGCCCGAAGGTGGTTGTCTCGAGTCGAATTCAGAATCGACCGCCGACGGACGATCCATCGACTCTGAGTCCGAGTCGATTACCGAATCGAACACCGACAGACTATCCATCGACTCTGTGTCCGAGATGAAAGTGAAGGACACAGCGGTCTTCGGGCCGTGCGTATTCGTCGCTTTGCGTTTCTTGATACCTGCGGCGATAACGAATCGAAATGCATCGGGTCAAAGATGAACAAGTGAAAACTATCCGTGTTTTTAATACGTACTCAAAAATTTTCTCTTGGACGCCATAATCGTGCGCCGCAAAAACGAATCTGGTTTGACTCGGCGGCGTTCGCCCGAGTGTTCGTCGTCGATCCGCAGCTCGGCGTCGTCGACCAACTCTTCAGCCTCGGCTCCGCCCGAAGGTGGTTGCGAGACGTTCTCGACCGGCGACGTATCGACACCGACCGCTTCATCGAGATTCGACGAGGCGGTCCTTGTCGCGTCCTGTGCCAGATAAAGTGACAGATAATTATTAAGTGTGAGGACGCGTTGTTAAAACTCGATAACGCGATTCGCCGCGATACGACTACGACCGTTATTATTGTAATAATATTTTAGCGACGTCATACCTCGGTCGGCCATTTGCCGGTCAACGCGGGCGTCATGCATTTCTTGTGACAGAACAGCCGACAGTCGTTGCATTTGGAAATTCGCAACCACGGCGATCTCCGCTTGCAGGCGCCGCACTTGCGGAACCGTTGGAATGTTTTCTCCGTGAAAGTGTGTTCCAATTCCATCAATTGATCCATTTGTTGATGTTATTAAAGTTGATTTAGTTAATTTAAAATTTATTTCAATCGAGAAGATTAATTTGGTTTTCTGTCTTCTGCGTATTGTGAAAGTAAAATGAATGGATATTTAGTAATATAAAATCCGTCGTCGTGTACCTCATATACTTTTCCCTAACGACGAAATGTCGTTTGACCTGCATGTTATTATGTTTATTTCGGCCGGATTATATACTATCATATGATGAATTTTGAAGAAAAAAGTAACAATATTAGTAACGGACTCGTCCGTGCTTTTTTTTTAAATATAACAACGAAAGAAGTCGAAGAGTGACGGGTGAAACCTGTTACGGTAACGCGTTATGAAAAAAAAGAAACATATTGCATACAAGTTTGCAATGAAGTAACACATTGTATGTCTTTTAGTACAGACATAGACACGGACACAAAAAAATTGACACAATTCAATATACAATTATTATTTTTTATTATTATTATTATTATTATTATCATATATGACAAACAATAGGCGATTCGGTTGATTATTAAATTACGAAATTTAAGAATTCAAATAACTCACCCGCCTTCGCTCCCTAACCTAACAATGTACTCGAGCGAAGGAAGTAACACGATGACAGGTGTCGGACAGACGTCTATCTCGAACCACAATTTGTCAAAGACTGATCGTAAGGCGGTATAAATAACGAGTACCTATAAATGCTACAGAGGTTATCGAATCTACGAAAAGAAAACAAGTAAAAAAACGAAAACATCGGTGACATCGTCCGGCATCGTCCGGTGACATCATCGACGGTGACATCATCGATGACGGTGTCCATACACTCCTTGGATTTCACGACGCTTCTCTCGAACGTCGTCGAATGCACGACTAGCATCGGAACATCTCACTAAAAACTTATATTTAAATATATGCACAATCGTGATGAAAGTATGGAGCGTGGTGAGAGTGGTCGCTGACGTTCACGCAAAACCGTTGTTGTTACACACCACGGTGAGTTGCTAGTTGTCGGATGGGTGACCGATGTTTTCGTTTTTACTTGTTTTCTTTTCGTGTAACGCTTTTTGTAACGCTTCTTGGGTAACGCTTTTCGATTCTATGTGCCAAAGAAAAGACATAAAATGTCAAAATCGAAGCGCACAGCCCAAAACGTTGTCTCGGTTTTGCGGGACAACGCGCTATATTATATTAAAACGAACATTCAAACGAGACGGTCGAATTCACCGTAATAATATTACGGATGTATTTTACGCGGTCCGCATTTAGGTGGTACAGTCTCCTCCATTAGGTAAATGATTTTAACATTAAAAGCATTGTTTATCGATTTTCGCATAATTTAATAATGACTATACTTAATAGGTTTAAACCGGATGTTAAAATTGTATGTTATAAAATATAATGCCATTATGATATGCGCCAACATTGAATATTATATAATACACGCACAGAGGGAGAGAGAGAGAGCTCCGTCTGCACGTCATACACGGAGTAATGCTGTGGGTTTAATACATTATTCGTGTTTTAAAAATCGAGGAAATCCTGCGGCGCCGAACCGTCCAAATGTTGAGCCGATGGAATTTTTTTTTTTTTTTCAACAACAATGACGTGAGACGTGTTCTCGAAACCCTCCCGACGCGACGACGTTTACTTCCGCGACGTCGTCGATCGCTTTGTACTCGTTGTTTTTTAGTCGGTTTCCAAAAAATACAAAGTTCGGCGTCGATCTTAATGTGAATATGGTATTGATAAACTTTTGTTTTATATTTTAAGCGGGACGAGAGAGAGAGAGCTGATGATTTTATAGTGATGTTTATTTTTATTATTTTTCTCTGCGAACGAATTTTCGACCGAATGACTTGTTTTGATTGAAGAACACGTGTAACCGTTTCTCAGTGGCAAACTCTATCGACTTGGTACTTCTAAGAATCCATTCTTTGAAATTCTCTACATTCGTTGTAGTCCCAATAGTCGAGAAAAACTTCCGGAAAAATTTTAATTTCTAAAAGTCTCAAAAGAAACTACTAAAGAGGTCGCCGTGGCGTAACGATTGTTAAGAGTAACGGGGTAGCCCGTCTCGTAACGAAATAATATTTTAGGACATTATATTATATTCACAAGCCCGAGTAATGATTACAATAATTGTTATAAATTACCAATAGTAATATCGCTTGTCGAATAAACATGTAAGTATTCTACAACCCAGCGGTTCCCAAACTTGTTCGTGTCGCGGCGAACAAGTTTTTCGTTTTTTTTTCGAGAAATGTGCTTACATTTAAATCGGTCAATACGATGAAACGTTTTTTCTAGATATAAAATGCCGACTTTAAAACAACGGCGATGTTGTACTTGAAACGAAAAATTAATTAAATTCTGCGACCGAGAACTCTATCTACTGGTAGACCCGTCAAAACGTTTTCGGCAACATAAAAATATATGACATTAGAGACACGAGTTTATCGGGTAATTTTGAGCCGCGTCTTCGGAACGATAACGTTTTAAAATAATAAAAAATATGCTCACGATTTAAAACCAAGTTGTCGTCTAATCGAAAAGGAACATAGTGTGAACTCGGGGGGAAAATAGAAAAATTTTTTATCGACACGCGATGTTCTACTTTCCTTAGTTGGTTCGCGGCGTGTCGGTTGAATTCCGGTAGATGGCATTATGTTTTATCTGAGCGGACGATAATAATACTCGATGTACGCGATATTGTTTTTCATTCTTAGCGAACTATTTTTGTTCTAGAACGTTTGCGAAAAAACGTACACCGTAAAACGCGTTGTGCACGTCTTAAAATAGCCGTTTTCAGTTTTTATTAAGACGCTTATGAAACGAAATATTTTCTCATCGATTCTAAGCGCATTAAGAAATCTCTCGATCTCGTGTAATGATATTTTTGGCACGATTATTCTCACGACGAAAAAAAATTCTCATATCGTTATAAATTAGATAAAATGATGTTTCACGAAGAACGCAGTGTAGTTTAGTATTGCGACAAATCGATTTAATTTGATTTAGAAAAAAAAAAAAAATGCACAAACGTCAATATAATATTTCGTTTTATACCAGTGTTTGTTTTGTACCGTTTGTTTGAGTTTTGTACGCTTTAGAGTGCAAAAGTTTGTTTTTTTTTTTCATAAATAAAACGTTTGGTTATAATTTATTATGTTCTAAGATTTTAAATGTGAAACACTGCGAAATGTTCATATTTTCACCATTATTTTACGATCATTATTCACATTATTATATTCTTTTCTCGAAAACGATCAATGTTTTACCATTCGATTACAAAAATATAATAATAAATAGTGTATAAAGTGTGAAAAAATCACTCGTATATTACCCGATCTTTGCTCAGATTCATTATTTTTCGAATGTCGTGATTTTTCGTCGTTGAAGAAAAACAATTAATACGACGACGGAGCTAAAGACTATATGATAGTGAAAACCTGTGTTATCGTTTTTACCGGTTTATTTAATATTAATTGAGATATGATCGTATGATAACCACGGACATTTTCTAAAATCCTTTCAACTGGATAATATTATATTTATGTATGTTTTCTTTTTTACATTATTCGACAACGGGCGTAATGCGAAAAAATTAACGGAATTTGTCATAAATAATGTTTGACGTTGAAATCGTTGAAACGCCTGGCGGATGTTTAACATATTTTCGTATGAATAATTTCGTCGGGAAATCAGTTTTGATGTCGGGGAAAAAATACGAAAACATGCTAAATTGTTTCCGTAACAATTAACGATGTAATAACGTATATCTGTATAATATGGAGTACGACTATTTTTGTTTGGTCGACTACTCGAATGCAACGTTTCGCATATTATATTTTACCCGTACATATCAATTATTGTTTTCAAAAAACAAAATGTCTGCGTTGGTGCGAGTGTGTTTAACGTCTGACGAATTCCACAGCTCACAAAAACGCGTGTCTCGATTTATAAGCCACCTGTGCGTTATTTACATATTTTTTAATTTGAATACTAATACGCGCCTCGCACCGTTTGTACATTATTCAAACGGGTTTTCACGAAATCGTTAGATGAATATTTGAGAACATTTAGATCGACGCGGGACGTTTCAATGACATGTATGAACAACGTTCGGTATGATGACATTTTGATCGTAAAATATTATTCACCGAAAAAATCTAGGCGATAAATCGGCCGTAAACGCGCGTCCGGGCCGTTGAAAAAATGCTAAAGTCATCGACACCGTGTGCCTAATTTAAAATAGACGGTTTTCAATGTATTCGAATTATACGAGAAGGTAGTCGAGTAGTTTTGTCGTGAGCTTTGCCGTTTGAAAATAATTTAATTTTCCAAATGGTTTTTCTAATGGTAGAAAACGAGTTGTTTCAATATAGTTTTTTTTTTTAATTCGACTTTTTTGTACTCTCGCTATGACAAAGTATTTTTACGTTGATAATAACATGTCGTTTTTATACATTTATTTGATTTCAAAATCCAAACTCTAGCGTATTTAACGTAGCGTAGGCTAGATCAGAAAGAACCGGTTCAATTTTAAAAAAAATTCAATAGAATCAAAAATGTATTTGGAATCTTTTCATTATTTCGCGTTGTACGTTTAAGTTCTGCGTATATTTAATTTAGATACTAAACATGGTTTTTAAAACTCAATCGAATGTGCTGGAAAAAAGTATAAAAATCATGACACGTGTATAAAACGGCAAACCGAATAACAAAATATTTCGGACCCGATGATACGACCGGGACGGTAAATATTGACTAGAGAAATTCGTCCGAATAGATTTCGCCTCACTTCCCGGTACCATTGTCTTTACAGATAGACGGTGGACGTTGACGAAAGAATCCATTTCGTTTGTTAGTTTGTAAATCGAAAATGATTGTCTATACGACCATTTACTAAAAAATAAAAAAACATCAATAAGTAAGACTGATTTACTATATATCTATTATATAATATATAAAAGAACAGGCCTTTTTTATGTTCCCATTTTGTGACGACGTTATTTAACTTCTTTCCAATTTTTTTTCACAAAGTAGTTCCAAATACCTTTTTGAGTGTCGTCACGTCACCCGATTTTCAAAATCCGCTGGAGTTTTGAGTATGAAATTTGGTCAGCAGTTTCTTTTTATATAACGGAAACTCCTTGAGAAAGGATTTTCCAAAATTCGACCCTAAAGGGGGGTAAAGGGGTAAACGGGCGAAGCCGGGTTATTCAGCTAGTTATGTATATACTGTTGTGTACTTTCGATACGTTTCTCTCCACATTTCGCTAAAAATTTAACATTATTATCATTTCAAGAATACAAATTTATTTCATCAAAACTCTTGTTAGGTACTTATTTATAAATAAATAAAAGAGAGTATCGCGTTTTAAAGTGAATTTATTTTTATTTTTTCTAATGAATTAAATATTATATTATTACTAGCTGACCCGGCAAACGTTGTTTTGCCATATATTTCTAGTGAATTTTGTGGTATAAAAAATAACTAACTTGTTGTAAGTACAGTAGACGCCGCTTATAAGACTCACTTTGGGACCAGCACAAAGTGAGTCTTATAACCGAATGAATCTTATAGGCGAAGTGGAAAAAAAAAAATTAATTACGTATTTATAAATTTTATTTTACTACATATTTTGCTTTGATTTTAATACATAAACACATATTACATATTAAATACTTTATTATTGAATAAATTTATATAAATCCCGATAAAAAAAAACTAAAATTATAATAGGTAAATATTACATATAAAAATTATTTATTTTGAAAAATTATTTTTGAAAAAAATTTGTAATTTTAGTTTGTTTTCTATTTTGTTCTAATATTCCGAAAATATACTGTTCGTATTCGTATTGTATATTAAAATTATTACCACGGTGATTGAAAGCTCTCCTTATCACGTCTAAAGCCTCCAGAACCTCTTTATTTGATGCCAAAAAAGGCCAAAAATAACCAAAAAAGTTTATTTTCTACTATTTATTTTACGAAATTTGAGTCTTATAACCAAAGTGTTGAGTCTTGTAACCGATTTTTTTTTAATGTATTTGGATTCGTCCGGACCGTTCCAGAAGATTTTGAGTCTATTAAGCGACTGAACCTTATATCCGTGAGTCTTATAAGCGGCGTCTACTGTATCTGGCGACGGCGTTTACGATTGAAAGAGGAACGGAGCGCGCGCGCACGCACGCAATTTCGGTAAAAGTTATGTAACAATATATGACGTTGCAAAATCCATACCTTTTGGTAAACATCGTCGGGTTTTCGCTTTAATTGTAAACGTCACGAGCTTATCGACCAATGACAATAGATTTGCCTGCGATCGTATTCGATCGTCCAATGAAAAAAATTCTATTGTATTCGTTCTATTGTTCATCGCACGCACGCGATTTCGATAAAAGTTATGTAATAATATGATATTGCAAAATCAATACCTTTTGGTAAAGCGGCCTATAGACGTGCAATATTATTGTGCAATATGGATTGTACAATATATTATAGGCTGCCCATAGATGTACAATATTATTGTACAACCATCGAGTTTGTGCAATTAAATTGAGTCGTGTAGAGCTAATATTGATGGTTGTACAATCTATAACTGACGACTACGTTACTGAATACTGCACAATATTACCAATATACGGCACAATATTTTTCGAATTGCACAATATATTTCAAACTTTTTTGATTTCGTACAATATATTGCACAACTCTTCAATATTAACTACACACGATCAATTATATTGTACAAACCCCGATATTGCGCAATAATATTGCACGTCTATAGGCCGCTTAATAATATGATATTGCAAAATCAATACTTTTTTGTAAAGATCGTCGGGCTTTTCGATGACATAATAATCTATTTATATAAAATGTAAATTACCACGCATTTGATCGTTGCGCCTCAAAATCTAGCCCGTGAAAAGTTTTTCCCGGTATGAGGGAGTAATAACGGTCTTCATTTTCAACCCCTTTGACACCCTTAGGGTTAATTTTCTTAATGTTTTTTCCGTAAGATCCTTCTCTTGACAATAACAAACACAAAAAAAAAAACGAAAGATAAATAAACAATTATCTAGATAATAAGTCCTAAACACTTTGAATATATTATCATATTATATAAATCCTAGTCCTATTTATTATATAATAACATTATTGGTTTTGGATGTTGTGGTTTCTCCTGCGTTTACATTACTATAAAAGTATTATAAAAATTGGTATTTTTAATCTGATCGTTTGGGGTTTACCGCGATGAATTTTCATCGACAATGTGTAATTTTCCACACCACCTTAAAGCTCTTCGAAACACTACCAATAAATGGTAAATTTCATATCCGAAATAGAGCTTAGGAGGTATTACACGAGGCGCGTTTTTTTTAACGTGGTTTCCCGCGTAGGCCTAATCCACGACGGGGAGAAATCGACGAACGACTATAATTAATATAATTACAATGAAAAAATGAGTGAAAAATAATTATGAAATCGAAAAAAAAAGTAGTACATCGGTATATAAAAATCATAATTCTCGTCGACTAAAATGTTCGTCGATTTCCCCCCGAAAAGCTTAACGAAAGAATAACAATGAAGAGTTAAGTCGTTAAAACATTTCTTTTTACATTCTCATACGAATTTCTAATAGCACGCGTGATTTTAAAGGAAACGAAATCGAAAAAATTACTACTAATATATTATTATTATATATCACATCGTGGCGCACTAAAAAGATTCGTCTCCGCAAACGATATCATCTGTCGATAACTTTTTTAACTACGCGCGCGCGCGCGTCGTCGTCGTCGTCTCACTATTTCAAATAGTCTCATTCGAAACGTACGATTTCAATGCGATCTCTCTTTTTTCGATTTTCGTCATTGAAAAAAAAAACAAAAACGCTCTATCGTTAAAACAAATCGATATTCGTACGTGTATATTATCCAAACGGATATTTCATATATTATTATTTTAATCAATCGATCGTATACTAAATCTACGGTTCTAAATTCATCGTTCGGGTCCTGTTTGCGCGCAGTGTAATCGACGGAGCATCATTTAATTTTTTTTTTAAAACGAGAGTCGTACGCGTATCGGAATTAGAATATCGCCGGTCAATCGAATACAACGATCATCAACACTCCGCGCGGTATTTCGACGTTATAGTGTTACAGTTTCGATCGAACAAAAGAGCACAATGTTGACCGAAAACCATAAACCAAACGCCGAACCCGTTGAGTATATAATAATTATTATATTCGATCAACAGCGCGTGGTATTCTCTCATCCTGATTCGTATTCTTCCCGCCGCCGTCGTTAGATTAAATTTAAATCCGCCTCGATAGACTACACGCTTAGTTCACAAACAATAGAAACCTCCGAACGATGTTATTTTATAATTTAAAACCGTTTAAAGATCGATAGACGATAGATATTATGGAATTTTTATATATATATATATAACCATTTTGCACGTTTAATATTGTTTAATATTGTTTTAAAATTACGTCGTCCGTTTCGAAATTGAAAAGACAACGACACGCACGGGGCAAGTCGAAAAAGTTATCGAAAATGATATCGTCGATTTCGACGTACTTTCGGAAGTGGGGACAGATATATATATAATAGTTTTTTTTTAAACCCTACCTTTGAGAATACACGTGAAAAAAAAAATTCGTATGAGCGTGCGAAAAAGAAATGTTAAAACGATGAATTTAAATTTAAAGTAAAAGTAAAAACTAATGGTTTTGCGAATACGTAGAAAATATTAAAATCAAACTATAAGACCTGCCGCAAACCATTTTCTGCACGTTAAATTTTGACTCCTTGCTCAGTACCCGGCCGGTACTGAATCAGCGCCTCATATTATTCCGGCCCGCTGATTTGTTCTTGGCATCGGGAGTTTCCAGCGTTTTCGGTTGTTCTTATAATTTGAAATTCAATGTTCAAGTGTTATTATTATTCATCGTGGTTTTAGACGTGTTTTATCGCGACAATATTTACCTTTCGGCTTGTCTTTCGTGGTGGTGACCGACGGCGTCTCTTTTGTCCCGCCACTCAGCAGGCTGACCCAAGCGTTGTCCTTTGCTTTTTTCCCTGTTCTTTTTTTCTTCGGTTCTTCTCGCTTGACGTCTTCTCCTCCGCTCGTCTTCGGTACCGTTTCCATTTCAACGGTATCGGCTTCAGGACGATTGACTTCGGGATCGACGGGTTTTTCCGTCGCTCCTCGCGCGTTTTCCATTTTCCTGATTTTCTTGCGCATATTCTTCGACAGCTTTTTTACTGTTATCTCCGCCGCCGGTTCGTCCGGCGTCGGTATCGATTTTTCTTCTGCGAATAGAATGTGAATTTCAAAGTAAACCCTCGATTCGATTCTCGATCAAACAATAATAATTAATACCTTTCACTGTTTCCTCCGTATTTACACCGACGGAAACTGTTGAATTCGTTTCCGTCGGTTTCGGCTTCGGCGCGTCTTTGGCCTCTTCCTTTTTCAGCGGGCCGACGGCCGCGTAGTATTCGGCCTCCTTTACGCGGTCTTCGAATCGGAACGAGGTTCTCAGTATCAGATACCGTCGCCCCGACCCGACGGCGGACGGACGGTTCTCGGACGGCGGGAACCGCACAAACACCGTGGTCTGCGTGAATTTCCTGGGCGCCTCGCGTCCGGGATGTATGATCCGGCCGACCGTGTTCACGGTGAACCTGGTCGGCCACGGGCGACGGGTGAACACCTTGTCGACGGCGATGGCGCACTGGTCGAATTTCATTCGGGCCAAGAGCTTTCGGACCTTGTCCACGCCGACCACCTCTTGAGGCTCTCGGCCCGACCACAGCTGTTGGTGCTTGGACGTTCTGTTGTACAGGTGGTCCAACGGCTTGGCATCTGGCATTCCCAGAACCGCGTCGTAGTACATCTTGGCGAACTCGAATCCGATCGCCTTGACTTCCTCGTTGTTGCTGGAGTTGTCAATCGATTTGACCTGGTTCTGTGCCATTTCGATTGTAAATAAAGATCGGCGGGGGGTACAATTGAATGGATCGACGAGATGAAAAGTTTGTTCGAATAGAATTCGAATAAAAATATTGATAACTCTAATTGAAAGTCGATCGTAAAGATTTAACCGCGAGATGGCTAATTGAAAATGGAACGAATTAAACTATGAAGATGATAATGAATTATTTCTCCGTCAACGA
This sequence comes from Drepanosiphum platanoidis, assembly GCA_948098885.1. Lineage (NCBI taxonomy): Eukaryota > Metazoa > Arthropoda > Insecta > Hemiptera > Aphididae > Drepanosiphum > Drepanosiphum platanoidis. The sequence continues at coordinate 7,056,939 of OX402528.1, read as the reverse complement.
TGGCTGAGTATCATATTTAAATTCGCGTCTCCATGGTCACGACGACGGATCAAATATTTTCGACTAAATAACAATTATTTCCATATCGCCAAATGATAAACCGTAAAATACGTAATATTATATCATACTCGTACGTTTATCATGGCGTTTAGTATGGGTCGACGTGTGTGTCTTTCGACAAACTCGTAACGTTTATCATTTCGGACGTGTCGTAAATCGAAATCATCGCAATGCGACGGGTAATCCGAAATACAACAATATTGTCGAAATCGAAAAACGAAATTTCAAATTATTTTCCACCGCGCGCGTCTCGTGGTAGTCTCATATAGTAATAATAACTTATATAATAATATTATAAGCGTCCGAGGGTAACTAAGATAAAGCGAGCCGGCGCGGCAGTCATCTACGGTTGGCGTAGATGACCCTTTGAACTTAAACGAAACAACCGAGCTCGATAAATTACCAAATTAAAAACGAAAAAAAAAAAGGTACCGAACGTTCGATTTATTAAAATAAAATAAAATTCAATCCCGCCCAGTGCCGTTTCAATATTATTAAGAATTTTATATTATATAGACGAAACGTCATTTATAAACGCGACGTTTAGCGAGATTATTAAGATTACGTATATAATGTCATATTATATTATATTTATGTATTTATTTATTTTTTTTTTAATGCGTTTATATAGTATCACGTGTGGGAGTCGTTTGTGAAATTGCGCAACGAAACCGAACTCGCCACATATAAATATTGAAAAAAAAACTATTCTATCTTTTAAGTTGGACCATATTATAAATGGTTACCAAATTTTATCAAAATCCGTTCAGTAGTTTCGTAGTTTATCGCGGACATACATCGTGACACGAAATTTTTATATATTACTAGCTGAATAACCCGGCTTCGCCCGTGTGCAGTATAACTTTTTATTTTATCAGTTTTTTTTTCATTTTTACCCCTTTTACCCCTTTTAACTCCGGTAGGTGTCGAATTTCGAAAAATCCTTTCCAATGGGGTCTCCACTATATAAAACGAAACTGCTGCCCAAATTTCATACTCAAAGCTCCAGCAGTTCCAGCCAGGCGAATTTTTCTAGTTTCACCCTTTTTACCCCTTTTAACCCCTTTAGGGGTCGAATTTCGAAAAATCCTTTCCCATGGGGCCTCTGCTATATTAAATGAAACTATTGACAAAATTTAATACCACAAAGCTCCATTGACTCAGGATTTTTTCCATTTTTACCCCTTTTAACCCCCTTAGGGTTAATTTTCTCCATAGTTTATGCTATAAACCCGCTCCCCGACATTCTCTATCATTTAAAAAAAATTTGAGCCAAATCGGCCCAGCCGTTCTCAACTGATTCAATTTCCAATTTTTTGTCTCCATTTTTATATACATATATGATAATAATATATAATATTTTTGGTTAACCTGTATTAACAATTCATATCTACACGTATTATGGCGATAATTCTCGGAACAATTCATATCTACACGCCACCGACGATAAAACACATACAATAGAAAAAAGGTCAGGTTACAGATAGATATTATCGCGGTCGGCCACGGAAAAACCCGAAATACACCATGCAATCATACAAATTTATTAAAAAGTTAATTAAAATATTTAATGTATTAAAAAATTTGAAATAAAAACTATCCTATCTTTTAAGTTGGACCAAATTACACGCGGTGTAAAAAATTTCATCAAAATCGGTTAAGTGGTTTAGGAGTCCATTGAGGACAAACATTGTGACACGAGATTTATATATATTAAGATTGTGGTATTTGAATTAATAACATTGACGTAACGCGTAAATTGATTTAATTGATAAAATCGGAAATTTACCAAATTATACGAGTTGAAAATTATATTTTTTATTCACTATTATTGTTCATATCATCACGAATCTCGTTGTAATTCATCGAACAAAATTGCACGAACCGATTCGTTGATCGGCTTTTCTATTAGGCCGAGCACCAGGCCCAGTATTCCTTTGATTAATATTACAAATTTTTTTTTCGGGTCATGTTGTATTTCCAAAGTTCGACATTTTGACATTTCGACGGCTTATTTTACAACTTTAATGGCATATTTAATCTTCAGTAATATATTTTGCAGTTTTCTAGAAGTTTTTTTTTTTCTATTTTCGTATCGAAAATTCCCGAGAAAAATAAAAATCGGTTGGCGATCGATTCAAAGCTCAACGGTCGACATAATATTTAGACAACATAAAAACGCAAAATGACCAACGAAATAATTTGATATGCGATTGATAAAATATCATCAAAAACTAAATAATACAATAATACGATTCCATTTTGGGTACGATTAAAATAGCGATCGAACAGATTTTATTGCAGAAAATCGATTTTATCGACTCAACCCGTATCGCTTTACCGCGAGGTAAACAAACGAACGAAATAGTTCTAGATTTCGGGATTTCATATTTTTTTTTTCGCCGAGAGTTTTTGCGCCTTGACATTCTCTCCGTTTTTCAGTGTAATTGGTGTACACGCACGGTTTTTATTTATTCATTATAATAAACTATAAAATATTAATAACGTGTATAGTGCGTTTTTTTTTTTTTTTTTCATACTACTCTACATGTTCGAGTACTTTCACGTTTGAGTGTTTTTATACATTCCGTAAAAATATTTACAGCTGATGTGTTTCGAGTTATATTGAACACGAGGGGCATTCAAGGCGGTACATTTTTATTATTCAAGTTACATAATGATGACACACGGGTTCGTTAATAATGTGAGATGAATAAAAAACAAAAATTTGACTGCTACTTTTATTGCGCGACGTGCACACGTATATTTTTGTCGCAAAAGCGTTTGCTATTCGGATATTGTGTTCGTATGGATAGGCTTCACACTTTAAACCGTCGATGCCAAGCAAGAGCCTCCTTGTTGTTGTTGTTGTTGTTGTTTTTTTTTCTGATCGAACTCGCGAAAATTATTTTCAATTCGCAACGTTCCCAAACGCACGAGCCGTTTTTTCGAAAAAAAAAAAAAGTCGTACCAATCGATAAAATCAATATTTCCGCAGTGGTGTTCAAGCGGTATCGAATCGATTGAGTAACGATTTCGATCGTAATTTCAAAAACGAATTTTTAACGAGAAATGTTTTACCAAAACGAAGAGATAAAAATATATGCAAAGGCGGAGCAAAAAATATTCGCCTCGGGACAAAAAAAATACGTCTGAATCCGGCGGCGGCGGCGGTGTAATTTATTAATAACTTGTTCGAAAATTTCGCACGAAAACCGTCGTCGACTGCCTTTTTGATATTATTATTACGCGAAAAATAAACTGTTTTTTTGGGTATCTGCAAACGCACCCCGTCGAGCGTGTGTGCCCACGGTGTGTGTTTTCGGCGTAGTCGACCGTTTCCCAGATCGTATTTGCCTGCGATCTAATAAGTCTGGTCAGTCTGAATCGAAGTAGACGGCGAAAACGTTAAAAAAAAAAATGTAGCTAGACTAGTGAAGTCTAGTTAGGCAAAAGGCTCGAGTTTCGACGAGCACGTGTGACTCTAATCTTTTCGGCATCGAATACACACACAAGCGGCGTTTACACGTTGTAATGAACCAATGTACATTGTACATTGTAAATAATATTATAATAATATCATTTTATTTCAAATAAATATACAAATGAACATGTTAATATTCGTACACAGGCAATACATTTTATATAACAATAAATCATAGAAAAGTATTCAATACTTGATCAATATTTATCTGAAAATAAACAATACACGCATAACAATCGTTATTATTATATAGGTTTCGTTTTACATAGACCCGTTGGTACATATATATCGCCCTATAAAACAACAAAAAATGAACATTATAATATTTTATTCATTCAACAAAAAACATTAAAAATTTGATAACATGATAAAAATATAAATATTTTGTACACTTATTAAAATTAAATTTATTTATATTATGTTATTGATTTGGTTCAGTATGAGTCGAATCGAAATTTACTATACTTGCAGTCGATAAATAAAGTTTGATTTGCTAGAATCAATTTATTATAACTTAAACAAAAAATAAAATATCGGATATATATTATTATATTATTACTCGATGCGTTTTATAATCATGTGTTTAAATAAAAATAACAATAGTAATAATAATAATAAATATTCCATAAACAGTCGTTTAAAAATTCGGGAATGTTTAGTAATCATATAAAAATAATAATAATAATAACAATAAATAGTATATTAGGTAGAAATAATTTTTTCTTTTACTTTTACTTTTATTTCCGTTTTATTCTGAATTTCTATTGAATCTGAAAAATATCAAACGGGACATATTTTTATTCTCATTGACTTGATCATGTTTCTCATTTATTTTTCATTTATTACACAGTATCGTTTTAAAAGGGGGGAAAAAATATTTCCAGTTAAAAACAAAACCGTAAATATGATAAAATTGCATCTGGAATAAAAAAAAAATGTAACGAAACGAAAAAAAAAACGTAGAACTAAAAACTAATCGACCCTAATAAAATGTTTCGAACCTTGACGGGGCGCTGAGGAACAAAATAAATATTTCTAAAAATAATTATATAATATGAATTATCTCGCATTCTACCATACGTATTATCACACCTATAGGTATGCGTCGAATGTAAAACAGTTGTCTGACGGTTAGCGATTTTTTCGGAACAAACTAAACGTAGGATTGCGTTTTCGGCCACAACGCGATTATTAACGAATATCACATATTTTTTTTTCCTTGAGACAACAATAACAATAATTATAATAATAAAATGTGAAAATATCGTGGTATAGTTATATTATATTTGACAGACGCGACGAAGCTTATAAGAGTAATAATGTACAACATTATTCGATATAGAAAAACGATAAAAAAAACAAAACCAATCGAGTTTATTTTGCTTTTGCTGTTTAAACGGGTCCGCGAATCGTATTGAAAATACCGTCGATTTTCAGTCGAACGATACTCCATAATCAGTGTTGTTCGTTTTCGTTTGTTTTCGATTTTAGAACGGCGGCGCGGCGCCCCGTGTGGACGACGTGCGAGCGCGTACTATCCTCTTTTTGCGCCGTTTCGGAGTGGAAAACACGAGTCGAGCGAAAAAACATTACCGGGTGGTGTTCAATTCTCGAATCGAAAGCGCGAAGGGCCGAGGCCTCGTTTTATCGATATCGACGGCAAACGAAAGCGCGGACGACAAAAATATACTACAAGTGTTACCGGTGGAGCGTGTTTACATTACGATACGAATCGTCTGTACGCGGGACTCGAGCGAGGACGTAGGAAGGAAGGAAGGAATAATATTATTACGTTAGGTACGAAAAGTAGGTATCGTTAAACCGCGCGCTTGGGCGCGTTTCGTTTCGCAGGATTCGTAGGGTCCTTTCTAAACGCCCGCGTACCTGCCGCCGAGCTGTAGATCGTTGATCTCGGTCGACGACACGTTGATGGGCTGCTTTTTCCTGGGCGCGTATTCCTCCTCCGTGGCCGTTTCGCTGCTGCCCGCGTTCACCACGATGCACTCGCGGATTTTCTGCAACACGAAGCCCACCCGTCGGTCGAGGGCCGTCAAATGCGGCTCCCACAGTATGGGCGACAGCGAGTCCTCGGCCATGGACTCGCGCATGTGTTCGCTGAGCTTTTTGCCGTTGTGGAAACTGAAAACGACAACGACCGTTATCACCAATCTCATTACACAACCGGTAAAATAGCATCGGTATTTTATTTATTTCTATTTTTTTATTTTTTTTTTTTTGCCGGTTTCGTTCGTATAACGTTTAAAAATCACGCGTGGTATCGAGGCAAACGTGCGAGTTAGTTATGTTTTCGTGTCATACTGGTTACTAATAAGACGTTAGTTTATTGATCGGAATAAAATGCATATCGCTGCATATTTCAACAATAAACACGTACGGTTTGCGTGTGCGATGGAAACGAGGTAGAAAATAATATTGTCAGAAGATATTTTCATATAAATCGCACGGGTAGGAGGAGGTACGCCGACGTTCGAACCGTTTCGGGCCGACGATATTCGTCGCTAATGATAACATTAGTTTCCAGTAAGACCGACGAGATATACCAAAAAACCTCATATTGACTATTTTAATAATATTGTCATTGTACATTGAATATTGTTGACCGACTGTGTTCGCTTGTATTTCGTCCATAGAATTTTTCCCAAAAACGAGTAAAATTTATCGATTTATACTTTGTACGAATATGTACAAGAAAACCAAATAACAGTTTATTCGTTATTTTGCGAGTCGTTGTGTATCAAATTTTAGACGAAATGGAGCTATCCGGATCGAAAAGCGCCAATTCTAGCAGTAGTGATTGTGAAAAAAGCAGCGTGTTAATATATTGTTTACAAATAAATTTAACGTCACGAGCACGTAGGGCCAATCACAAGCGGTCGATTTAAAAAATAAATAAATTTACACTTGCTTCGGGCCGTCCATATAGTTACACCGATTTGAAAATTAATTGAAAACTCGCTAAAAGTAGCGTAATGTGTTTTTTTTTCTATTTGGCGACGCTAAACGCAATAATTTTTCAGCCCCAAATCGCATCGACGGTGCACAATATTATATAATAAAAACAGTTTTGTATAATTTCATCGAGAATTCGGTATCGACGCGATAGGTTGAAATAATATACACGACTGGCGAACGCGGCACGAAACAAAATAATATAATACGTCCGTGATGTTTTTATACACCCACATTAAACACGATTTCCCCGTTGTTTCCAATAGGTATTCGACTTTGCAAAGTCAATCCCGGCCGAAATGGCCATTGGTTTCGCGCACTTCGATTACCGGGAAAATGACCGGACGTTTAAACTTTTCACATATAAAAGTTTTTTTCCTCAAATCGACTTTTCAAACGGTTATATTATTCGCGCGTGCAGGTATTGCAGGTCTCGGATTGTCTAGGTATTACGTTTGAGTAACAGCCCGGAGAACACGCGTAACGTATATAAATATAAAATTAATCCACGGCGATCAGATTTAATGTAGAACACTTTGGTGCGTTCGAACGACATGCGTGTTTTCGTCCGAGTAGAGCCCCGCCGAGTCTCGCAATAACCGTTTGTCTGAACCGTAAAGACGTTTCGATGTATTTTCAAAAGTCCAACTTAATTTCTATCGCTTACGATTCGTAATACGCGATACTACGACGAATAATGTAGTCGACCGAGTGTCGCGTATTACGCGCAGTCGGCGAGGATAAACAAATGTCCGTTTCGTTTCCATAAATTGTCGAAAAACGACTTGAACGCAAACGAAAACGTTATTTTTACATCGGAAACTGTTTCGGGGTCGCGACGTCTTTATAGGACTACTCGATTGTTTATACACTCGTACAGTGTGTCATTTCCCTCTCCCCGGGGGCTCGATTGTTACGCACAGTCGTTTTCCCTCCCGCGAGACAAAATAACTCTAGTGCGGTTTTTTAAGTTTTGCGGTCAATTCGTACGCCGCCAAAAACGCGTTTAAACGTCGCGCGTATTATTTACACGGTGAACATGCCACACTAGCGGAAGGGATTCGCGCAACGGCAGCCGTTGTATTGGACGACTGCGGTAAACGTTCGTTTACAAACCTGCACGGTTTGCCTCGAACAATCGTATCGGTTTCGCGTGGCTATCGTTTGTCAGACGCGGGTTGAAATTGGCCCGGGGATAAGTTCGATAATATGTGTCTAAATATAATCTAACTCGCGCGATACGCGCGGCGAACGAGTGCCGTTTAAATTACGCGCAGAGAGACTTTGTCACAAGACTAAACAAATTGAAATTTTCGGCAAATCGGAAAAAAGTTTTACGAGAGTTCGCGGGGGACCGAGGGTTTATTGCTTCCGAGGAGAAAAAACTCCACACGCGATAAACAAAATATATATTATGTCGTCACGTCCGCGCGAGCGATCCAGATCCTGCTGATGTTGCTCGAAATCCTCGTTCTTTTATACGCGATTCTACGAACACGGTTGTATAATAATATATGTAATACGATGGAGCATACACATTGATTGTTCGGAGAAATCATCTTCGATGTCGGCTTGTCGTTTTTTATTTCAGGATCCCTCGTCTTCGACTCTATTATATTATGTTTCCACGCGTTTTTCTCCGTCGGAAAACTAAACAGGTGACACGTTAATTGCTCTAGATCGCCGAAATTGTGTTCGTCATTCAGAGAGTCTAGTTCGGAGTGTACTAGGTGGTGGGGGTGGGGGGATTTATCGTACTTGGTACTAACAATTCAATGGGTGTAAAATTCAAGTAGTTTCAAATAGATGAAAAGCATTTTCCAGTTCGACTGCGGTGGAAACTTGATAAACTAAAATAACTAAAATTCATTTCACTCGAAAGTGTACCTTATAGTTGTGTCGAATTTTACGTCCACGATTATTCTCACTCAGAAAAAAAAGTCCGCTATTCGGAGGTTTCTGCTCGGGGAGTGGGGGAGGTATTTCGATAAGAGCGCGCGTACCTTTGGACGCGAATTTCGATCCGTCGGATCGTCGATATCGTTACAATATTATCGTCGCGTTGCCACATTTCACGCGCACGAGCGGGTGGTTTTTGCAAAATCTAACACGCGTGTCGCGGGCCGAACGTATATTTGGGGTACGTGTGTTTATCTGCCGATCGCAGGCGGATAGCGCGCCGGAAACGCTGTGGGTCTACCAACGGCGGAGAGAGACTGTCGCGAATCTCGCCTTTGCCGCAACAAAAAACACGACGATTTATCGGTTTTGCGGTGGCGAATCGAAACGGCGAACGCGTCGCGCGGTATCGGTATGATATGCGTTTTTCGAAGTAAATTATTCGGCGCAGTGTACCGTCGCACGCCTATAATAATATGATTTATATAATATTTTTATTAAAAACCGACGCGGGCGAAACGAGAAGAGACAAAAGAGAAGGAAAACAAAACGAAAAACGCGACGCGGAGTTGCCGTAAACAGTATTGTTACCGGCGTACGTGTAAGCCCCGTGTAAAAAAACCATCACGCCGTAAGAGCGCGGACGTGTGCGATTATTTTGAAATACGATCGAACGATTTTATCATAATATTAACGACGCGATAAGATTTTGAAAAAAAAAAAAAAACGACAATAATATTAATCGTATCATTTCGCTGTTGTTATTTTTTCGACTGTGAAATCGTTGTTTGCCCGCCCACGAAACAGATCTGAGCCAGGTTGTTTGAACACTGTTGAAAACGCGTGTGCGGCGGCGGTTCAAACCGGTGCACGTGTCCCGGACTCGAATCGCGCGACACGTTTTTCCTCGACAATGTTTGCACTGTACGACTATAGAGAGCGTAATTTTATTCCGGCCGATCGGCCGTTTACGCGTTTAACTCTGCGTGTCGAAACGCAATTTGCGAAAACCGTCAAGGAACATTAACGGCCGACGTCAACGGGAAAAAAAAAAGAAAAAAGTCCGACCTTTGTACGGGCAACGCCAGTCAATCCATTACAATACGATACGCCCGGCGCGTATTATACGCGATAGACATTTTAAACGAATCGCGCGCGCGCCCGGGTTCTTAGAGCAACTCGAATCGGGACTTTAGTCGATCCGAAAACCGATGGGTTCCATAAAAATGAAAACTGCGGTGTTTGTAAGAAAAAAAAAACTATTGTAAACGCCTAATGTCGTAAATTGATCCCGCGTGTTGAAAAAAAAGACACACGTGTTTTCTTTTCTTTGCAGTTTATTGTACGAGTTTTCAATCGATTGCCAAAATGTTTTGGACTAATTATTATTTGAAGGAGCTGATATAAAGTTTTAGGTTTGAACCTTTGGTTTGTTGTAGCTATTTCCGTTTTAATGTCGAAATTAATTTTCAATTAATTCGAAGAAAGTCTAAACCGGTAACTTTATTATCCATTGGCGCGGACTGAGTAGAAGTGATAAAAGATCAACTGCGACCCGACGCAAATTTAAGGAGCAAACGCAACCATGATTTTTTTGTAAATTATAAAAAACTAATTGATATTATCGAAAATTCAACTATTTGTATACTGTGTTGGAGTGTAGTTCAATTTTATTCAGAAAAGTACTATAATAGTTATAACTTGGATATAGATTAATATAATCCGTTAAAAAATGGCTCGATTTAAAAAAAAAAAAGAATTCCGAGTACAGGCCCTTAAAAACAAATAATAATTTTAAAAAACAAAATACAAAATAAAATTGATAAAAGTTCTATGAAATCCAATTTGAAACTGATTTAATTTTCGTATTGAAATTTCAACATAATATGAGTACTCCGAAAATGGTTTTCGAGTTCTAACAAAGAAATTTAATTTGCATTTAACTCCACTAACTAAAATAACTGGAGTATCACAATACAATTAACTATACAAAAACAAAACAATTTCATTCATGTTTTACTTTGATTATTTGGAACGGATAAAAACTTCGTTATTTAATCTCCAATTAAATCATAGCAAACTATTATTATAGTATATTTTATTCGTTGGTAAACAATAAGTCGAGCTGAAATTTTAGATCAGCTGATTTATTTCAAGTCGAAATAATAATTTAAGAAAAATGTCAATACAACTAGATCTGTTATCAATCGAATAATTGCGCAATTTCGACGCGACAAAACAACGAGATAGGAATGGATTTATCTTATTAGAATGTAATTATTAGTTTTTATCGCTGCGCTTAAAATATCAAAACGATGTTTCCAACAATACAACTGTAGCGTTCATCACAACTGCATTCGCAATCACAATAATTATTTAATCGAGATGTTTAACATTCTTGGAAAAAAAAAAAAACAAAAATCAATAGCCAAGTAAAAAAACCACGGCGAACAAATGTACGAACAAATTTCGCGCGACGATTCGAATGAAACGAGAAAAAGATCGATCAGAAAAAACCGCGCATAATACGAATTTACACTTACGAATTCGTCGAACGTTTGTCATTCGAGTTGTAAAACTTGGTGAATTTTATCGAGTAAAAATGAGAACGATTTTCCATTTGGCGTTTATCGATGACCGAGGTGGTTAGAGACGGTCGAATCTCCTTTGTCGTTAGCCATTAACAGGAGGATGATTCGTGTTAAAAGCCTCGACAAAGAAACAAAAGACTTACGTCTTGTACGTTCGTCGCGGGTTTTCTTTGACAAACTCGCGTCTCGGTAATAAAATTCGTGTGCCCAACGACGGATCGACGGTAACTTCGATATAATATAATTCGTGAGAGCGCGCTGAATACGTACAGTCGTCGGGACGACTGCACAGGAGCTCGAACGCGTCGCATTCATGCTCGGCACGGACCAGAGGAGGGGGGGAAGTGCGGTTTTCTGTTATTTAAGTACGGAGACAAAGAGAGAGCGAGATTTTTTCCAATTTCAGACCGCTAGTCCGTCATAATAATTATGCTAAGTACCCGCGCGTCCGTACTACCTGTCCGTCTACGAAACGCGCGTATACCTGCGCAGATAATAATATATTATGTGTATATAATACGAGTATGAAACGCGGTTGCTGCTGTGTGGTGGTCGCCTCGCGCGCCAGAGAGCTTTTCAAAACGTCGTCGCGCCGCCGTCGCGTCGTCAGGCTTTTTGTCCCCGTTGAATTATTTATCGGGTCCACCTCGTGTGTTTGCAAATGCCCGTAATGGGTTTTCTCAACCTCTTAACGGCCGCCATTTATTTAAGATTATCTCCCTCGTATATATAAATATATACGATATATATATATATACGTATATAGATAATACACGTACGTCTACATACAGATAGAATAGGTCTCGACCGACTTTTCCCCTCCCCCCTCGACCACTTCAACGGCATTGGCACGCCGCCGTCTATTCTCCTGGGTCCTTTTATCCGGCGACGAGCAGTTAAGTCCGAATATCCACGTGCACTACCGCCCCCCGCCCCTCTGGCCCACGCTGCTCCCGACTCGTGCGTCGGCTAAACGGACCGGACGTACGTGGCTGAAAACGTATTGCACAAACACACTTTGGCGGTTCCTGCGCGGCGCGTGGTAAGGACGACGACGTTTTCCTCCTGTACCCCTCGCGCCACCCCCCCCCCGGTCCCTCGACTTCCGGCGGTCGCGAGAGCCGTCTTAAATTTCTCGAAAACACGTTCGGTTCTCGTCGGTTTGCCAATTTAAGTCGACGACGACGGCGCGTGGCGTATCGTTTCCGTCTACCGCCACTAGGTACACACACACACACACACACACAGAGCCGAGACATATGCATTACAGGATGATTGTCGTCCGAAAAAGTTCGTATTCGTTTGAAAAGCGAAGGTGCAAAACGTTCTCGAAATAATCGAATATTACTACACAGTGTGTGTTGTACGACTGAATGGAAAACCTCACTTGAACTCGGTATAGAAATTACCATCTACTCGACCGACCTTGTCGTATTTCAGGCCTTATTCTAATGGTAGACAAGTAGTATCTAAATCAAAATGTCAATAGTGCAGTCGGCTCTACCAATTCGGGCCTCTTGCAACAACAACATTAACGTGACGTGTTCAAAAGTCGAAATAAAAAATACTCAGTAATGTTGTTTCTATGTAATAAATTGTGTTTTCTCACCAAAACCATTCCAACGACCTACGTTTATAATGAAAACGCTCGCAAACAGAGAAGTCTCCTGCGCAACTCGTAGAAAAAATTCTAGATTTGGTGGGGGGGGGGGAAGGGATTAAAGGGGCCGTTTGACGAAACGTATTCGGCTTTTGGCGGTCGGTGGAGGGGGGGGGGAAACCACTGGAAGAAACCTCGTCGGCCACGATCGAATAGTATACGACACGGTGACGAATAATTACAAATAGAGACCGAGCGAAACGCGTGCGCGGGGCAGGTACCTGAGCAGTTTTTCCAGCGTCGACTTTCGCATGTGACAGCACTGTATGACCGGGGCCAATATGCTCGGCTCGTCGCGGAACGCCTTGCCGAACGCCCGGCCGTGGTCGAGATGAATGGGAAACGAGTCGTTGCCGAACAGTGTGAACGTTTCGTAGTGGTGCCGGTCCATGTTGCCCATGAGGTAGTCGTACACGGACAAGTCCATGATGTCCAGCATCCGGCGCCCGGTGTTGTACGGCGGCAAGCCTCGGATTATTTCACAGAAATTTGGATCTACGCGTCGGACAGAAAACATTCATATTAGGTTTTACCGTCATCGCCCAACTGACAATATGTACGACATGCGTAATATCGTACGATATTACAACGTGGCGCAATATTTTATTGGTTTTCCGCCGCGAAAGGCTTTTGGGAGTAACGCACGTAAGTGTACATTGTACACTTAACGTCACGGTGCGAAATAACGCGCGTATTATAACGTCTCTCACCTCGGGTACAATTCAAATTTCTCAATGCGATTCGACCCTTTTCGCTGTATTAACATATTCGCAGTACCCGGACCTTTTTCGTCCCGCTATTAAAGTGTCCGCGACGATTTCACACGGAGACGTCTCGTGAAATCGCACGGACGAAAATCAGACGTTTTTTCCCACTCCGTCTTTTCTCAAAGTCTGTTGAACGTTCGTTTTCAAACGCCGATCGCACAGATCGTCGAATACAATACGTCCGAGCGGCTTAAACCGTACGCACGCGCTTTAAGGTTTTCAATCGTTTTTAACAAGTAGAGTTAATTTTATCTCTCTGTGCACTTGGTGTCTGTATCGACATAACACGTAAAATATACATATTACAAGCCATACGAGGACGATAAATTTAACGCTCAACTTGACTTAAAAAACAAACAAAATTGATCTCATACTATCAATACTCAAATCTATAACGTGTTAACAATCACGATGTTTGTTACCTCTGCCGAATACTGTATAGAGTTCCAAATGTTTGTGGTAAAATTTTGAAAAAATTAAGAGGTATTTCTTTGAGTCTGATAATCGTTTTTGGATTTATTAGCAACTTGAAAATTGGTTGATATTTTCTCAAAAATCTTGATCACCGTTCGAAAATTGACACAAAGCACACCACTCGCCATTGCACGCGTGTATATTTTATTCGGAGTAAACAGTAATGGTATTTTTCTGAAACGTGTGGCTTTGCGAATTATTTAAACGAACGAAACTTGAATGTTACATAGAATAATAAAATAATAATTATTTGAATAGCGTAAATTTTCCTTAGATTATTTTCTAAAATATTTTATGCCGTTAAACAATTTTATCGTAATCATACCATTTGTTGAATGAAAAACATTTATTTTGATTTAAAAAATGTTTCAAATCGTTTGAAACTAGTCGCTAGGTATGATATATTTTATACTCTTTTCCTGTAGCTCAAAACAATCGGATAAATAACGACAGAACATTCGATCATAATACGGTGTACGTTATATTGGATAATAAACTCTAACGCGACAACTAGCGATGTAATACGTAGTTCAACGTGTGTAAATGTTAAAAAATACGTTCTTGATCGTACGACGATAATCAGAAACCCTACGAGCGTAATATCATATTATTTAGTAAATGGGATTTTGAAATTAAAACAGTAGGTAGGGCGTTTGGTAACTAACGTTCAGCTGTTTCGCTATTTCGTTAAAAAGTCTTTTGTCCGAGCCCAGTTCGTCAAATTATTTTCTACGTAACGGATCAATTTATGTCCAAGAGAAGTAACCGTTCCGAAAATTTTTAAACGCTTTTAGAAGAATTTCATATTTGTACAGTTTGTTACGTTGATCAAAATAAAATAGTAAATTATTAATGATTTATCGAAAAACCACATTTCTTAAAACGAAAAAAATATATATAATATATTTATATTAAATCTCGTAGGTTTTTTTGTGTTTTTTTGTTTTTGTTTTTAATAGAAACTACTGCCGTTTAATCGGTGAAAATCAATAAGATATAAAACGATTGGGCGTTGTAGCTTTTGTATTTCTACATTGTTTTTGTTTTGTTTTCCTTTCTCTCGGTCGCCAAATTCTGGTACCTTCCTATCTACGAAACAATGTTTGCTGATAAACAACGGAAGCTGCAGCATTATCTTACGATGAAACCTGCTGCAAAACGACAACCGTGTGTCCCGTTAACAACGAAATTGAAGAATAGTTTAGAAAACCATTTCTGTCATAAAAGTAGAAAGCAGAAATCTGATGAAACAATAATGAAGATGATATTTTAAAGTGCGCATCGTACTACTGAAGTATCTCTTCTGGTAAACGACACAATATCTATAGTTGCTTACTATAGTCACAGTTGTAATGTTGCCGAACGGTCTTCGCCGTCCGCAGTGTTGTTATTAGCGTTAAGTTTGACTATTGCGTGAGTCGATCGTTCGTTTCGTCAAAAAAGAAAAGAAATGATTAAAATATTATTTAAAATGTGTTTTCCGAGTTGAAGTATCGAACAAATTATCATCATCATGAGTGTAATTAAAACATTAAAACGCTGTGATATCACGTTTAAATGAATAATTCCGTAGTTAAAATCAACTTTTGAATGTGACGCCGTGACACTTAAAAAGTTTTTTTAATACTTCTTTGTTAAATATTTACCGTGACGGAATAAAAAAAAAAAAAAATGAAATTCCCAAGTTTTAATTGAAAACAGTTGTTGTTACAGGTGTATTTTGTCATTGACGCATTTATCAAAAAAAAAAAAAAAAACTCTTATCGCGCAATATTGTTGTATTGTATTATTGCACGTTTGGACATGACTTATTGAAAAAAAAAACAACAATAAAAAATTATCAATAGTTTACGCGCACGAAAATAATTATTTTAGTACCCACTTTAGTGGTATACTATCTGCGAGAGAACGCTACTAAAACATAAGGTACCTATACCCTTGACAGACGATAAATTATTCGCGGACACTATGTATGAATATTAAACGATGACGGTCGTTGTTTTTTTCTTCTTATCTTTTCGTCTCGACAAAACACACATTTCGTAACTCTCGAGACGTCAATAAGACTCTAAACTTTACGATTCCAACCCACATACGGGGGGGGGGGCGGTGGAAATGGTATTTTAATCCAATTCTGTTGAGGAGCAAGAGTAGCGTGTCGCATATTTTTGAATGGTTTCGAATAAGTTGCCCTTTTTTCTTTTTTTTTTACTCTTTTTTTAGCTCGACTCGAGAAAAAAACAACAAATGCGCGTGTATTTTCACCGTCGTGTCCAAATATTATTATTATTGACTATTGTTTACTGTCCTGGACGCTAACCTGTTTCCCATTTGGCCTTTTTCCGCTTGTGGTAGCTGCGTCTCCACGGGTGTCTCCACGTTTTCCGTTCCAAAATCTCCTGGGACGGCAAATAGGCCGCGAACGAGCCCTCCAGCGTGTCCGGATCGCCGCATATGGCGTGCGACGTGTCACAGTAATAGGAACATTGACCGTGGAAGCACACGTTCTTGTCGGGCGAGATGAAAAACGTCTTCAGCAGATCGGACGCGGTCACTTGGGCCATCAGTTCCGACGTGATGTTCACCAGTCGGCCGCTAACCGGCATGGCTCTCCGAAACCCCAGTGTCCTGAGAGTACAAAGCGCATATTAATAATAAATCCGCGTCGACGTAATACAAAATAAAATATGACCTTTGGACGTCTGTCTTGTTCCCCCCCCCCCTGCCCTCCCAAGGTATTTTCATAGAATCCGGACGATCCTACCCTCCCAGCGGCTGACCGGGCCGTTTTTCCGTGCAAAAAAAAAGCGTTTTCAGACGATTTCCACTTACAGGCGAACACGCAACAAAAACGTTAAAGTCGACAGATAATATTATTATGAGTTTTGATGAGGATGATAAAGACAATAAAGCCCGAGAGATATATATATAATATACAATATATGAGATTAGACGACAACCGTTTAGAGTGTGTTTGACTTTTTGTTCCGAAAGAGGTTACCCGCATTGTGCAGATTTATATTAATGTCCGTGTGGCTAATTACATCGTACTTAATTATGTAAAGTGTTGGCGCATATACACTCGGCTATAATAGTCGTATGTAAATAATAATACAAAACGAATGGAATTTATTCATTTTTTCATTTCGTCATACGAATCTCAACACCGCAAATGGCAAAACGGATGTACCCGACGGACAACAACGATGCGAGACTTTTCCCATTATTCGGACGTCCGTACGGTGTCCATATATCATTATGGTGAAGAAATAATTTCGAATTTTTTTTTTGAAAAATTCTCCACGGTAAATCGTCATATTATAATGTCATCGGAATAATATACCTGACAATATCAGGCCATTGTTGGAAAGAAAAAAAATAAATAGCCCATATGTTACCGTTCTCGAGCTATAATTTATCGATAAACTTATCGATATATTTTGATAACTGTTTGAAATCGGTACCAAACCAGTACGTACGGAAAAATCGTCGACAAGTCTCGCCGGAATTGTTATTATATTAATATGTTAAGTATTTTAAAGAAATCGTCGGGGCTGTCCGAAGCTAATCGACAACACTGTCGTAAAAAGATACACTTCTTTTTTGACGTTGGTGTTTTATTTATTTTATGAGTCTTTCAAAACGTAATTATCGTATTTTAAATTTTACCTATTATTATTATTTTCCAACGGGGGTTCCAAATCTTTCTTAAAAGTGTGAGACTCGCGCATAGCCTGGGCCCTACCCCTCTAAGAATGTCCTTGAATATCATCGTTTTATGTAATATTTTATTTGTAGTCATCAAATTTTTCGATCGATATTATTCGTCCGTTCGAACTCATATTATTTCACAACACCGTGCTGTAACGTGGATTCATTGCAACAGTGTCGCCGACGACCATCGGTCGGGGCAAAAAAAAAAAAAAAAACGTGATTTTAGTTTTATCAATACCGGACTCACCTGTCGAGATGAAACGCAGCAATCTCGGCGTTGTGCCTTTCGTAGTCGGTGAAGTAAAAATGATTCGGCAGAGTCTGCTGTTCCCTGCTGAACCTGCACAAACGCGTAAAAACAAAATACGTTATTGGTGATAATTATAATTTTTATTATACGACTCTTGTGCACAATATTATTATGTTATTCCTCCTCCTCCCGGTATACTAGTGATGTGGAGAATACTTTTGAAAAAAATATTATACTATATTTTTAGATGGACACGCCTACGGAAATGACATTTTTTTCCTTTTTTCCTCCAAATCTCACAGTGGTAATCGCGTTGTGAATAGATCAGTGAACAAATCGTTTGTGAAGTGAAAGGAAAATAAATGCAAGTATACGTAAAAATACATCGAGGTAAAAATATGTAAAACATCGTAAAACAATGTCGGCCGAATACAAAACATTTTGTAGACTTTCAAGACGAAAACGTTTGAGAAAAAAAGGTTTGGAACACGCGCGCTCGGACAACAGTGAAAACGAAAAGCGTTTCGAACGATATTCGATGTCGAAAAATCGTCTAAACTACCAGTATCCGAATATATTTTGTACTCCGACGGGTACTTGTTTATAACGCTGCCGTTCACATATTATTGTGTCGCATGCGAACTATACTTACGTCCGATTTTGAATCGACGCATTCGTCACGTACGATAAACGGTATATTTTACATAATATTATGGTATCGACTGATAAACAAATAAATCGTTCGTTATTATGTTGGACTGAGAAGGAAAAAAATCATAATAAAAATAAATAAAATAAAAAACCCAAATGGTTTCTCGTCCGATCATATTTTAGCCCGTACATAGAAAGTGTAACGCATTAGCTGCATAATTGTTGCATCCGTACATGTGGCGGCCGGCCGAGACCGTGTGCAGTGAACTCAAAGGAAACGCGCGTGCATGTGCCCGGTCGACGCATATTATACCTGCGCGAATCGGATAAAAAAAAAAAATAACGCGATTCGGCGACCGGGCCGTTTGGCCCGCGGGCTCGTCTCGCTCCATTCGCCTCGGCGCAACGTTGTGTAATTATTATTATGTTTTACTACACGTGTGTTATGAATGCGAAAACAATGAGATCCAAACCGTCGCGTTTGGATCCGAACTAGTGGTACTAGTGTTCGTGTCGTGGACGGTGTCGTTTTTGTTTTACATTTTCATACGGTTAGACGAGAATAAGTTCGCGACGCACGCGATGCGAGCGATACGATTCGACATCGACGTCTGCGAGTCTGAAAACCGCCGTCGAAAAATAATTCCAAACGAATATAATATAATATTATACACGTTTATGAACATACGTATGATTTATTATTGTCGTGTCGTAGACCGAAAAGGTCTTAACGCGGTCGTTAAAAGTACAAAAGAAACGCATCGAGATTAAAATATTCTAAACGTGTACGTGACACATTAAGTATACTTGGGATACAGTCGAACTAATCGCGTATTGAAATGTCGCGGATTGCGATGGTTAGTTTTTTTTTTTTTATCTTTTCGTCATTTACCGTCTATGTATTTCATTTTTTTAATACGACTAAGCCGCCGTGGGGAGTCTTCCTGTAAATGTCAACGGTGTGGAAAATTATAAATAATTAATGTAACAGTTATCAGACTTACTTATTATTCAACCTTCGTATAGATTGTGTATGAAAAAAATAAAAAAAATTAAAAATAAAACACAATGAATAGATTTGCAGACGGAAAATACGAGAAAACGAATATATCGCAATAAAAAAATATCCGCGTCGACATCGCTTATTAAACGAGTGTAAGCGTTATAAAAGAAATAATTTCTACGTAACGGTTTGGCGGATGATATTATTGTTTTTGACAAATAATTATTTAATTTTCGAATTCAATGGGACACGATCGTTATTCGTTTAGAGTTTTGAAATTATTGTTTATCCGTCGATATTGTAAGTGTGATAAACATAGTGTAACACGGCGATGAATTTATTTACACTTGAATTACAAGTGCTTCGCATAAAACCAATACATTTATATATCATAAACAAAGATAATTATTTATTAATAGTACGTAGTACGATGATAAGTACATAATAGTCGGATCGTAAATGTTTAAAGTGATTCTATTGAGTTGAAAAAAAAAAAATAAAAAATAAAAGAGCGATTGTAAACATATAATAATAGTACATGACGTGATTACAGTAATCTAGTTAAAATGATAGTATTATCGTTGACACGCGTGTCCTAGAAAACGCTCTCGTACATTTAATTGGTTTTTCAGTCAATTAATGTTTTATATAATATATATTATAAATACGTAAACATACTAAATTACGCGATAGTGTAAACGTTTTCGTAAAAAAAAGCTTCTTCTTTTTTATTTTATTAGTTTTATGAGCGTTCTCGGAATCTCGTCGGTTCAACATTATGATGGTAAATATCGATGCGAAATGATTCTATTAGCACGCGAAAACGCGATTGTCGACGATTGTTATAATAATTATCGTGAATAACAACTGCAACAACAACAACAACAACAACGACGAAAAAACCACTCGATTCGAATTATTACGATTTCGTAGACTTTTCATAATTTATTATTACGAAATCGTAACAATAGGCATTATAGTGCGCGAAGCGATTGCCAGCGACATGTGCTGCGTACGAACACATTATTATGCCCTCGTGGCTCGTTCGGCATTCCGTCATCATAAACACTCGCCCGCCCCCGCCGCAGCAAGTACCCACCGTTTTACGCGTTCGCGTACGTGCTTCCTGTTTTTTTTTTTTTATTATTATTTGTACGGAATCGTCGACAAATCGCCAATCTTTATTTCTCAATAATAATAATATTATTCTGTAACCTAGTCGTGAAATACGTCTACATTTATGCGCGCGCTTCTCCAACGAGACTGAGGTAGTAGGTATTTTCGCGATAAACGTTTCGAGCAAATATTATTTCAACTCTGTCCCAACGTTTGTATTTTTCTTTCCCTACATTCGATGCTTTCGTACGATTTTCTTCTGAACTCGACCGTTACACGCTGCAACGGACGTCGTCGTATTACTCATAATCCCGCACAAGGCTTCTCGACGACTGTGTGTGTGCGCGTGTGCTTTTTTTATTCGCTTAATTCGTATTCTATTTTTATCTCATTAAATTGCATTATCAAACTACGACGAATTAAAGGCTGTATTAAAGGCGATTATTTTTTTTTATAAAAATTCAAAGATTCATAAAGCACCTTGGACGCAAACAGTTTCAGCGACTCCACGTGGCGAGCAAAAAAAAAAAAAACGCACAAAAAGCAACGTTCCAAATTGACGTGTTATTGTTGCAGTTTGGCAATTATTTCTCTCGCAAATCTTTCAGCGGAATAAAAAAATATAAATATATATATACATAAAATGACCCGATGGACTTAATAAGCGATAAAACATGCTTTTAAAACATCAACGTGTCTGATTTAGTTTCGGATAATGTAAAAAGTTCACCGTCCATTTGCATACATTAAATACTAATGGTTCAATTAAGGGCTACTTTGTTTCGAATTCATAAAAAGTAAAAATTTATTTATACATATATATACACCCGTATAATTTTAAAAGCCATTTGTAAATAAATCAGCGAGTTAATATAAAAGGTCGCCTGCCCTGTGTAAGTTGTTCGAAATTAAAAAAAAAAAATAAACACTTTAATTATTATATTTACCTCATCGGCTTCATAAGAGCTTTGTCTCCGTTTGAATACTCGATGACGAGCTTGATCTGTGTGCCTCCTTCTTTTTGGGCTGAAACATAACGACAAAAGGTGTTTTAACGTTCTAACAGAGCCCTGTCCAAACAGATCAGGTCGCATCACTCACCCACGCCGACGATTGGCGAAGTAGACATGTTTTTCAAAATTAATGGCACATACGTGTCGTTCTCGGGATACATTTCTCTTTTTGATATTCTCGAGTGGAATATGGTCAGAGCAGTCGTGTTCGGTCTGAAAAACACACGCACGTAAATATTATTAACGATTTAGCGGTGCTGCAGAATGCGATTTGTTTGTCAACGCCGCCGCCGCCGCCGCCGCGATGTTATTTTAAATATGTACAATTAAATACATTTCGTTCGGTTGTTCGTTTTATTAAAAATGACGTTTCAAAAGGTCTCTCGGGTTGTACGCAATTCCGGTCGGTTTCGAATGTAAAATTCAATTTAAAAGTAATTAATGGAAACTCTTGGCCGGGAGATTTCTTCGCGGTTGATTAAAGTGAAAAACGACCCAATTATGCGCCGCGTTATTCAGTATAACACAATAATAATAATAATGAAATAAAACCGTCCGGTTTTATCGCGTGAGAATAAAAATCAAAGATATACGCACAGCGAACTATTTCCCTCTCACCTAGGGGCTTAATGAGAATTTTCCCATTTTACTTTTCAAGAGAAAATAATATTCCGGGGCGGCGTTTAAGAAATTACACAATCACCATACATTTTATCCCCCTCCCGCGCACCGTCGCCGTCGCACCTCGCAGCTCTAACCGTGAACCCAGAAGATTTACCGGTGCGTTTTCGTTCCACGTTATAATAATTATATTACTCCTCCGCGCGGGCACGTTGTTTTAACTACAATCAAAACTGGTTACAGCATTATTATTACAATAAATACGTAATGAAGTTTTAGTATGTGCGCGACACGTCGTTTTGCATACTTTCGGTGTATTTATGTCGGAAAATTAAATAGAATGTTTTTTTGTTTAATATTTAAAAACACGCTGATTTTGTATTTTGTATTTTATTTTTTTTTTTTTGATTTAGTTGTAATTTGAAATTGAAAAAAAAAAACGTATTTTCTAAATTTTTCCATACAATCCTTCGTTACGAGTGATCGAGGACGACGATGCACGAGAACTTTGTGTATTCAATTTTCAAAATTTTTTTTTTTCATCGGTATCACGCTGACAAAAAAAAAACAAAGAAAACTCGAAAATTTCATACGGCCATAACAATAACGACCACACGAAAAAGTCAAAATCTTAAAAAAAGTTACAGTCGTGACGTCATAATACTATCTGTGAACACAGATAATGTAATAATTTTTAAATTCACTTTTCGTCAGACATTAAAAAAAAATTACCTCCTGAACGCCATAAATTATTAAAAAAAAAAAAACCATAGCCATCGATAAATTATCGTTGTCGATTGGACCAAGTCTTCCGCTGAACAGTGCGGACAAACAAAAACAAAAAAAAACCACACATCATAGTAAAACATTAATAACGGTCTAAAAATTCGTACATAAAAAAAAACAAACCAAGGCGCTCGCGGTAAAACAATATTAATTAACTACAATTCGTGATGTTTGTCATCGTCGTGATCAATATTGTCGCTGGCCGACAATTCCTCCGTCGCGAACAAATGCCCGCCGTCAAATGTTATGACGACCGTTTTCAGCCAACGGCATCCAATGCCTACTTTTCGTTTTTCAACACGCGTTATCGTTTTAGAATATCAAAGAATTCCCAATCCCCGGTGCGAACAGTCACGTCTCGTCGTCGATTGAACGCTATGTTTTTTCCGTTTAATTAAAACAACCTTTTGTTGTGGAAAATAATAAAAAGTCGTTCGTTGTTAACGACCGATCGCGCGACTGTTCTCGGAATCGCCACAGTCGCGCGTCGATCGAATGAAACACAACAATGCAACACTTTATTATCGACATAATATTATATATTATAGGCGTGAAATGCGATAGGGATTGCGGTGAGTAGGTTTAGGCAAAACGCAAACCGAAGAATAATGCGTTTAATACGGCGTTTATTTCTACGATTATACTCGTAAGTCATAATATCGTACACCTGTATATATGTATTATAATCGCGCGTCGGCAACAGGAACGATTTTTCCATTCGGAGAAACCTTTGAATAAATCCCATTGTCTCGCCGCCGCTAATGTCGGTGTACCTAATTCGTCGATAGCGTCGTTTCTTCGGGACGAGATAATGATTTTCGTTTCAATCGTTTCTTTCAATTATTTGCACTTCCTTCGCGGGAAAACTCTACCGCGGACGGCGCGGTGGCCCGGCGACGCGTTCCAAGGTGGCCGAGTGGAGCGATTACCCCGGACAGTAAATTTCAAGGCGCGCCTCGACTTTTATTGCTCGTACATTTTGCAAATACTTTGGTTTAACGTTCGCTTAGCGCACTGGAAAGAGAGTGAAATCTCACCCGAGATCTTGGGCGAACGACGACCGCCGAGCGACACGACCGTTTTGAAAAAACCGTTTGGAAAATGACGAAATAAATTAGTTATACGTATAACCATTGATTATAAATACTATGGATAGCTCACTGCAGTAGAAAATTTGCAATTAGTATTTATAATCAATGGTATAACGTAGAAATTGAAGATTTCGCTCACCAAAAATCTCTTAATTTAAATGTGCTGTAAATAATACAGGTAGAGATACTATGACATGCTCTATTTATAATTAAAAATTGTTATCTTTGAATTTTAAAACATGTAATATTTATGATTACCAAACAAAAATTTAAAAAATATCACAAGATCCAGGGCAACATAACTCTCAAAACACCACTGCGTTATCTGTAAATCTAACCTGATTCGTACAATATTTTATTATGATAACATTTTATGTATTGTTTTTTTCCTTTTTGCTTTATGTAGCGAAAATAAAGTCAACGGTATTCAGTTTTGTTAAATATTTCAATCTAAGATTCAAAATAATATCTGGTTGTTTTTAGTATTCGAGAGCGAGTTACACATCTTTTTGAGCATTTTTATCATTTAAGTTTTCAATTACCTACTTTCTTTTGTAATAGATATAATTTTTTGAATTCGATAAAGCATTAAACTCGTACGACGTTTTCTTATTATTATAATTATAATTTATAATAAATAAATAATAAATTGTAAATAAAAAACTGCCATGTAATCATAATAATCAAATTCAAATGGGTATTTTTTTAAATTATTAATTTTACTATGAATATTAATTAAATAATTAAGGTTTAAAATCTTTTGAAACAAAGATATTATTTATAAAATATAAATATTAAAGATATTCACTCTAAATATTATATAATACAGTCTGTATAAAACAAAAAAATATGCGATAAAAGTTGTTGATAAAAAAAAATGTATCATAAAATAAACTATTAAAAGAAAAACGTACAAATTTAGCATGAAAAATTCGAAATTAAATAATTTGTTGTTACACGATTTAAATGCTGTGTTTTCTCAAGCTTCGTTTTATAATCAACTAAAAAAAAGGCACTTTCCTAAAAATTCACAGCCTCAATAATATATTATTATTTATTATATTTTGAATTAAATTGTTACTCGCTAAATATTTAGCGTCCGTAGTCCAAAATTTGGCCGTTCCTGTCGAACTCTCCGGAAAATGGGTCCACACGATCCGGCAACTTCCGGTCCCATATCCGAGTCGGACTTGCAAGTGCTCTGTTATCTATACCGCGTGGGAACCCGACGAATCGTCCGAGTGGGCTTTAAACTGTACTGGAAAAGGGGGGCCGGCGCCAAAATTCCCCCGGGTCACGCCTACGGTGCGGAATTTTCGCGGTAAATCGCGTGTTTTTATTGTCGCGTCGTTGCGAAATTAACCGTGACGCGGCGGGCCGTGCCGGGCGGGGCGACGTTTCCGATATCTTCGAATACCTTTGACCCGGCCGTTTCAAACGCGGGTTTCACGAAAAAAAAAAAAAAAAAACCAATACGAAAACAAAAACGCCGACGATAAATCTTCGATCGCGCGCGCGCGGGGGCAAAGTCGAAGAGATAACGCCTCCTTTCGCGTCGTCCTCCGGCCGCTCGTCGCCAACGACGTCGCGCGTTTAGCTGATACCGCGGAAGACGCGCGATATAAATTACACGGACGTCGTTTCGTATTCAACGGGGACGGTGTCGGTATCGGTCATTAATATTCCATATATGTGCGGTTTCCCCCACACACAAACGCCAGAGCTTCCTTTTTTTTGTCTCCGCCGCCGCCGCCGCCGTTGTGTCTTACCACTCGATTTATTTGCATACGTAAATAACGATATTGAAACGCCACGGTATATTAATACAAATACGTACGTATACCGGCGAAACAAAACGATTCGTCGTGTTTAATAACGTCCACTCGAATGTCACTCGCGACGTCGATTCGTCGTCGCCGCGGCCGGCGCGCGAGAAATTGATCGCGATCCAAAACCGACACCGACTCGCCCGTGTCCGACCACTCTAATAAACACACGGGGGACCCATAAGTCTCGCCGAAGGGCAAACCCTAGTAGCCTGTTCGTCACGTCGTCGTAGTCGTCGTTCAATGAAAACGTTACGACGGCGAAGAAAGGTAGATATTTTCGAGTGCACGTTTCTCGTTCGCTTTTTACTCTCCTTTTATCTATCTATCACATTGTGTATTCGTAATGTTCGATCGCGTACTTCGAACGTCGTCGTTTCATTCGCGTATGTAAAAGCCCCGTGTGTCAAAAACATAACGAGCGAATTAACAGCCATCAAACGCGCCACGTCGTCGCTATGTCAATAAATTCGACAGAATCGTAACTAATAACTTAATTTTTATGATTTACGTATAATAATATTATTCTACAGTGGGACCTCGATTATCCGTGACTCGATTATCCGTGTTCGCGATTAACCGTGCTCACTCTTCCGAAAATTTAAAAATAAGTATGGACTGTAGATATATACGTATGTAGTTATAATCGATAACTGTCGTGACTTATTCAAACAAAGAAATGAAATTTTCAAGTTCATATCTTGTGCAGAATTATCAGCAAAGAAGAGAAAAACTATGAAAAATTCATCATTATCTGACAGGGAATCTGCTCTTTTTTAATGGTTTAAAGTTTAAACTTTAAACAGAAGCGTATTGAAGGCATTCCGATTTCTGGGCCAATGGTTTGTGAAAAAGCAAAACGGTTTCATGAAAATTTGAAAATTGAGAAAACATTTAATACCTCACAAGGCTGGTTATTTATTATATAAATTTCATTATTATAAAAAGTCTCGATTAACCGTGGTTTTCATTTATCCGTGTGACCCCCTCCCCACCATTACCCCGGATAATCGAGGTTCCACTGTATTTTAATAAATTAATATAAAAAACGAAAAAAAAGTTAAGGAAATCAATTTTTTTTGTTGTTAATATTTATATTTTGGCCATGTTTGTTAGAAAATATCACACTGTGCTTCGTCGTAAACGTCATACCAAACACGAACGCGAGATCGGATTGCGGGTGGAAAAACGAATGGCGCTAAACTTTACATGATATTTTCGAAACCAATGCGCACCGTGTCGACGAGCTCACAATACGATCGGCGAATAAATTACGAATAAATTACTCTTGTAGTTCACGGTGAATATCGCAGTTCGAGATGAGTTACTGCAGTCAATAACCTGTGACCCGACGTCCGTCAGCCGGAATCTATGTGGGAAACAATAACCCCGAAAAAATGCCGTAACGTTTTCTCAACAAACACTCTACAGTCGCCCGCACTCCGCCGCCGTTGTCTTTTAGTCGCACGAGTCGTTTGGTTTTTGCTACGTCCGGTGTTTATTTTGTCCGCGTAATATAATAAGACGTCGATAAACATATAAAACGCGTCCGACGGCTAAACGTCAGCCTCCGTCACGTCGTATTTATTGTACGTCTGTTATTGGGAGCGAAAATGTTGTGACAGAAAAATAAAGTCCCCGCGTGTTTGTTCGTTTACCGACTGCAGGACGGTACCCGCTAGTATTTTATTTTTTTTTTTAAAACGTGATTAAATTACAATGGGAAACGTGTTTTTCAAAAAAAAAAAACTGTCGTACGCTTGAAATTATCATTTTTTCTCTCCATTGTGCCGCACAATAGGGCCGCAGAAACAACAAACATCGTACCGTTTGTGCATTCGTTATTTTTCACCGATCGCTGCGGTCATCGTACAATATTCCACCGCTCCGGATCTCGAACACGATAATAAAACGTCCAAAGACAGTTTGGAAAATAAATAATTGCGGTACATCGTGTCACGACTAATTATTGCGTTATATTGCGTTCGTTTTGTTATTATTATTTTCTAAATGAAAATCGGACGTTTGTAATTGCCGCGCAAAGCATAGCGCACAAACGTTTACCGATACAGGCCCGTGATGTACGTACACCATCACAGGCTGCAGTGGACTCGAACAAATTCGAAGCAAAAGAATTTTCACTTTTCATTTCGACGACGACGACGGTGCGCCGCGAAAAACGCCGCGCCATCATAAACGACTGTGCGGGTGTTAACGGATTTGAACACATTGAAATTAACTCGTCCGATGCCGCGATGTAATCGGCGCAGAACAAATATATTAACTCCCACGCGGTCGGCATTTCAAACCGTAGGTTGCGGACAACGAAGGTTGAAAAAGTCGCAACTCAAAACGAATTGTTTCGAGACGCGCGTAGAAAAAATAAAACGAACGCGGTTACAAAACGATAAACGTCGTTTTTGAAATCCGGGTATTCCAGAAAAGGTGTATTTTTGAAACTGGCAATCTATGGGCGACACGAACGTGGCCAGGTGAAAATGTTTTGTCGCCTGGTGGTCGATTGGATTTTCAAAAGAAGAGTTTAAATTATGTAAAAGAAAATAATTAGGCGATATATCGGTCTGTTATCGTTTTAATTTATCAGTTGAACTTGGTTTTATAACTTATTACATTTCGATTTATAGAATAAATTTATTTTTGCTTCTCCGATTATTAATATTGTACAAATAATATTGAAAACGTTTCGATTTTTCAATTTAGTATTGTATTTTCCTTGAAATTCACACTTCTTTCAGATAACAATTACAACTTTTTATTTATCAATTTCTATCGTTTAATATGTACTAGCGTAAAGATTTCATATTTATGAACTACAAAGGGCGAGCACGAAATACTTCTACCGCACTATGCATACAATAATCATTATTGACTATTTATTTTCAGGAAACATATTATTATAATAATTGTCACACAGTGAAAATTCCGTGATAAATGCGCACTGTCGAGAAACATTATAGTGTTGCCTAAATGGAACATTTATTACATATTTATTTTATCAGCGGTTTCCAAATTTTTACAATCACGGAACCCTTAAGAAATAGTTTGTGTTTTGCGGAACCCCGATGTCTTTAATTCCAACTCAACCCCGAAAAAATGGAAAAACCAATACTCCGAAAAATATTTTAACAATATTTTTAATATCGATTATTATTTATTAAAATTAGTGAAAATTTAAAAAAAGTCACTAGCACTACAACGGCGTTTTTAGTATGAAAATATCGAAAATTAGTACTCCCGATTTTTTTTTTCTGTTTGAAATTCGACAAAATCATTAAATTCTACAAACTCTCTGTAGTCATAAAACTTGACAAAACTTTCAATTTTACTACTTTAGACTTGAAAATGTAATGAAAATTCTAAACACGTTCGACCTATTTAAAGTCGAAAAAATAATTTTATATTACCAGTAAACAGCAATTTTTTTTTTTATCTCGATAACCATTAGAAAATTAAATTAAATGTTATCGGACATTTCAACGAATTAAAAAGAAATATAATTTATCGTTTCCCACAAAAATGATAAAATTATGTAAGCCGCAGATTATTTTAAGCCTTCGAATGTGTTTTACGAGCAATAAAAACATTAAAAACCATACGAATTTCAACTGTAGCGAACACGATAATATTAATCTTTTGTTTTCATTATAAAATACATAGTGGGCAGATAAAATTGTGAAATTGCGCATAAAAGAAATATAATTTAGCCCGTTTTGTTAACATTGCCTAAGCTCGATTTTAGCATATTTACACTACACGTCCTTAAAAAGAGTAAGAGTAATTTTTTTTTTTTTTTAATCAATACAAAAACAAATGTCTTAAAAGAAAAAAACTCTCGGAACACGTTTCGTCGCATGCGAGTTAAACGCGTCTCGCCGATACGAAAAGAACGAGCAAGTATATTATTTCCTACCAACGACGTTATTATTCAGTCGGGTTAATTATTGCGTTTCAACGAAATGTTTTTACCTCCGCGCAGAGCATAATAGATAGAATGGTATAAAATATAGATAAATTCAATATTAACAATTTCATATGGGCGCACCTAATCCATCATAATCTCGAACGCATGCAATGTCGTTTGAACAGAAAATATAGAGACGTAAGTAATACGTTTTCTTTTATTTTTTCAATTATTCTATTCCGAATTCGTAACAATGCTGTAAGATGTTTGATTAGTCGTAAAAAAACACGACGATATCGGTATCGGTTCGCCAAGACGAATATTCCAAAACGGAGAATACAGAATAACCCATATTGCCTAACCCATACGTGACTCGGGGTATGATGATTAATCATCATCGGCGCCGTGTTATGTGAAACCGCTGTTTGATTACGAATTTCCACCAAAGTAAAACGTCAAGTCAAACATTATCGGTAGCGTTTCGCCGTCGACAAAGGTACAATTTCTTAGAACGCTAATCTTTACAAAAGGACGAATTAGACAGTCAATACTGGGAAGTATTGAAATAGCTATATTGTTACCCGGGTAAGAGGCTTTCGCAGGATTAAGGTTTATACGTATTTATTATTTCGAATTACGTAAATAATTACCTAACCCACGTGGTATACATGTACGTATACGCGTGTATTTAAACCTGGGTAAACGTAGGAGTATAAAATCATACGCGGTCTGGCGAAGGAAAAATGTGCGAGCGACATAAAAACCGACAGTTTGACGGTGCATCGCCGCAGTTGCACGTCGTCGTCCGTCCGGGGAGGAGCTGTTGGTATCGAGAGGTTTAGTTCTCACGGAATTTAAATATCCCTTGTAATCGATACATTTGGCGATAAAAAGATCTAAACCGTCTGATTCAAAGTTTTAATAAATAATGTACAAATGTTTTCTGTAATTATTATTAATTATTTTTGCGTGCAAGTACCGATGACGTCATACGTATAACTATGATAAATATTTTATTTTTTTTTCAATTTCGAAACGAGCGGTAGGTGCAGTTTTTGATTTCGATATCGCACATGTCGTAAAACGTTTTTACGTCAAAAACAATAACTTCGAAGCACTTCGCGAAAACAAATCACGGTCACGGTGACGCTATATAAATGTCGTCAACCGAAGTTTTCCGTAATTCGAGATTTCCAGCGACGGAGTAATGGATCCCGTACACTTCGAAGTGGTATTGTTACTACTTACGTATCTGACGTGGGTTTTCAAAACAAGTCTGATGATGTTTTCCGGTCGAAACGACGCGACGTCTGGGAGTGCAACAGCGACAAGTGTCCAACACTCGTGATTAGTAATAGATTAGTGCGCGTAGTCATATTTTACAACAAATCGACTACGACTTAAACGATAGGAAATCGAGAGAAAAAAAGAGGACGACCGTCTGCTAAAATGAGTAGGTGTTCCCCGTTTTAATCGATGTGTCGCGAGACTGACGAAAAACAATCGGAATTATTTATAAATACGTAATCTCATTTCAGTTATTATTTCGACGACGAATTCACCCGGTTCGACTGAAATGAATAAGTACAAATAATAATTGTATATACATAAATATCGTATACTGCAGAGAGCTTGCGAGCTGAAGGTATAAGCTTTTGAAACGACGAGTTTTAATCAATTATTTCAATATTACGAACAGTGATAATTAGAAAAAGAAAAAAAAAATGTCCGCAATCAGTTACTTCGGCGTTTCGTTTTAGAAGCCTTTCGATGTTTTCAACGTCAGATTGATTTTTACACTCATTTACTTTGCGGGATTTATTTTTTTACTCCGCAGTGCGATCGTCCTATATACGTTTTGCGCGCGGAAAGAGTAATTAAAGTGAGTGGGCGAACTAAACAAAACAAGACCCGCCGGCGATGGGGCTATTGACGAGCACGGATTGTCGATCGAGAACGAATTGGAAACACGATGTGTTTTACATCATTAATGGCACTTTCAAAGTACCTACCATTCCACTAGCCGGAAACGGTCTACGCCGCGTTGATCTGGAGGTATTGGATTTGCGCGAAAACCGTCTGCGGAGAGACCGAAACCAGACCGGATCAAAGCGCGACGAGGACGCATCCCGGAATCGAGGTGAACGCGAAAACCGTTAAGGACGTTTTAGGACAAAATTATTCAATAATTGTAAGTTCATAATTTATCTAGGGAAAAACACGATTTAAGTGGCCTTTGTTACCGTAAAGTTATGTTGATTCTTGTTTTGACACGAACACACCAGCTTTTTAAAGTAACGCGATCGAAAATCTCGACCGTCTCAACGTCTAGATATTCATCATACCATGTTGTCTGGAATGAGTTCAAATCCTTATGATGAACAACAGATAACGATATCAATGATTTAATGATCTATTGAATTGGTCTACGTTTCTCTAGATGTTGCATTTGTTTGCGCGATGAAGAATATTTTTCAGTTAATCAATACATTTGGTTTAATATGTTAATATTATACGTATGAAATGTAGTTGAAAAGCACGCGGGGCTGAAATATTTGACAATTCAAATAACCGAAACGCTTAAAATGACCGTATACTCGGTCTGTTTTAGATTTAGGACCATGGTTTATGAGCGAAACTTACTTCGAAAAATCGGAGAATCCGAATCTGCTGTTAACCTGACCTGACAAAAAAAAGTACAAGGTGCACTGTACACGTGCTAAGCGAAAAAGTTAAACATTTGAAAATTTCACCAAAGAAGTAAAATAATATATGATATATTCCCTAGGAAGCACATTGTATTTATATTTTTTACGTCCTCAGCCCCCTCCCCAACCCCATTGAAAATATCAATACACGCAACGCGTGGCAATTTCAACGATTGGCGTCTACGTTCACAGCGCGTTACGCGCCAATCGCCGCGCACACGAATGCAACTGTGCATTGTTTATGCATTTATATATCTACATTCAATTAACAATGAGCCAACAACGTGTAAGTTTATTGTTATCAGACGTCCGATTAATTTTGTACGAGTGGACGTGCGTAAAATATATAATATTTCATTGTAACAAAAACGTTCCGGTACTCGTTAAACCATATCTATTTTATTATTTGCCGTTGGATTTCTGTTATTAATTGGTTACTTTATGCAGTCTTATATTAAATGTGTGTATATATGTATATCCTATTCGGACGCCCAGTGGAGATCCGATAAAAATTTAATGACTAATCGACTAACGCCTATTACGACGATAAATTTAACATTTTTCGTTTCAGATTCTTAGTCTTCGTGAACGAAGATGGAATTGAATTTACAATGATATCGCGCGCGTGTGGTTTTTTTTTTGTCGGTCCGTCATCACGGTTTTGACTCGGTCCAATCGTCGACTTCGCTTTATGTCTTTTTTTTCTTTCAAAAATCGAAAAAATAAAAAATTCCCCCGAAAAACTTCTATAGATCGTATAAGAATATATTATATAGAAATATCGTATTTTAATATTATATAAGAACTACTATGTTATTGTATAATATCACGTAGTCACAGTGAGTTTTAGTGCCAACACGTTGGCGGCACATAATATTATCCCATTAATTATAAAACGAACTGTATCCCATAATAATCAATGATAATCTATGGTGATTCAAAGATGGCGGCGTTCTCGATAATAATATCATCGCGACGACAAAGCATACAAGAGAAACAACGTAATATTTGTACGATATATAATACACACGTATTTACTGTGTTGGTCGTGTTTTCAAAAACGTACCTATCGTTTACCCAAAACCGATCCGGACCGTGATTGTGTTTGATCGCTCGTTCGGAGTTCGACCGGCTGTCAAAAATACATTTTATATAGAATTATAGAATGAATATGTGATCAGTGTGCGTTTATTTTTTCAACAAACAATGTTAAGTTCAAATGTACACGTACATTGTGCGGTGTTAACGCGTCGTTTAAATCCCGAGTCTATTTCACGTCCTCGGCGTTCGTTTCGACCTTTGCACGACCACGTTACAAACATAACAGTTCGACTTCCTCGATAAAAAACATTGGCCGTTGAATTCTTTAAAAAATCACTTAATGACGAAAAATCATTTAATACGTAATTTTTTTTAGAAAAAATAAACACGGTATATTTTGAATAATCGAATTCATATCGATATCACCGGCGAACGATATTTCGTTTGGATAAAACTTTTTAAATTATTAAATTATATTAACATTTAACACGGATCTGTTTGAAAATAAAACAAAATATCAAATCGTTTTTACTTTTCCACGACGACAAAAATCGCTTCCTTTTCACCGCGAATGAACTTTACGTAGTAATCAATTAGAAAAAAAAAAGAAAAGATAACCTATTTAAAACATAATATTAAAATAGATATTTCGATTTCTGTGAAAAATATGTGTCGTACACGCGCCACGATAGTATTTTATAATAGTTGAAAATATACTTTTTATACTTAAAATAATATTTTTACTAATATAATTGTGCTATATCCCACGAGGGATCAGCATTTCCACTGAACAAAAAGGTTTTCCGGGATTATAAAGAAGAGATAAATTGGGAGTAAAAAATTGTCCAAACATTTTCAGAATAAATGTCGCGTGTCTTGCGTTACCGAGAACAAAGTACTAATAAGTCATATTATCTGTTATTTTATTTAATTACCTCCACTCACTCCCCATCTCTACGCCTAATTGTATGTTTTAAATCGCGTCGATCGTAGGCGCATGAAATAAATCGATTCGGTTTTTTACTTCGTACTCGATTTTCTATGCCTATGATATCGAAAATAATCGGGTGTTTCGGACTTTTTAGAAATATAGAGTGATCCACCATGACTTTATTCGCTCAGAATTGTTGTTCCAAAAGCAACAGTGAAACTAAAAGTACATATTATTATACGGCTCAAGTTCGATAAACAAATTGACCGACGGCAATCGCTCGTCGCGGGGCTGTACATTTCATCGGACTCCAATCTCCGGTCGTTTATTCGAGGGCATTCATCAACTGCGCCGAAAATCAGAGATGGAAAAAAAAATCATAGGATTATACCACTTCGACTGCGCCCGTCGACGTTCGATTTCTAAATTTATACAAACGACGAGCGTATATATACAATGACATACTGCGATCATAATGGATTTACACTCGAGTACGACTCTTCGGCGGGATGAAGCTATGTCCCAAGGGCAGGGCTATCCTAAACCCCGATACTAGTCCGGATGTAACGGCCCTATATCCGTGCCGATCCGAACCCAGCTGTGACGCAACTTTGAGTTTAACTCGGATCGAAAATAACCTTAGATGTATGACGGAAACTGACATCGTTAAAATATAAAACGCCTCGGAATCGTGGCCGAATATAATATCGTTTCACACCGGCGCGGCGCGGCGCAATAAATATGACATACCCGACAAAAAGCAGTCGTCCGAATTCGGTGCGTTCGACAAACGTCGTTTTCATAGTCAAGTTTTAGGGGAGGGACTTTGTTTACTAAAACCTCCGGTTCGACAAACGCGCAATTGACTCTAAAAAGGTCAATCGCGCCAGAAATCTCAGGTGAGAGAAAAAAATGATCAAAAAGGTTTTACATCAATAATTATTGCGCCCAACGATATCGAAATTACGAGAAAAATGTTATGATTTAACCTAGTGTAAAAGTCGAAAAATAAACGATATCGAGATATTATGTGCTGGCGTGTATGGACATCGTTGTCCGCGATGAAATTACCAATGAATTGGTCGAAACGGTATATTATACCTGATTGCGATTTATTTTCGTGTGTGTTTGTATTTAATTAAAATAACGTGGTGAATATTTTCCTGGTGCAATCCGCGATGTATGGATTTCAGGCAGTCTAAAACGCAGTCTAAAAATTGATCGAAATTGAATCTGATTCAAAGGAAGTTCAAAAAAAATAAAAATATATATCGTTTCGATGTTCACGTTTCGTGGCCGGCGACGGCCAGGGTTCGGATTTATAGCACCAAAAATTCTAAAATATGCTCTATAAATATGCCCTAAAAAACATCAAAAATAGCAACAAAAAAAAAATTAATATACAAATCAAAATCACAGTGGACGGTGTACGTATTATAGAATCTACAATCATATGGAACAATAACAGATAAGAAGGTATAAATGAATAAACATGTTCGACATCGCCGGGCT
>OX402528.1:6838234-7020649 GCA_948098885.1 Drepanosiphum platanoidis | reverse complement strand
CGGCTGCGCCGAACGCATCGGACCCGCTGCGCGACGCTAACGAACCGGCTGCGGCTGCGGCGGCGGCGGCGGCGGCGGCGGCGGCGTCGTCACCCTTTGCCGCCGCGCTCTCCTCCGGCCGCGCGGCCGCTGCTGTGGCGCGTCGTTTGCACAATTGTTGTTTCGCACCTTTTTCGCCGCTCGCTCCGCCGCGTCGTCCTTATAATCGTCGGGGGGAAAAAAAACACACACACACACTCGTTTCCCGGTTTTCCTTTTCGACGACGGTCTGTTTTTACGTCTCTATCGGTTCGATACGATCTGTTGCTGCTGACGGCGATGACTGTGATTACGATGACGACGGTGATGCCGACGCGGCCGTGCGCTCGCCGTTATCGCCGCGGCGACCTTTGACCGCCGACGACGTGGACGCGTCATCGCCGTCGCCGCGAGGTGGGGAGCTCGGCGTTCCTATCGCTCCGTCGAGCTGCCTCGGCCTGCGGGTCGCGTCCAGTCGGCGAAACCCGCGAAGCGATCCTGAAACAACGTTTTCAGTTTAATAACGACGAGTCGATGTGATGATGTGAAGTTCGTTTGCCTGAAACGTACGACCGCGACTATCGGAATTCGAACTTTTATACGCAGGATAGGGCCGAGTGTTTGATATATTATAGACGGTTTTAACTACAATTATTTGACTGGCTAAAGCGACGAGTACATAACCCGATGACGTATTAAATTTTATAAATTACGTACAACAATCTATTAATTATTATGTATTTTATGTGGAATTACGAGTATGTAAATCTATATCGTTTTAAATTTGTCGATCGTAGACGTACTTGAGTCTAATCGTCAAAACGTTTATTACGTTGTATTGAATTTGTATCAAACTCGTGATAATATGGAATTCGCGGACCCCCACACGAGTTTGCTCAGTTATCCTTTGTAAGAGTTTCCAAATGAACAAAAAAATTAAAATAAATAAACTATCGGTCCATTTGTGCAATACCTCGGATTTGTTTGCGTAGTTTGTTTGACCGTTTCAACGGACTTTCGTCTCATTGGTTTTTCTTTTTTTCACTATACTACCTATAGCACATGAGTACATAAGGTACCCGTTATTCAAAACAGTCGACCATGAGATAAATTTTACTGTACCACTATTTTATAAATTTTTATTGAACTGACCATATCTCTGCTTCACAACGCAATCAGCAATCACTATAATCACCCTCTTCTGTTTTACGACAACATGGGTGATATTTAGAGCAACCGAAAGCGACCGCCTCCCTCCAGGAAATGCACCGAGGTGTACACGTGCACCTATATCATCGTTTCCTGTCACGAGTTTAAATCTAATTCATACTAAAACGGTTTTTAACGCGATGGCGACCGATTTAATATACGATTTTTAAACGACCTGCACACCGGAAAAATATAATATTAAGAACGTTCGTACCGCACAATTGAAGCGCGCTGTCGATGGTCGGTAATCTTTATACTTTTCAGCCCAGTGAGTCACACGAACAGAAGTCGTTTAATTTCATTTCAACACCAGCTATATCGCGATTCGTAAACCCTCGTATAGGACACTATCTGTGATATTATCAGAAGGGAATACAATTGACGATGGCGAGTAAAGGGTTCACTGTTATTTTTGTTCGCTGTATTGTTCAAAAAAAATTATTGCTGCCCGAGAATTATTCAAGTAACGCCACTGTTTACAAAACACCGGTCGACACCTGCGATTCGATCGAGAAGTAAATATGCAAACACAGACGAACAGACGATGCCCCTCTCCCTAGAGTCTCACTAGGGACCGGGTTCGATGAAATAAGAAAAATTAATTAGCGGCTTGACGAATCGCGGCCGAAAATCCGTAATACAATATTGCCGGCGGCGATTCGATTGAACCTATAACCCCTCCGGGAATATCGTAACACGTGAATGCCGTCGGATAGGAAATCTGTAGACTTGAAATACGCTTTCTGAGCCAATACTGGAGAATATGTGAAAATATTGTAATATAGTAGTTAAACTTTGAAGCCGTCGTACTGATTTTCGAACCGAGTGAATATTATTAATTTTTTTCGATTCGTTATCTCGCCGCACTCTGGCCGTTTATAAGATTTTGCGAACCCCTGGGAGTCCGCGGACCACCTTTTGAGGTGCTGAAGCTCTGTTTAGAACGGGTCGCGAAGAAAAACTACTTGTACCGTAGTAGTTAAATAATAATAATACATTTCCGATAAAATATCGATAAATACCTAATCGAACTTCGCGCGCCCGTTATTCGTATACCTATTGTATTTTAATTATTTTATATACCCGTGGGATATTTAATCGTTTTAATTCATAAGCCGCCTCACACAAATGGTTATTTGTTTAGGTGGTTTTCGTCTTTCTAAAAAAGAGGTCAACAGTTTAGCGCCGATTTACAAGTGTATCTATAGGCACACTTCCGACGAACAACTGTTGTTCGCGTACACCACCTGGACGACGCGATCTGTACAAATCACTTAACTATACAACGCAAACAACGCAATCGCCCTTGTTTGACGTCCTACGCCGATGCGCGTTTTCGGTTTTGAATTCTATCGATTCGTCTTCGTTCGACGGATAAAAAAAAAAAACAATCTCCCGCGAAAGTTGGCAACAGGTTCCACGACGACTTTTCGCCCGGAACCATGCTTGGATTAGGGTTGCTAACCGACCGGTGTTCCACCGGCGTCGCCGTCGTTTGGTTATTATATCCAAGTGCTGAATTCTTTCAAAAAGTCGAAAATATTTATTGAACGCGGCTGAAAAACATATCTTAGAAAACTCGTGATTTATAATAATATTATTCGTAAACATTTACTTGTACGACGACCAACGCGAAATCTAAAGTAGAAATCAATCGGGTATTGAAAAAATCAAATTAAAAATAATAACTTTCTTTTTTTTGTCGCAGATATTTCTAAACGAAAAGTTGACGACTCTGATACCTACGTATGTTCACAAAATATGTATCGGTCGACTTAAACACGTTTAAACGCAGCTGAACACGGTTGTAATTATTGTAATAACCGAGAACTGACGGTGATACGATCCTTATGGATTTAAAATTTCGTTTATTTATCAAAAAGGCTTTGGTTTTGGTTCCAGTGTTTGATTACCAAGGCCTGCGCCGGGCTTTGAATAACAGTTGATTTTTTTGTTTTAATAAAAAAGCTAATCAAATAGTTTATAGTTTTCAAACGTTTTATACCGTTTCCAAAATGTTTACATCTACATTGGTTGTTTTTTTTTTTTCGGTGTATAAAAAACGACGGTCGAAAAAAAAGTTTGCCTTTGATAAATTATTGATCCGAATAAATAGTCGTGTTTATTCGGCACCCACAAAGGATTAAGTTTAGAAATGTTGCAGTACGTCAAAAATCATATACGAATACAACGGGAGTTTTTTATGCAAGTGTTTTTGTACGATTAAACACTATTGTCAATAATATTATGTATTACGTGCACACGCAATTGAAGTGACTCGACCTTTGCGATCGGGCGACTTGAAACGTCTCGATTGGATAACCACGGTAACTATTTTACGTAGCGTTCTTGCGATAATCGTGGTTGAAAAATAACAGCTATTTAAAAATATTTAGATAAGGCATTTCAACTCGAACCATAAAACGTGTTGTTTGACGGTACGAATACTTTCAGCGCACACACGTTTTGCTACGGGTACACTTTAATGTATTACAAACAACGTGTGTAACTCTAACGGTTACAAAATAAGCTT
The DNA here is from genome assembly GCA_948098885.1 of Drepanosiphum platanoidis. Taxonomy (NCBI): domain Eukaryota; kingdom Metazoa; phylum Arthropoda; class Insecta; order Hemiptera; family Aphididae; genus Drepanosiphum; species Drepanosiphum platanoidis. The sequence goes on along the minus strand of OX402528.1, from coordinate 7,016,889 downwards.
TTGCGTTTTTTTAACGCTTTGAATTTTTTTTCAAATATTCCATGTCAGTTTACGGATTCACCTGTAATTCTATAAACACATGCGATTTCGCGAATGACACTTTATTTATACCTACATGATGTTGTTGATTGTAAAAGAATTACTCTTCGAAATTCATTCGGTGTGTTCGATGGTTGATTACAATAGGCAATCAGATCATCGACCTTTATCGATTGTCACATAATATATTATAATACTTATAATATTAGTCGAGAATTATACAAAAATGTGTGTTTATCCAAAAAAAAAAGGGGGCGAGTTAGAGAATTTAGTTTTGTCACATTTTTCCTTTACTACTTGAACATTTCTTCCTTGAAAATTTCGTTACAAATATCGTTTTATTATAAAGTCGTCGATTGAGTTAATAATCTATAGCAACAATATAATGAATACTTATAATATATTTAATACGTCGTGTGACATAAAAGTTATATACTCTTCGGGTGAAATTGAATTTGCTTCTGATAGTAATGGTTCATCAAAATACACGAAACTTATTTTCAATGCAAACGTCCGAATCGCGAATACCCAACCGAAACATCTGTCCAAATAGCAACAGGTGTCGGATACATTTCGTGACACAATATTATTAGTTTAAAATAAGTTTTATTATTCGAAATTATTTTATTTAAAATGCATACATACGTATTTACGTATGTAACCATCACATCACATGTGCATACTTAAGTGCTGTTAGTAGCGTACCGATGTCAAAGGTAAATATTAGGTTAGAATATTTAAAAACAACTGTCAACAATTATTGTGAAAAGCTACGCGCTATATAAAAGCTTTCGAAATTTATGCGAAAACTATCACGATATTTTAGAATAGATAGTACAATAGACCGTGTGCGGATTGTTCGAGATTTTAAATGCTATAACTGCGAACGGTAATATGTACGTATTTTTAGGCTTTACATTATATAAAAAAAAAATCATTAAAACAAATCAACAGGTAGTTTAACCCCGACCACTGGGTGGCTTTTTCCCTCACTATTTCCACGTTCTGTTATTCTGTTGGCACATATTCTTTTCGAATTCTAAGGCACGAATAACTTGAAAAAATCGCTACGTTATATTATATGAATGAATATGTGCGCCCCGATAAATAAAACGGAAAACCCGACAGTCAGAATCGCACGAGTCGGTTTATCTAAACGACTACGCGGATTGCGTCCGCATTACCTGCAAATAATATTGAAATAAATATACTACGAGAGTGTAGGTGTATGACTTTTAAAGCAGATAATATACGTATGCGGTGGTGACGTAAACCGACGCGTCGGCGCGTTCTTTTGGTAATTTTCTCGACATAATAAGATTCGAGCGAGACCTCGCGGTGTTTTTAAATGGAAAGAAAAAAAACGAAACATTATTGATGGACGGATACCCGCGGACGTCGTTGTACTACAGAGAATGATAATATTCGACGTCGCGCCGGGTCATCTACGATTCCAAAACCACCGATCGGTGCATCCGATTTACATAATTTTACCCTGTACCGGTCGTACACATTGTAGAGTGTGCACATGAAACGGAAATAACGTTTTTAACGTCGTCGTCGGGACGCGATTCGCGTGGTGGTTCGACACGTATAATAAATTCCACGCGGAAAAGGGACGTCCGGACGAAATGATTCCGCGTGCGACCGTGATTAGTGCGCGCCGCGCAAAACCGTGACCGAATCATTTTGAAGGTGGTTTTCTCGTGACAACTTTTGACGTTCGATTCCGCCGAAACGCGCGCGGAACAGAAGTATTGTAACGCGCGTGGCAATAATATCCAACACGACGACGACGTCCGTGTGTTGAACGTGCATATTCAATATTGACTGTTTGGGACGTTTACGATAGGTAGTTTACTACATTCGTCGTTGTCAGTTCTGACATTTATGCCACCGTCATATTTACAGATTAACACAGAAACTCAAATAGTCGTACCTTTTTAAAGCACTCGCGCATATTACAACGCATTGCCCATAGGTGTGCGAACGAAAAATATTTACACTCGTGTTTATTTATGATTTGAAAACAACAAAAAAAATTCGCGCCATATCAATAGTGTATCGTTTTATTAGTAATAATTTAGGTTAGTATTTGGATGACCTAAAAAACCTAAAAAACCAAAACGACCTTGTGATACGCTCAAAAAACGACTTTTTTTTTTTAGTATTAATAAATCGTTCGTGTCGTTGTGTGTAAAAATACAATATGGACATTATATCTAAAAAAAATTATAAAATACATTATTTCTCGAACATTGTCGAAAGTTTTATTATCAATGAAAACAGTCAAAAGATTATTCGCCAAACGATTGGTGAGTGTTTCATATTAAAAATTATTTTTATAAAAATAAATTACAACACAATTTTTGTTCAAGTGTATGAAGTGTGATTTATAACTACCGTCAAAAAAAAAAATGTTCTTTTGAGCGTAAATAAAAATAATTCAGATTTCCTAAAAACTCCTTTTGAAATTTAAAAGAGACCTGAAATTCTAAAAATTATTTTAAAACTAAAAAAAAATTAAAACCATAAATTTTCGAACCTGAATCACATTTTATAACTAGTATCGTATACTATCCTAGCCCTAGAAAAAAAAAAACTGCACATCGATTTTAAACTGTAGTAGACCAAAGAAACCAGTGAGAAAACACAACGAATTCGTTTCAATTAATATTAATAAGTAACTATGATGGTATTAGTTTCGATATAAATAAAGACTTGGAAATATTAAAAAAAAAATATCGAAAGAAATGCATATATTATATATAATGAAGTCATGAAAAATGAATTCAATAAAAATGTATAAACAGCTGATTTTAAAAATGGTAATATTCTCTTTCAATGTTTTTTTAAGATAATAGATAAAGAACAACATTCTAATTCTATGTCTCGACATTTCAATGCTCAATCTCTTTAACTAAGCTTTTATTATAAAATAATAAACGTAAAAATGATTTTCATTTGTATTCCAGACATTTCGTTTTTTTATTCGGTGCGTTCTTTACACCTGACGATGAATTTCATTCGAAACCGGTCGTAACAATATTTGCACTTTTTATCATAATACACCCGGCAAGAGCTGCGTATATTTATTTTGTTTTTATTTATATTATTTATAAATCAAATAGTTTTGATAAATTATTTTTATTAATATTGTTTCACGGTTTTTATTATAAGTAAACGTCGTCGCCCGCCGCCACGCATAATATATTATTGTATCGGATTCACTGCGGTTTTTTATTATTTACACATCCGTCCGTTATATCAAATAAATTAACGCTCCCGCGCGATAGATTCGATTTTAATTAAAAGTAAAGTACATTCGGCGGACAAAAAAAAAAAACGAATCGATCATCGATTTCTATAAGATTACAATGATATTATAGTGAACGTGTGCACTCGCGTGAGAAACCATATTCGTTACGTGCGGTTTTTCGAGTGCTTTGCGATTTCATGAAAACAATTTTTTTTTTTTTTTTTAAAAATACTCTATACAAATAAATATATTTTAGTATTCTACAGTGGTTATCGTTAACAACAACTGGCATCGCGCGCATTTGTATTTGTAACGACGAGCGGTTTGTCAATACTATTCACACGATTGTAATATTCATCTTTTTTTTAAAAAAAATTTCATCGATTTGTTACGTCAAATCACGAGTAAAACGTGTTATTATCGACCACTTTCCGGCCGTCGAGATTCGATTCGTCGACAAAAAAACCACTTTCTGTATCCCGCGACGACTGTTAATCTCGTATCTCACGCGCGAATCGTTTTAAAATTAGACCTGGTCAGTGAATCTACACAACCCTCCTGCATACGGTCGACGTTTTTAATATTTTCTTCCGAAGACGTTTCCGTTCCGTTCACAATACATCATATTATTATGATTTTAAATATTATTGGTAGACACCACCCCGGACCGGCCGCATGTAAATCCTATTGGAAAGCAGACGAAATAGTCCATGTCAGAATGAGACGAGAAATTTTCAATATTGCATTTTGTCATGTTTTTTAGAACGCCGACGTAACTAAACGTATACACGATTATTACTCTGCAGACGCGTATATGTGAAATCCGGGCCGACGACGATAGATTTCGTCGGTGAAAACTCAACGCCATATTTCGAACAAACAATCGAACGCGGACAAAAGAATTTCCATTCGGTCCGCGGTTATAATTATAAGAAGAATATCATAACGATTCAATACAGATCGAAATGCATCGACCGTAATAACAGCAGAGCACGAGAGTTTTATCGACACGGGAACGGGATATTTCAAATCGACGGCTCAAAAATAACCGCGGTAAATATACTCTAGTAAAAAGAAGTAAGACGGATAAAAATCTCAAATTATTCTACCGACCGAACGCGAAACATAATGTATACTAATAATACCCGCACGACTAATGTCTAAATCAAGTTTTCGACCGCTTTCTTTGTCGTTTGGCTGGAAAATCGGTTTGCATTTTTCGGGCATAATAAATATTATAGCGAATAGGTCGGGTCCGGAATGAAAATTGAAATGATCCGATGACCACGTCGATCATGTGACAGTCGAAACGTCGCATCTGCGTGTTTGCGACCGTGTTGAAATCGCAAACGAACAATCGAGAGTCCGTAACATCCAAAACGTTCGCCTATATTGTGCAAACGAGCGACTGTACGCCGTGTGTTTTGGCGCGTGTTGATTTCGGTTTCACTCGTTTTCGGCAAGTTCGTTTCGCATTGGCATTGCCGTGCACGGACTCCGCTGCGTCGTGTAACACTTTGTAACCGAGGCGTTAGTTAATTAAATGTAATTAATGATCCGAAACACTGGGCCCAACACGAATAAAAATCCGTGCTAATTGTGTTTTTTTTTTTTTTTTTGTCCCCTCCCCGCCAGCGTTAGAAAACTGTAGGATATCGGCTAAGATGGGGGGGAAAAAAAAACGTTCGAATTTCGCGAACCACGACCGTAATAAAAAAAAAAAACAAAAACCCCCTACCGGGACGTCGTGTTATTATAATAATATAATATTCGTTACGCGAAACCGAACGAGATTGCGGTCTGGCGGTTTTGGCGATCTCCGCGGTCGTACCGCGCGTAATAATTATTTGGCTTTTACACAACCGATTTTGGATGTGTTCATTTTTTTTTTTTTTCTACGATCGTATCCTAAACTGCCCCATATTTTTGTAACCGTTGATTTTATTATAGGTTTTGACCGCGATAATCATAACGGTTAATCAATATACTATTATGCGCACTCGACGCACGCGGGCTATGTAAATAATTGTTCGTGCATAAGCGTTTAGCTGCATTGGAATTTTACAATCGTTCAATATGAGACCGATTGTTTTTCATCGGTTTATTTTACATCCCGACAGAAGCAAAATTTCACAAGTACAAAATACACGTATACGGTAACGACTACGTACTCCGCGAGAGGTCCAAACGACCTTAGGTCCAAACTCAAAAGTCTTCAAGTTAATAGAATATTAGGTATTAGGACATTGAAAACATAATATTCGATCGCTTTTTTTTCTACTGTAAATCGAATTATTAAACTTCTCGGTTATTGTAAATGAAATGGGAAAAGAAATAAATATCTATTTATGTTCAATTAACAATACGTTACGTTTTTAGAATCTAAAAAATTTATTTGGAATTTTTTTTAAATACCAAGTCGATTAATCAATGATCGCTGACCGCAGTTGGTCACCACTGTTTCATATCATACAACCAGTTGATAAAATACGTTTAGTAAATTTATTCGATCTAAGACGCTATTATATTATTTCATGTGTATTTACATTCGTACGCGCGCGCGTATATTTACACGACGAAAAAATAAACGACTCACACGATTAGTCCGAGAGTTACTATATATAAATAATAGTAATCGATAAACGTTTACGGAATTGTCTGAAATTCGACTGATCAATAAAATAAAACTCACAGAGACGAACGGATAATGAAATTGTTTGAACTGTGTCTCGTTATTATAATTATTATTACCAATAGCCATCGTAGTATAATCGTAATAATTATTACGATATCACAGCGACCGGAACACATTTTGTTATGAAATGTAATGTTTCTGTAAAGTCGTGTCCGTCGAAAACCACGAGAACGATATTTTAATTATAATATATTATGTATTTACAACTGTTGAAACGGCGGCGTCAGTGAAACATCGCGAAGGATTTAAAATAACGAACGATTAATTCGGCGTCTAATCGTTTTTCCGTCCGACGCGTTACCGTAGATTCGCTGTAAATATCAAATATCTTACAGTATAGAAGAGAAAATAAATATTATGTTTATTCAATTGCGCATCAACGGTTTCATGACTCGAGCAAGTTCGATCGTTACTCGCATATTAAAATATATATTTTTGCGTATCACAATAAACACCCCGGGTGTTACGGGAACGCGATCGAAGTTTTCACCGGTCGCGGCATACATCATTGCGCCGTGTATAATGATCGAGTTTTACACTAATCCTGACAAATGCGTTACTCGTGTTTCTAATAATTCAATGTTATCGAATCCGGTCGTAATGACTATCGGTTATAATAAACTGTCACTATCTTTTGAATCTTTTGAATGTCACTCGGTATTCGATCGACAATATCTATAATAATTATCTACAACAGTTTTTTTTTCCAACAGTTTTTCATCAACTGCAACAGTATTTCGATCGAATTACACAACGGTTATTATGTATTCGCGACACATATATTATGATACACGGGGCGTTACGCGTAACGATAATATTTTACTTGCTGATCATACGATTATAAGAAATCAAAAGTACTCGATCACGATTGCGCGCAATCACGACCGTATTATTTAATGACAAACAAAAAGCCTCGGAAAAACGTTTCAATATTCCCGCAAGAACTGCTGTGTAAAACGTTGTTACGAGTCGGCGTAAACGTTATTTATTCAAATACACCAGTGGATTCTATGAAAACTATTAAAATTACACACGTTCGCCAGTAGTCTATTAAAACAACAATACGATTCAATCATTGGTGACGTGAAGAATAGTATATATATTATATATGTGTGTGTGCAGTGCCACAATTATGAATTCTGAGGCCCGTGTGCAAGGATTTATTTAGAGGCCCAAAATTAATAATATATTTATTACTTGATCTTTGTATTACTACAGAAATTTTTTAGTATTTTTTAGTACTATAACTTAAATTGAATCATCTGTAATCTGATACATATACTATACTAATTTATTACATTATAAATTGTCAATAGATACATTATCAATTTTAATAGTGGAATCACTAATTTAAACTTATGCATTCATCATTTTTTTTAATGATATCAACTGTTATTGGCATGATGGGCTTTCATAATTCTACAGATTATGTCATATTTTATAATATCATTTTTGTAATTTTATTCCTATAATAATTTGTACGTCAATGAACTTGTATAATATATAAAATTGAAGCTTGTCAAAATGAAGCTTGATATTAATGATATTAATAGCATGATATTAACTATCATCTACTTATACTAATAATAAATTCATTGAAAACAATTACAAAAAAATCAAAAAACTTTCGAGGTACGAGCCACGAGGAAGTAAAGAATACCAATATAGGCTAAATTCATTTTGAAACGGACAATCTTCAATTTTTAGCTTATGGTTTGGGAGGCCCCTAAGAACCGGAGGCCCGTGTGCAACGCACACCTTGCACACCCAATTGTTGCGGCACTGTGTGTGTGTGTGTTATCATTTCGAGTGTGAAACTTTGCATAAGGTATTCAGAAACGAGAGAATACCAAATTGGATTACTATAGTAATTATAAACGCTTTTGAAACGGGCAGATCCAATTGTAAGTACAAAAAGAAAAACAACTCTCAATTGCTATATTAAACACTGCTCTCTTACGCGGAAACGCTCTGTTGTGTTTTTTTTTTTTTTTTTAATGTATTTTTTTTTATTTATTTGTTACCATGATATGGTATTGAATAAATACAATTATTAAGAAAAGCAACCGTAAAGCGTATTTGACACAATTATCAAACGAATAAACATTGTACTACGTCGATCAGGCCAAAAAATAATTAGGCACACGTGGAGTTTGAAATGATCAACGGTGAAAAATGAAAGTATAACACTGCAGTTTCTTCGGTCACGCAGTTAGGTGCGTTTTTGACTTATGCTTTTTTTTTTTTTTTTTGTATCGCTAATAATTAAAATATCCTTATATTATTCGCTACAACGTGCCGACGATAGCGTGTTGAATTCAATCCGTCTGCATGAACGTTTAAAACGATAAAATATTCAATTTTTGTCAATGTTTTACCTACGAATTTTCGACTATTTTCATATTCTCAATAAGAAAAAAACATTTCCTTATTGGTGAGAAACAATAAAACTCACTTTAAAATGATCACTATCGAGTACTTAATAAAGGGCGTTGGTCGTCCAAAGTCTTTTATTTTCGCACGACAATGGCATCACCAACGCAACTGTGTGAGTTTGAGATGAACTTACTATATTTCGTTGGCATTGGTATGAGGCTGAGACCGTGTGCTTATCCAGACATCATTCGCGATATAACAAACAGATAGGCAACGAACAAACGTTGATCAAAACAAACTATGAAATCGTAAAATTGAATAGAGAAACCCAATAGTATTAATAAATCGATCGTTTTTTTTTAACGATATTATAGTTTCTACTCATTAAAAACAACGTTGATTTATTGCGTTTTCAATGCGTTTCGATAAGAACTCGCACAATACGATTATTACATTATGTTAAGCATAAATGCACAAAATAAAAAAAAAAAAACGTTTTTTTTTGTCAGACATTGTATAACGCGTCCAAACGAACGAATTGCCCACCCCGAACGAGTCTAAACTAAACTAGAAAATCGCAATATCGTAGCGGTACGAAAAAATTCGACTCGTGTCACATAACGTTACAAAATATGGTAAAAACGGACTAAACAAAAACCGCGTTCCTTTGAAATAATAATTATAAATACTGACGTTGTTTTTTTTTTTTAATATTTTCGTATAAATTCAACGTTTTTATTCATTTATAAATTCTGAAGAAAACAATATAAACTTAAAATTTTTGACCACTGCACTGAATTAATGAGTATCACATGCGTCGATTTACGCTTTATAAAATCTATAGTTAACTCTATTCAAATATTTGGTATTATTAATAAAAAAAATCAAATACCTATATAGGTTCTTAAACAATTACTTTTACGAACAACTCGGCTGAACCCTTGACTTTTCAAGTGATATTTATTATAATCTCGAGCCACAGACAACCAATTACTTAACCTTTATGTACCGAATTCCCGCGTGCGTGTTGAATCAATCAGGAGTTGTTTTCGTTCGAAAAAATGTACGCCTTCGGTTTTGTTTACGTCAATGTGTCTTCTGAGTACTTCAGAGTGCACATGAAACAAATTATGAGGATTAAAACCTCTTCACCCTTTAACATAAACAGTGGTTCAACCCGTAGTTGTTGTTATTATTTTAATAACAATTATCAACACCACGAATAATTACATCGATGTAGACTTCAACGGACTCTTTTGGTGGTCTCACTTTTGACCATAAACGAGTAGACACATAAAAGAGTGTAGGTAAACATAATAGTAATGCAAAAGTCTATATCATTAACGGAAATTGTAAAAAAAAAAACGTGTTCATGAAATATTAAGTAAACTCGAGCGTCTCTTCTCTGTCAGTTTGCATTAGAATTTTATTTCCGGTGTCCTATAAGAGCAATCGTAACAACGTGTCCGATGATTGCAAGAATCACTTGACATGGCTAATGAGCACCCATCCGTTCCTAAGTGATTTAAATAATCAACTATTTTGAATGTATTTTCATATTAACGCATCTGTGATCTGTAACGCAACTTCTAATCGTTAAAAGTCACGTAAATACCACGAATTAGGCTCGTCGCGTGTAAATAAATAAAACATCACTCGAGTAACTAGTATGTTGACTATTATTTCGTACAGTGAATTTTTTTCAAATTCAATTTTTATTCCTTTATATTTGAACATCGACAAAGTATGTTCTTCTTTTATTTCTAATTTAATAAGACATTCGTATCGTTTCGCGGGATTTTAATTTAACAACTCTGTATCACGTCGAGCATACAATTTTAAGACGACATATAGCCGACCGTATGGGATATGGCCAAATAGGTACGTCTAAAGAACAATGAAACATAGTTTACATTAATTATTGAAATGAAACTACACGGTTACGTGATTTCAAAGCGATACTGACGTACTATGAAAAACTATGTGCAGTAATATTGAAAATATCGTCCTTAAGACATCAACCCTGCACTTGAATAATTCGTCCGACGCTCACGTATTAATTAGAATGCAAATCACGTCAAAAAGTACATTAAATAAACAATGTGAAGACGAAGTCGTTCTGCGGCACCTGTCTCTCGCCAACATAACCATTTTTTTTTTATTTTGATTTTAATAAAAAAATAAAATTCATCATTTCAATTAACACAGATGGTTTGGGAGAACCATCGTCGTCGTTTAGCAAAACCAAAGTGGAAAAAAAAAAAATTCTCCCTTGAAGTGCCTATTTTAATGTATTTTTCTTCTTTTAATAATATTGTTTTATTTTTTCTATAACAAAACACGACAGGATAAAAAAAAAAAAACCAGACGACACCTGTATGTTATTACGAATGACGTGTAAACGGTCGGTGTAAAACGCGAGAGAAAGAAATTGTTGTCGTTATCTGTCTGTGAAATGGCGGAATCTAAAAATTTGTGCGCGACGCGAACGTTCGTAAATTCAACAATAGTTTTTTTAATCGGTCGAGAAATTTACAAGTATTATTACGATTATCTACAGAGCTGGCGACTGACGAACAGTGACGTCGGACGACGTACGTCTGCGCAGTACAGTTGTGATTCTGCATCGAGTCGGTCGATATCGTCGAATTCGTTCGTTATTGATAAGAAATACTGAACGCGCCTATTAAACAACACTGGTTTAATGACATCGTGACCGATTGCCAAACGAATCCGTGTTCTCCACCGGCCCAGACACGGACTATTATTATTATATTTAGTTTTTGAATTACGACGTGAAAGAGTCTGGCCGAGAGAAAAATGTCCGACAAATTACTAAACGCGCGTTTCGTCTCCGCTATTTAAAATTCTATAACGTACGCCGCTACGGCGGGGCTTATATAACATGATATAACACGAGCGCGCCAGACACTATAGCAGACACTGCGACACTGCTGTGTGGCACAGGTACCGCGCAAGTGCCCGTTTCATATGACAACCGACAAATCGGGATTAATAGAAAGTCATCAGAGTTTTTTTTTTTTTGGGCGGTGAAAATCATTATCATGTTGAAGTAATAATGGACATGCAATTCTCCAGCGTGTTATCTCATCGATAGCTCTTTGGTGGGGAACGCCGGTGTGCGGAAAATGACAAATTCGTGTCATTCGGTTTGACAGCGATAGAGAGAGAAAAAAAATTTATAATAATAACAAATATATTTCGATAAACAGGTGGGGTGCATAGCCGCTGTATAAAAGATTTCGACATTACGTTAAAATATTCAGATTTGCATAAACAAAATCGGACCTGAAAAATCGGGTCAGACTATTATATTATTATTATTATAGAGTGCCGTTGATAATTTTGTTCTAAACGGTGGTGGGTAATAAATAGCCGCGCGTGCTGAATACAATTTGTAATCGTTCCGAAAATACATAAACGTATTCGTTTAATGCAGCTTAAATAAACACAAAACCGAAACGTAACAAACGTTCTCCCGCGCGGTTAAATAATAATAATTGACCACGATGGTCAAACACAATATAATAATATAATCCGTGTAGACTCTGGCGTTTCGCGGAAGAAGCCAATCGGTAGGAATTAATATTTGTAAACAACGATAATTTTAATCAAAACCTAAACCCGGCGTTTTTTTTTTTTTTTTTTTTCACTTAATCCGTCGTACAGTATTATTATTATTGTTTTGGACTTCTAAGAAAACGAATTAACGCGATTTGAATTATTATTACGTATTATCGAATAAAAATTAGTTTTAAAATCAATTGTCTACTGAAATCGAGTGTACCTCATGTTACAGTATACAGTATGCGATCAATATGTTGTACGTCGTTGTTCGACGATGGGATATTGTTATATTGTTCGAGAATATTCCAATGATCTATATAGATCTCGGGTGTATTCACACCTAATTGAGACAGGACATGCTCGGTTAATTGTGCAACGCGTTAATGTTTTCCCATTAAAACCGTGAAGGTTATAAACGCTGGTATGTGTACACATTTTCCGATTGACCAAACAGATTTGCCAGTCATAGTGCGTTATTTTTATATTTCACAAGTTTTACAGAATTTCCTTCATACTGGTTTTTTTTTTCTTCTCTTGTAAAAAAAAAAAACAGTCTTTTGTATTTTACATATCTGCTGAAGGGCACACTGTTACGACGAAATTACACTCAAAAAGTTTTCGTCGACGTAATATGTTTACCACGTAGACATTATGAACATTGCGTACCTATTCGTCTGGTAACCGAATTTAAAGGTTTTAATTTGTAATTTAAAATCAAAATGGTACGCGACGAGAGTAAATCGGAAAATTTGCATCGCTTTTATTTCAAATGTTGTGACGGTGGCGTTGAAAAAGTGACGCGCGTCCGTCGGTGCTTTCGCTCGTGCTTACTTTGCGATAGCCGCGAGTCCGTTGAAAGTCTGTACTCGCGCTGGCCCTCCAATTCGTCTAAGGAGGAGTTTTGCAGGAGTGTATTGGAGGCAGCAAAGGATACCGTAGAATGGTCTTAATAGGAACAATGAAAAAAGAAACCGTTTTTGAGAGCTTTTGGTTAAAACTTGTGGTTACGAGTAATAATTTCTTTCGACTGCTTTTTAGTATGAACACTTTTCGAATTAGTGTTCTTATCTCAGGTTTACCATCGTAAAGATATTATACTCTACTTTGATAGAAACATTTACTTTAGTTTGATGTACATTACAACAATTCTTTATGTGAATATAACAGATTTCAATTTCACACGCCAAGTTCAACAGTTTGAATTTGTTTTTGTGTATTTTGTTTAAACTTAAAAAAATGTTCTGACTTTTGTGGTCCGTAGGCCGTAGATCACTCAAGATATTGCCACAGTTCACTACATTCAATTACTGAACAATTTAAATTAATTTATTAACTACCTATTGTAATAATTTGTTAACCGTTGGTATGTTTTATGACATACGTAAGTGCGCGCAATAATCTCATTGAGAATAAAATATATATTTGTTAAAGAGACTTTTCCATTTTTAAAGCGTAAGTTGATAGTTTTTTCCTTCTGTGTTTAAATAAAATCTCCGAGACGTTTGACCGAGTTCTGGATACATCGCGGAGAAATAAAAAAATTGTAATCCAAATCATAAAATTTGTATTTATATTTAAATGTGGTCCGGACAAACGACGAAACAATACGTCGTGTGGAAAGTTTCTAAGTAAATATTTTAGGCGTCGAATGTAGAAGACAACGAAAACAAAAGAAAACGCTCAAATATAGACTGTAAAAATCAAATCAACTCCTAAAACCAACCAAAAATCCAGCTCGAAGCTATAATAATCCGCTGTGGTATCCAACTCTGTCGTTCGAACGAAACGTCAGTCGACTAATCTACCGATCGCAGTAAAATCTTCGACCATCGTAACGCGCGCGCGTTAATATGTTAACAATCAAACGTTACATACCATAATGGTTGTGCTCATCGAGACGCACTGCCTAATACCTACACTGATTTGCTTCTCGATTTCTGTTACCGATTACTTTGCAACGTGACTTGTTTTTTTTAAAGATCACCGACGATAAAATGAAATTATTTTCCAATCGCCTCGCAGCTCCCGCGGGGGTCATTAGAAAATTGAAAACAAACGGCCACGCGATCTTCTTATGTAACTCGAATTAAATTTAAAACCTCATTTAATATATCGGGAACCAGTAGTGTCGATAACCGTCAATAGACATGGTTTTTCGGCGTGATTCGATGTTAAATATTATTTGATTCTATACTGTTTTATTATCATACGCGTATTCGAAATAATAACAGAAACGATGACTTTTTTTTTCTTTCTTTAATTTCAAATTAAGTAGCTTAATAATCGACTTTTTACCTCGTGCGCGTATAAATTAATAGGTACAAATGTATTCTGTTTGCAGCACAGTAATATAAATAGTACTTTTGTTATTATTCAACGGTATTTTTAGTATTATCCTGCTAACAACAATTGTTTTACTTGGACATTTCGTAAAAACGAAAATAAATTGCAAGAGTCGAATGGATAAAAAAAAAGAAAAGAAAGAGGATGTTTATAGTTTTCTGAGAAAACGATACTGTACTTAAACGTTTTAAAGGAATATAAACCATTGGTTAGTAAATGTTCTATATTCAACGTAAGGTGATTACAGTTTGTAAAATGGCATCCATAAAATATGTTTTGTTCAATAGTAGCTGCTTTTTTAATAAATTGTATATAAGATACCGGATGGAAAAAAAAAGAAAAAAACTTTTTCTTCGGGACTAAAATGTTGTTTGTCTTTCTAATAAGTATTGATGTATGCAATTGAAATCCGACGGGGATGCAATTTAATAAGATAAATTACTCCAATCAAATGTTATACTTATAATGCCCGTTGGACCCCGTTTTAATCGATATCGTATTCGCTATATTATATACTTTAATTTTATATTCACGACCCATCGATACACAATTTGCTAATATCGGAGAAATATATTTCAAAGCCGGCTTAAAAATGAAAACTTATCTTTCATTTTTTATTAGACGCCCACCGACAGGAATATTCTTCAACATTCTTTATAGATTTTATTTTAACTCGTACAGTGAAAAAATATCCAGTCGAGACGATTTGAGAAAAAATGTACAGTTTATCTCTCTCTCTCTCTCTCTCTCTTTCTCGTTGTTTGTTTTGATTAAGTAACCAACTAATAATATTGTTCCTGTACAAACTACAATTTAGGTAGATCGCGAGTTAGTAACTTTATATATCAATATTATCTATAAATATATTGTAGCTATATAGCTGAAGATAAAACCGTTTACTTTATTATCGAAGGAAATATATTAACAACGATTTCTTTCTTTTTTTTCTTTTCTTTTTTTTTTTAAGTGAGTATAGTGTATAGTGATTACATTTTACTACAACGAATAAATACATTTTCTTGGCCTTTTGCAATAAGCTCGCAATTACACAATAACGAAATAAAATAAATTTTAAATCTTACTTTAAACTGAATGGCTACAAAAAAAAAAAAAGTAAGAAAAATGTTACTACTATTTATTCGTTATGTTTATTATTTAACACAATTAAGCGTGAAAACCCCGTTAGAGTAATAATAGTAGTTGTGTCGGGAACAACTTCGGAAATACAATCTCAAAAGTCTGGGATAAGAGTTTTTTAATGTTTGACAATACATTTAGCCAAAAGGTCTTTTTAACTGTTTTCATTTTTGGTAATGGTTCTTTGACAAATACATTTTATGAAAAATGCATGTTTCAAAACAGCAATCCTTTAGCTATAAACGGATTTGCTTTCAACGTTCGATATAGTACTGTTATATATGATCTAGTTAGAAAAAAAAAATTATTGAAATTTCAAAAGGTTCTATTTCCGGATAAATACTATTCAATGATGAACAATTTTGTCGTTGTACTTATATATATATATATATCTAATACAATAAGAATAATAATAATAGTAATAATCCTTGTAATATTATTATTTTCTTTTTGTAAAATATTATCAAATATTTTCTCGCCTGCGAGACTTCGAAATAATCAATATTTTTTTTCATTTTCCCTACGTGTATGGATGTTATTTACAATGAATTGATTTATTGAACTCTATTACGAGAAACATTATCTAATAATAATCATTTTATTCGGTGCATCGTAAAAGTCACGGCCTCTTTTCAATCATTCTGTCCGCGTTCATAGAAAACGCCCGATGTCAATATAAATCAAATAGATATAGGTAGATGCCCCTAGTTTCGAAACTATTAATTCAACCGAAACAAATCGTAGATATGCTTTTGGAATAGTTCAACGAATCGTTTTCAACAAAAAAAAAAACCAAAAAAATATCGAATTTAATATTATTATTATTATTATTATTATGATTAAACACATGAAATTCGACTGCTGAACAATTTTGTACGACGACGAACCACCTCGCGTCACATATCCGATCTTGACATTTATACTTATATCGACGACAAAAAACTGTCTATAATAATTGTCTAGTTAATCGTTATATAAATATTAAAATATAATATAACCTTGATTAATTTCAAGTGTCTGAAATAACCTGAATTATTTAATGAGAAAGAATCAAAATCAACCGTAATCGAAATCGTTGAAAACAGTAGTGTATATTTCATCGTTTTTCCGTAGTTGTTTTAAAAAGTTTCAAACTTTTTGGAAACTTTGAAAAAGTAAAACGCAAAAACTGCGAGACATTTCCAATTGAGAAGTGTAGGTATACGTTTTAAAAGCACTGCAAACAACATAGTAGCATGCACCGATTCAATCTGAAATAGCTGTCAAAAACGTGAACGCAACTATCTTAAAAAAAAACACACACACACACACTCGCACACGGCCGCCGACATAAAACCAATAAATTCCTCGCTCCGCTCTGAAAGACCTAGAGTTGACCAAAATACGACGCGATTGTTTATTCCGCGGCTAAATCAAACATTCTTTTTTCTCGCAGCCTTCCGAGTCGGTTCTTCCGTTGGAAACCGTCGTAATGAGAATACGCGTTACTTCTCGAACTTTTCACCTAAACGTCCCGAAGCTAACAAATAGGTTTCGATATGATTTCAAGTGTGATCCCGCGCGTCCCGATACGTACGACATACCCAGTGCCGGATTTAGGAGGTGGAGGCACACCCACAATATAAGAAGTACGTTGTGCACTAATTATTCTAATTCGTATTATGTTCGTACATTTGAAAAATCTATTTTACATTTTCGAAAAAAACGTTTTAGTTTATATTTTTTCAAGTGTGTTTATCGTAAAAACATAAATTGTAACATTTTTATATCTCTGTCTTACATTATTTATCCTATAGTTTTTGATGATCTAAAAATCTAGTTAGGTACGGTCTACATAATTTATTTAATTATTTTTAAGGATAAAGCCTCTTAGGTATGAAAGAATTGTCTTTTTTTCTAAACAAACGTGTTCGATCATAAGGATTAGATAACTGATTCGGGCCCCGGGGCCCCTCGCAGCCCTGAAGCTGGACATATCGATAATATACTAATAATATCGATAATTTACGGTTGGTGCTGCGACTGATATTCACTTTCCGTTTGGCGACAAACTCTCGGACGTCGTCGGTCGCGATAATAATGTTGTCTCGACGACGTGTTCAATAATATATAGGTTTGTGTTACGCTCTACGCGCGAGGCAACAGACAGAAGAGACAGGTTATATATTTTGTATACCTAATACGCACGATTTGTGTGGTCTGTCACTGTCGGAATGAAATCTTCGACCGCAAGTCCGCGACGTATATGTATATAAAACACACGAAAAATATTGTTATTGTAATGATTTTTCGTACGATACGACATGATCGTTTGCGTTACAATACAGTGGAGATATTATGTAAAATTAAAAATAAAAAAAAAAATAAAAAAAAAAGAATATATTTGTTTTCCTGTGGTGTGTCGGTAGGATTGCGTTTCGGTCGTTACGCGCGCATTTCGTTTTCACACGAGTTTAATAATAATTATTATTGTTATTTAACAAAATAAAATAATAACCACTCCGATCGAACACTTCCGAGTGTTTACAATTTCAAAAATAAAACAAACGACTGTTTTTTCGGCGTTATAACGTTGTGATTTTTCAATTGATTAGTTGGAAAAAATATAAAATATTATAGCTACTCAATTTGCGCAAACTCTAGTACTCATTACGAAAAAAAAAAACCATCAAGATGTTGAACACGACAAAAGCTATTGGATCGTATAGATCTCGGTGATCTATCGAATCGCGTACGACGAAATGATCGATATAATATGTACATAATTACGTATAATATGAGGAATTTAAATCGAGTGGATTTTTCGCACGTTTCGAGCACATTGTCAAAACGTTATTTGAAATTAATTTTACGGCGTGTAATCAGTTGAATTTTGTTTCGTACCTGTCGCGGCGATTCGACCGTGTCCCCGCGCCAATGTGTTTACTCGGGCGATTTGCGTTTTGTTTTTTTTTTTTTTTGCGCACGGATTTCTCGACCGACGACGACGTCTGCGCCCGCGGGCTTGTAACGTTACGCGTTTTCACTGAACGCATTATGATATTATTATAATCGCATCGCTCGCGAGGGGACGCCGACAAATTGCTCTTAATTGTGATAAATAAACGGGCGGCTAAACTGCGACGGCGCGCGGCGCGGCGGTGTGCTGTTTACACGTGGCGTGAGACGCGTGTGACAGTGACGGGGGCAGCCGTCGTCGTCACCTCCCAAACACGACACGCACCAGAACGGAACATAATAACATAATAGTTGTGCAGTAGCAGGTAGGTTGCGGATAATAATAATAATTCGTCGGTGCCGCTCGCGAGAAATCGGACAAAGATCATCGGCACGCGAGAGACACTTGTGTGATCCGCTCGGATAGGTATGAAAACAAAAAAACAAAACAGAACTGAAAGGATTTCCGCGTAATAAAACTCGTCATACGGAGACGTCATAAACAAAACAACAAAAACGTACTACCGTGATATATCATGTTTAAAGTCCACACACAAGCACTTTCACCCCGCGAAAGTCAAGAACTTTTCGGCATTCGGCTCGAACCAAAAACTAAAAAAAAAAAAAAAAAACACGAAACTGTCCCGGCTTGATCCAGAGTATTTATTTTTTTATTATTTTTTTCGATATCGTTTATCAGAAATGAGTCTCGATTTTTATAGTCGAGTCCATCGTAAACATTTTAAAAAAAACAGCGAGTTTCACTGTTCGACTTGTATAAAAAATTTGAAATAAATTTACCACACTAAATCGACGAGAGAAATATTATGAAATTCAATGCTTGAAAAATGCTGCGAGACTCGAACTTCATGTCGACGTTTCAATGTATTTTTAATACGTAAACGTTCGTTTTTATCATGTTTCGTATAGACAAATTATTATTATTAAAAAATAAGCAGAAAAATATTGTTTTTGTTGGGATTTTTCGTAGCCATGATACCAATAAGGACTCAATTATTACGGATATTTTTTACAACCATACAAAGACTAGTATGTTTTTATTAGATTTTGTGAAACTCTACTCGTATACAGCCTATTCGGTGATCGAAAATATCACCGAATTATTTCGGTTAACATACCTGCTGACTTCTACCTACCCGCGAGATCTGGCACGTTGTAGACAAAACGTTAAATATATAATTAATCTACTAATCAAGTATTTAAGACGGTCGCTCGTCCCCTCGACCTTATGAAAATTTAAAAGGATAATTCCTCCCAGATTTTTGTCTAGAGTAAAAAACAAATTTATACCATCAAAAAGTCGAAAAGGCAATTAAAAGTATTTTCTTGGAATAGTTAAATATTAGTAAGAGGACTGTAATGCATTGAAAATGACTTTGTTGAAAAAAAAAGAAGAATATTTATGCCCTTCAAAAGAAAACAAAAATTCAACAAATGCAAAATAAGGTTTTAATTTTATTTTTTTTTAAATCTATAATATGCGAAATCTTTTGCTTGGAAAGCATTGTCTCAGGGCTTCTACTAAGGAATTCGATTTTCACTTTCAACAAATAAGTGAGTTTTATTTTTATTTTTTTGAAATAAAGAAAAAACGAAATTGTACAATCTACAATAATTCAATTATTTCAGACTATTATAGCATATTTTATTTAGTGACGGTTCTGCCTGTATTTTTTGGGTGAGGCGACTTATTCTAGTACAAATACACGTCAAAATAATGGAGCTAAAATAATAATATTGTCGACGCGGGGACGACGACGTTTGTTTCCAGTGACTTTAAACCGGAGTAATTGTATTATTTTAGCACAATAAAACGACAAAATAGAATAGAAATTTACCGGTTTTCAGAGATAATTCATTTCTGTCACTATATGCTCCTGACGTCGAAACGGCATTTGCAATATTACAACAGTGACGTCCATCACAGCTTGTGATATTCACAACAGGAATCATAATGGCAATGTAATTTAAATGTTTAACGAACTTAAAAAAAAAAAACGAAATCAATCGGTTTAGCTTTATAAAACAAAAAAAATACCATGACGCACGCATACAATGGCAAATAAATTAACAAAACATTTCGGACGATGAAAACTGACTAGAGAAAGTCAACGATTTTCGATTGAATCGCCAATAACGATCGAATTCATTATGTTTGTTTTTTTTTTTTTTCGAACACCACCCCTAAGTACTATTTATATAAACAATATTACATTATCAATCTCCTGTAACTCATCCGTGTCTTGTTTCTCGTTCTTTTTTTTTTTTTTTTTAATACAACTACTTATTGCATTCGTTCGAGTTTAGTGTTTGAAACGTAGATACGAAAATCGAAAAAAAAACTTAACATCTATATTTTAGTACCGAATTCTAAATTCGATGCTACTATTTTTCGAGAATGAATCAAACGTACGAATAATAAGTCAATAATTCGTTCACAGAGTATAATATATGCATTTCGTTTATGTAATTATATACGTTTTTGACGACATTATGTTATATTATATACTTATATATTATAATGAAATCTAATTTCCCGTTGTATTTCAATGAAGACGGATCATCCCTCCGTCAAAATCGTGTTTGTCATTTAAAAAACAAAAATTACAAAAACTACAGCAAATTGATCAAACAATAATTTCAGCATAGGTAATTGTTATTTTATTTCGACGGCTACTGTAACTGTCGTGAATAAAAAAAAACCAACCAAGTGACTACGCTATCATCTCGCGGCCGTCGGATATTATATATATTTTTTTTCAACCTACCTATAGCGATGCAATTGAATAGGCTATGACGAGAAAGCGGCGTAAACGGATGTACATCAATCTAATTATTATTATATTAATAGAAACTGAACAACACTCTATATCGAAAGCCCCTACCTCTCTTCCATACTCTATATTACGCTCGACTCGCCATTTTTCATATACATAAACGCGTGCTATACTCGTTATCTATATGATTTTGTGTAATCGTTTTTTTCTTTTTTTTACGCGCTCTCATACCTTTCAGCTTAATGTCGTGATATTATATTTAAACAAAAACACGACGAAAAAAAATCGATAAACTTTGCTCACCGTTATACTCGCTTTATACGTTATATTTTGTTGATTTTAATTTCTGCCCGTAAATACGGAAAAATAAAAACGTTCGTTTTTAATTCGAAAATCTAAATTTCTATTATACACTGAACGCTCGATTGCTTTACATTTTCAATAGCCTTTTTTTTCTGTATTTATTTTATTTTTTTCGTCTAAATTTCATCTTCTTCTTCCATAAAATGTTTAATTTAATCGACCAGAACAATAATCGTTGGTTCTCAAACCGGATACTCACTCATTCGCATTCAATTAGAACAATAATTGTTTAAAAGGATTTCAAGTATCACACGATTATTTTTATCGGATTTTTTTCTTTAGGGTCGTATTAGCCGTTGCTCATAACTTGTAAGCAATGAAAAAAAAAATAATTCACTAATAACACACTCGAACAGTTCGATATCTTTTAATTCGAACCGAAAAAAAAAACATTAAAAGCGCATCAGTATGATGCATTATATGATAATGTAATAATAATTGTGTGAATACATCGTAAAATAAGCGCTATTAGTTGTCTCTTCGTGCTTGCTTTAAACAAATTCGTAATCACAGATTATTGAATAATGAAAAGCTTAATTACTTATAATTTATTTGTGTTTATCATAATAAACGTATTATAACGACGTATAAGAATAAACACCAACACAAGTAAACGGCAACGTTTATTTTAATAGTATTTAAATACATTTCAGCAATATCTGCAAAGTCGATAAACGTGAAAAGAGCCGAAAACATACGTCAATAGAGTGAATTAATTAAAAAATTGAATTTTAAGAAAATATAAACGTAATAGATTAAAACAACGAATTCTTTTTGAACGTCGTTTATAATATTTTATCCTAATTGTAATAAAAAGTTCACAAATAATTTAATTTAACTTTAGAGTCATTAAACGTTATTTTAAACTCTAAAACAATTTATGAACACGGTGGTTTCTTAAGAAAATGCAAATATTTTAAAATAAAACTAATTCGAAAACATAAACAATGGTACAACTAACGTATGTTTTTTTATGATCGTAATTTGTATTTTAAAGACTAGGTTAGTTGGTAATTTGTATTTGCTAACCAGATGTAATTTGAAAATTTCACTTTGTCCTTAAAACGTATTAAACATAACTTAGACTCGCAAACAATAATCTTATATACTTGCACGTGCCATTTTTTTGTTGCGGCTATTTTAAAATAAGGTTAAGGACTTGTGATTTTTATGCATGGCCTGTTGAAACTAGGTGTACAACTAATTAAATATTCTCGACAGCAGTCTAAATATTATTCATCGGTCGTCAAATCAAATAATCTAAAATGATAGATTCTACGGTATTTTTATTATTTTCTTTCGTTAGATCACGCACCGCGTAGTAATTCAGATCAATTTTAAAAACTTTGATTTCGAAAGATGTTGAAAAAAAAATAAATACGATAAAAATTCGATCGATGTTAATATTTCATGTATGCGACCACTGTTGTAATATTATAACAGTACGATTCCACTATAGTTAAAGGCAGATGAGCTCTATTTTATTTCGACCGGTATACCAAGACGAATCGATTAATCTCGGTCGGTATTCGGGCATAATCTCGCAGCGTGTAATGAAGAAAATAAATAAATGTGTTTGTGTGTGTGTGTGTGAAATACAAGGCGGTATTTTCTCCGACAGCCCGTATACAAGTATAGACAACATTAAGAAAAGAGAACACATCGCCCTGTATTCAAACCAAAGTATCGCAACGCTACGCGAATCGCGTAAAATCGTAAAAAAAATCGCGGGCAAAAAATATTTCTCTGGACGATTTGAATCAACGATAATAATCTTAAAAAAATATATATATATAAACATTAAGTGTTCCATGAAGATCTGACAAGTGTGTACATTTTTAATTCTACTATCCCTTTGTAAAGGTATTATTATTTTTTTTTTAAAATGATTGTTATATTCGTGCGTCGTAACAAACATATTTTAATATTTTACTAAAACTCGATATGATAATGTAAAATTCTATTCTATTTAAAATACATACACCTATACGAGTATCTATTAATTTATAAAATTTAATTTTTTGGGTACATAGATTATTTTTCCGGTTTTAAAACAATTTTCGCAGTCGGTTGAAATGTATAAATGTTTTTCTCGCCCATCAATGACATCGATATGACGTTATCATTACGTGATCAATGACTAGTATTCACCAGTTTACCACAAATGAAAACGTTGTTGGTTTTCGTAGCGTTCGAAACGAATCGTTGAAATTTTAACAACGTTCTTTCCAACGCCGAAATTGTTTTTGAAAATAAATACGGCTGTTTTGGATTTGGAAAAAAAAGAAAAGTGCAAACTAATTTTGAATTTTAAATGAAATAAATATAGCGTACATAGGATTCTGGTACGAAAAAATGTTATTCGATAATACAATTATAATTATCTCCGCGGTATTTATTACACCCTGTATATTATGTGCACGCGTCGTTATGAATCATGAGTTATGATAAATAAAACGAATTCGGCCGTACAGACAGACGCGTTCCCGGGCAACAAGTAAACACGATTCGATTAAACACGTGCACAATGCGAGACATTGGAAGTGCGTTTGCGCCGTTTTCCATTGGCCTTTTATGTAGGCGTACAAATGTACAATGCCCGCGTGTACGTGTACCTACATCAAAAGGCCCCGACGCTTTGCGAACGAGCAAACGGGTAGTAAATAGTAATAAAAATTGATTATTATTAATTAATCGACGAGTACGATGTTCCGACTAGAATAGTGAAACTCGTTTACGGTTTAGGACGAGCCGGTTCGTCGGTAATACGTATACGTATTATGGCCTATACGTGTACGTATTATACGGGTCAACGTATTGTATTCCGTTCGGTCCATATTATCCGGTGAAATTTCAACCCGGGGCCGGTGGTGCGTGCGCGTCCATGTCGTTTTGAAAACGTCGAAAACGATTTTTTTAATTTTTCAACCGCGTTCGTTCGGTATTAGAAGAGTGAAAAAAAAACAAAACGAAATTTCACACGACCGACGACGGACGAAATCGCGGCGGCTACTTCGGCTTTAGGTACTCCCCTCACGTAATTACGAATGTAAAACACGGCTTGTCTTGCTGCAGAGAACCGGAAACAGTCGTCCAAGGATTTTTATGCGTTCATTTGTGTTTATATTACTCCGTACGCAATGACAGAATATAATAAATATAAATATTAAAATTTCAAAACGACTATATTATCCATACGACGACAATAATACGAGTAGTATATACGTAATATCATTTATTATGATTTACGACACACGCGCGCGCACGACGATTCGATGCGTCCGGAAGAGTATTTAAAAATCGTATCGACGACGTTTTGACGAATACACGATTTTATTTCGTATTCGACGGGATTATAATATTTTAAACGCGTTTTAAAGATCCTCGATAAAACGACAAACATATATTTATTGATAACGATGGTTTTTTTGTGATCAAATTTTCAGGTAGGACCTGCATCGAAAATTTCATTCAGCTACTTTTTGGGTAGGGAAATAGGAAACTATTCATTCGATTTGCTCAGAACACGTCATTTTCCGATTGTTTAGTGATAATCTCAAGAGTTAAAGAAAAACTGAAAAAGACCTGGAAACAATGTTTTGTTCCGTGACCGTTTGAAATCATTTTTTTTTTTTTTGAGTGATTTTATGTTTTGTGTCTCGAGCATTTTACGCGAGACCTACAACTTAAAATTATTTTACCGAGGGCTAAAAAATTGAAATAGACGAGTAAGTATTTGAATAGAAGATTTTTATGAATATTTTGAAAATGAAAACATGATGAAATCGGTTGTGAAATTTTACGATTTTTTTTCTTTTACAATATATTAATTTAAAATGGCGAGATACTGAAGATTACACATAAGTATTATTCCAAAATAGTTAATCCTTATGGGCTAGTTTACATTATATATTAATAAATTCAACAATTTTGTTATTTTAACAATTGTGAGCTATTTTTATTTTTAAATAATACTAGTAAGAAGTATCGTACAGGTACCCGACCCGACAATATATTTACCATCACGACTATATTTAAGAAAAAGGAAAACAATATTCAAAATTTGTGTCAACAATTAAATCGAATAAAATAACGTATGGAATTCACAAAGAAATTCAAGTAAGTAGGTAACAATAATAATATGTTAAAAACCAATTTAATGTACTTATATACTTGTTAAAAAAAATTACCATTTCAGTTAACGTAAGGACAAAGAAAAATAGAAAAATAAATGTCAATGTCCTTTTTATTATTACAAATATAAATATACGATAATAATTTAATTATATGCATGCAATTCTAATTGTTTAAATATATATATACATGTATGTATTATTCTTATTATTGTGAAAGATATTTAGTTTTTTAATTAAATCTAAATTACTTAGACTTTCAATAATATAGGTCCCGGCTATTAAAAAATAGCTTTAAAGAGCAGCACTACCTCAAAAAAAAATGAATTGAATAATTAACAACAATAGTTTGTTTACGAGTATAATATAGTAACAAAATCTAACTTTGCAATAAATAATTTAACGTTACATTGAAATTATTAATTAGCGTAACTCATCAATTACCTCATACCAGTATTGGATATTGACGAATAAGTAAAATAATAAATAAATATGTTGTATCGTATTTGCCCGTTTTGCGCAAAACATTTTGCCATACAATCGTGCCAGTTGTTTTTGATGTTTCAAAACCTACACCATAATATTATAATATACCTGATTAAAGTTACTTATTTTATTAAAAAGTACATATTGCCATTGAGAATAATACGTTTATGTTTTCTCACGCTTTAGCGCAATAAATTTAAATGATTACGAAATTTAATGGATTCATTTGTATGATTCAAACTTGCATAGGTGTATAACGGGGACTAATTACAATTTATTCGAATATGTATATAATTTGAAAAAACTCCCAAACATGGAATCCCGCCGGAATAATGTGTTGAACAAAGTTTTGTGTATTTAATTTATCGCCCATTTTAAAGTTTCGTCTCGACAGCTTTTTACGTTTTACTCGAAAAACACGGTCTGAAACAGTTATGTTTATTCCCTCTTTAGAATAATGGCCGATGAATGAAAAACTGTGTATCACTATACGAAATGACACTAACGGTGTCATGATAACCTACTCGGATCCATTATTCACACCGAACCAAACCGTATATCCGTTTATGATGTATCACGCTTATGTTCCTACGAGTCACGAAGTCGAACAAAAAGAAAAAAAAAAACAACAAACAAACGTAGTACTACTCAACATCGTGGCAAATATTAACAGGAATAAAAACAATCTATCGGATACGACCAAACTATTTGACTAAAACGATCAATGTAGAATCCTAGGTCGATAAATAATTATATATCACATATTTTCATTAAGAAAGTTATTGTATATTAAGGTTATATTTACTACATTTCGACATTTGGTTCAAAGTTTATACAATTTTTACTCCTAATTTATTCTTAATTACTCCCTTCTAATTTCGTATCATTTATCGATGTAATGCGTTTTGGGAAGTAAAAAAAAAAGAAAGAAAAAAGCGAGTTTCTTTGAGAATGAAGATTCGCGCTATCTTCTAATGCGGTTTGGTGTATATTTTTTCCCCCGGCCCGGAGAATCAAAACCAGAGAAGACAATTATTTAAAAAACACTTTCATCATCGACTGTTTTAATCATTTAAGGGTAAACGCGTATTTAATTTATAAGTAAACGAAGAAATTATAAGAAACAGAAGGCATACAAATAGTCGATATGAAAAATTATGTTTAGTCGAGTCAAATTTAATAATGCGACAAAAAAAAACACGAAAGAAGAAAGTCACTGGAAACACGCACGACCAAAAGTAAAAGCCGAAACCGATAACCGAAAAGAGCTGATCGCCGAGCTATTTTAAAATTATTTATTTACCATTGTGTCGTTTCGGTGCCGTAGCCAGGATTATTTTCAGGATCAAAATATTTTTGTTATACATACACGTCTTACATACATTTCTAATTAATAATATAACTGAATTGAAAATTACGTAACTATCTACCAATAATTAATTATAATTTGAAATTGAAAGATCTATATTCTTATTAATTTTTTTTTTTTTACAATGTTTTGATGAAATTTCAGTATTGACACTACGGGCAAGAGGGCGTTAGAGTACACTGCGGTATTTGTCAAATTTATATTTTTTAAATATTTTAACGGTTTAAATGACATATCGAAGACAGGGTTTCAGCGCCCCCACTATAATATCGTTTTTTACTATCGTTGATTTATCTAATTTTCCATTAATAATATTATTAAAAAATATAATCGTTTACGGCGCGGCGCTATCGGTTAACGATTTTATTACTCGGATTATTTATTTATTTTTTATCGCCAGACCATAATTTTTGATGGGCCGATCTCGTATCAATGCGATAACGGAATATAATTTTAAATACTATATCTCCATTGGTCGGCGTGCTAAAACATTCGGTACTCAATGACTCGTCCGAGAGGCTCGGCGAACGATGTCTTTTTTTATATATACATAAATCTATAATCTATTTGACGTTCGATTCCGGGGCATTTTAAAAAAAAAAGCTAATCAAATGTTTTTTACGTGACTTTATGGCTACGGAGAACGTTAAAATAATAATAATAATAGACATTTAACGTCCGTGTAATAGGATTATATTCATTTGAAATGAGTGCCGTAAAAGGTGAGTTGTCTAATTTAAACTTTCCGATTTCTAGAACGTTGAGCCGTTTTTATTCGACGACAGACGGATTACGCCGTTGTGTCGGTCGCTAAAAACTGTATGCCGATTAAATACTTTAGAGGTTAGAATAACAGAATGATATGACCTTACTTATCCCACTCGACTACAGTTTATTAGAATGAAATATTTTTTTGTTTTTGTTTTTGTTCGTTTTTTAGAAATTTGGCCTAAAATGAAACAAACGCATATCATCATGTATATTTCTGCACCGACAAAGAATAATATTAGAAATTCACCGTTTTTCTGAAATCAAAATTATAAAATCAATACTTTTTAAACAAAATTCTATTTTAACTTTTTCGTTATTAAAATGTGACAATAATTTGCACACAATAATAATTATTGTTATAATATGTTCATTGTAAATAAATTGTTAATGTACAATAGGTATTGTTTATTATTATATATAATATTGCTATAAACCTATGTAAATCAAATCATAACATTCATCTCTTGTCGTTGTGTTTAGTTTTTAATTAAATGCTGGGCATAACATTCTACAAACTAATGTTAATTAAATGTCGATCAAAGTAGTTAAATAGTAGCCTAATATTTTTGCTTTTTATACGGTCCTCTCTCTATTCGCATGGAAAATATTTAACATTTTCAATTGAATAAAATACACCCATCGCTTGTGTTATCATGAAATTTATTTTGATATTAAAAAACGCGGATCGCGTGAATTTTCTTTCGATAAAAAAATTAATAAATCGGCACAAAAAGCTAACGTTATCGAGTATTTATTATTAGTCGTTATTTTTACATGCCCTTCGAAAATATTATAACGCCGTCGTTGCTGCCGCGGCTATAAGACTTCATTCCCGCGACAAAACGTACGTCTTCTATTAAAACATTAAACTTTTAGTGTTGAATATAAAACCAAGTAATCGTTTGTTTATCCGCCGCCGCCGGTCGCATTAAAAGAAGAAAAAAAAGAAAATAATAATAAACAATGTTTAACGAGTCGTAGTGAGTTCCTGATATTTTTCCTACTTTGAATTATTGAATATTTCGCTCGTCGTTAAATTCGCGTTTTATTTTTAAAAGCGCAACAAAGTGCACAGATATTATAAATATTAACATACTTGCCTATACGTATTTACATCGTGCATTGTTAACACACACAAGATAACTATTCTAGATGCACGCGACGTAATTGTCTCCAAGCGTTGTGTGCGTTGCGAAATGTTTATTATTATTAATTCATCTCGAAACTACGTGGATTTTATTCAATAATTCGGGCCATTTGTCATGTTAAAAGAAACGCATTTTACGTGCACTCCTGTAAAACTACAGCTTACACTCGAAACGATTACGAAATGTATAATGTAGTACAAGTAGGCGTACAGAATACCCGACGCACAGCGGAAACATAAAATAAATCGCGTTTCGAGATGGAAAATGTGTCGAAAACAAGTATTCAAAGTAAACAAAAATATTACGTATAGATATGGAACGCCGCGCCGGCGTAGAAAAAAAAATTGTTTATAATACAATCTACCCAATGTCCGAGTAGATAGATTTGTTTCGTACCATATTTTCAAAATTCTAATGAATTTTTCAACATGCAAATGTCAATCGTTGCACAATAGGTACGTGAATAAACGCAATCTCGCGCTATAAATATAAAATACTCGCGCCCGTTAAAAACAAATCCGAACGATCCACGCGTATTATCACCGAAATATCTAAACCTAGTGCGGAGCGCCGGTATATATTTTTAACAATGTTATGCTAAACACGGGGACGCACGGGCGGAATAAAAAAATAAATACGTAAAACCTGAATATATTATTATTCATGAGCCGTTTATTACCGATCGAATTATTCCCCCATTAGTCGTGGAAAATATTTATTGTTGCTACGCTATTTTACGTTTATCAATGAGTCTCGCTACGAGTAGGACAATAACTGCGGCCCGCCAGAGTTATATTTCAGTACAATTTTACAACCTTCTCGTACCCGGGGGAGGGGGGGCGGAGGGGGAACCTAATATTATGTGTGTTATTTGCATGGGATTTCTCATTCAAGCATATTACACTGTTTATGTTCTTCAATTATTTGTGTTGCCGTGTGATCCGCATGAATTCGATTACCGATTTCCGTCTTGAAAATCAAAATTAAATATGCACACGCCACTTTGCGCGCGTCGGTATGATATATTTTAACCGTCGATATCATGAATAATATGATCGATATAGTGAGAATTCCTGTACGTTTCCCATTCAGCAGCGACAGCGGCAACAATACTCACTGGCCCAATCACGACGATAAAATAACACGACGATAAGTAGTATAATATTGACAGTCATTAGACACATAATAAACTCGTGTATATTTTACACTACAGCGGTCATCCAACTCGTTTTGATATGTCCGAGTAACGTTATCCGTATCGCATTAACATAATATTGAAATAAAATAATCAATCGACAATAGCTGTTAAACACATAATACGGATCGAAAGTAAGCATAAAACACTTATTCAATAGAAACGCGAGCGTGTGTGTGTTTGTGTTTGTGTTACGTTGTATGTGTTTGCATGGTTTTTTTTTTTTGTTCATAAGAACATAATTCGAAGAAGATATGACGTATAATATTATGTAGGATGAACGTCATGTCCGTGTTATTCACGTGATCGGACAAGTCGGAATTAAATGGTCGAAACAATTTGTACACATCAATAATAAAACTCTCGTTTTTAATTGGTGTTTTTTTTTTTCGGTGGAAATTATTTTCCAATTTTCGAACACATTATTCTCCAAATCGAGTCGTATACACAAGAACCGTGCTACTTTCTCTCCACAATCTTCAACGACAGTGGTCGCGGCGGCGATAATAGACTGCGCGGAGTGGCGAACAGAAAAGGGTCCTCTATAGAGAGGCACACGTCAAATTCGTCTCTAGCTACTTCTTTTGGTTTTCCTCACTCGTATACACAAAGGCGCAATATCACACAATGCGAAGTTATAATAATATTTAAGTAACGTAAAATCAATTAACATGAGACCGTTATCAATGATGATGGTGAAAAAAAAAATAGATAAAAAACATTTCCATCAACTATATAATGTAGTGTCTGTCTGACGCTCCGTGATGATTACACAACGATTTTTCTTTCTTTTTTTTTTTTTTTCTTCAATTGTAGCGGTCTTCACGGCCCACGAAAATCTAATCGACATTGTCCTAATAGCGTTATTGTATACACGGACACGTCTGAATTCCACAACGAAAATAACAATTTTCTTGTTTGTTTCTAATTTTTTTTTTTTTTTTGTACTCTGATGTCACTATAATATTATTATACTTTTCTTAACGAACGACTGTATAGCTGCAGTGTCAGCCGTCGCCGCCGCCGCCGCCGCCGCCGGCGTGCTCTACAATAAAAGCTAATGTAAATTTGGATTTGTACCAAAACAAAAAAAAAAAAAAATAAGTAAATAAAACTCACACGTGTTCGAAATTTTAAAACTATTAGGTTTTTATTTTATTATCGTTAATATTATTATTCCGCCGATTAGTGTGCGCGTGGACGAAATTCAACCGAAGAAATGTCCATTGTTGACGGTCTTAATGTTTTCTTTTTTTCCCCTTACATCATGAAACCTCGTGATGAATAGATCATCGTTGCAATCGTAGTTCGCTGGATAACGACAACGAGATAATGATTTTCGGTTTTATTCCCATTCTCCCCGTGAACATACGGATTTTAACCGGTCCGAGTGTAATTAGGTTTTCGAGTACGAACGACGAGAATAATACAATAGGTAACTTTTACATTGCTGACGGCGACGTTTTTTTTTAAAGTCATTTTCTTTTTAAATAATCCGTAAATAAGATTGTTTTTCTTTATTGTTTCGTTAATTCCGATTGGACGAGTTCTATAGCTGGTTACCTATCATAATAAACCTGAGACTACGACCTAAACTCAGACTTCGTAAACTGAATCTAGTATATCTACACTCGAAATATTTAAACGTTTTTAAACGATAGATTATTCCTAAAATTAAATGATATTCAAATAATTAATATATTAGTGAACGTGTGAAACATACGGAAACAAAGATACCTGTTGTAAATTTAAAAAAAAAAAAAAAAAACATTTAACCGGCTTTAACCTCAAAAGACATTTTGATATTGTTCAACAAATCCAGATGTTATAATAATGATAATTGAGGTTTTATTGATATTAGATTTGTATGTTATTGTAGACGCGTCATGGAAAATATAATTCTACATAATTCTTGATACATATGTTTATTGTTAATACAATATTAGCATTTCGCACACGAATCTATCATATTAAAGATTAGTAATGCTCTAAAACGAGCATACAATCGTACTTAAATATGACCGATTTTAGTGAAAAAATTTATATGACCTATAAAAAAAAAAAACTAGGTAGCTGTGTGAGAGATAATTGTTTCGATATGCGTTTAAAAACTATGTTTTTAAATAAATTATATGGCATTTCGCTATCGTTAATCACGTATTAAAAATAATTGTTGATAATTATTACGACCGTTTAAAAAATACAAATATTATTGGTAGTCATTTATAATTATTACTGTTTATCGTATAGTTTTCCATCTTAAAATCGCATAGATGCGTACATGACGGCGAAAGAATGAAATCACATCACAATAATTGTCGATCTTATTTCTCCACGAATCGTTTTTATTTTTAGGTTATTAAGAAATAACAATTTATGGAAAAATTATTTTGAAAAAATTCGCTTTTTCCTAACATCGTACGGAAATCTACAATATAATCGGAACGTCGCGCATTACGCCTAATGTATGTTGGCTTGAAAAGCTCCATCCTATTTTCACGTCGTAAACAAAGTTGTCTTGAGGACAAGGACAATACGACTAAGATAAAATCATAAGACTTATAAAAACACAAACAATGATAAGTCAGTGCACCTACTTCAATTGATTTAGGTTTTTTCAATTGTACACAGTAAAGTGGCCTATAACTTATAACTTTATAAGTAATAGAATTTGTAAAAAATATTTTATACCACACACGTAGTAATCGTATACTATATAGTTGTTTTTTATAAATTAAGTTGATAATAATTTTATCGAAATATTAATTTCAACGTCTGTCTTATTTCTCAAGATGTATGCAAAAATACTCCTTTACAACCAATAGAAACGTATAACGATTTCCGATGAAATCAGATAACCCATAAGCAGCATATTTGTTTATGAAAAAATTTCGATAAAGAAAATGCAACTAAAAACAACTGCACGCGCCTGCTAACAACAAACGAAATCGTTGTGTATTTCACCTAGGCGCCTAATACCTATAACTGTACTTGTGTGACTTAACATTCTCAAAGTAGATTATATACCCGCGAGTATAATTCCCTAGATCATAGTTTATTTAATTCGGCGAGACATCGTTTTAATCACAATCCATGGTCTGAGAAATAATATCGAACTCGATGTACGACATATAGGAGGTGCGACTTGAAATATTTTAAAACGTCGTTAACAAAAAAAAAACCCTTTACAAAAACGATTAAATTGCTTTTCGTATTGGTTTTTAAATCTCATTTTTAATTTGACGTATTAAATAACTGATTTTTAAACTTTTACATTATCTACGGTGATGATATTCTCGTTTTCGAAGCACAATACAAATAAAATATAACTGTCAAAACATTAATCCTAACACTATATTATTTCTCGTATCGTTGTAGTATATAGTCGATTTAGTATTTGGGTAATAAACTGAAAATAATAATAATAAAAAAAAAATAGCAATTTTCCCCACTCTAAGAACGAGTCGTGTGGGTATACCTAGACATTTAAGCTCGAAATAAATTCATACGCGCGTAGCACTTAAAATCGTATTAGTTTTTTTCGCGACAACTGCACGCGTCTAGCGGATGATGAGATAAAAACAAACAAAAAAAACGCGTACGTATATCGCACCTACTTTGTCGGAGGAACGCCGAAAGGGGCCAATGGACTGAGATTAACGCGTTCGACGGACGCGTAAAAAAAAAAAAAAAACAGAAAATAATAAGACGCCCGCATCGAAGATTTGATATTGTCACATGGTCGATAGATACGACTCTACGTGGTTCGCGGGGGCCCTCGGGCGATTCATTCTGGGAATGCTTCGATATTTGTCACGCGAGAACCACTCGATATAATATAATATATAGATTACTGACCGTCGATGTTTTTATAACGAGTGACGTAGATTATAACACTATCTTAACGAGTTGGTGGTGTTTTTGGTTAGTTTTTTTTTCCCCAAGATAGAGTGACGTTTTAAAATGTCGGGTACCACTTGTGTCTACATTGACTATACTCGAGTATTTCACTCGCCGATTCACGTACGGTGTTCGAGATAATGATTCCACGAGAATGTCGTTTTCAAACGACCGGATCGCGTGGTCGGCGGGAAAATCGGTCCCGCGTACGGTCGCACTCGTCGGAATTTTCGTTCGGAACTCTAGGCTCCCGGAACCCTAGGGCTTCGAAATTCGTCATCCGTCCCCCTCCTCCGAACGCACATGATCAAAATAACGATACGAAACAATACGATTATTCATGTTATGACGACGCGTCATAGCCGTCGATAATTATTATCGTCGAGACGTGGATGTCGAGTGATAATTACCTGCGTCGCGGTGTGTGAGGAGAGTTTTCCCGTTTTCGGCGGCGGTTTACAGCTGCTGCGAAAACGACCGCGTGTCGCGGGCTTTTTTTTTGTAACCAACACCTGTTGACGGCCCGGCGGCGGCGGCGCGACGGCGTATGCGATCGGCGGGCGCGTTGAAAATATGTGCGAAAAATGCAAAACGCCGATTTTCTTTCCGGCGATCCGTCGGCGACCGCGAGAATCCGATCGACGACTTCGAGTAAATACTATTAATATTTATGTCGTAACAGCCGCCGCGTTGTCGTCATCTCGGCGACCGATCGTCACTGAACTCGGCACACGTCCGCGTATTAATTTCGTCGGGAAAACGTCGTCGTCGTCGTCGTCGCCGGCGCACACGCGACACGCGTACGTCGCAAACAGGACACAGTGACACCCGCGAGCGAGCGCCGCCAGTGACTCGAACGGTACGCGATCGGCGACTGCCGCGTGTAACGCGACCCGATGGCGAGCGCGTGTTCGCGGTGTCCGCGTGCCGCGCGACGGCGGCGTGGTGTTACGTCGAGTATCCGCGAGTAGGGATCAGTGGCGGCGATTGGACGTGCCCGCCACTGCGTAACGGTCGCAAACCTCTCGCTCCACGGACTCCTCCGAGCAATAGCCGACCGTCGTTCGTTTTTTGAAGACGTTTTCGCATTAATTTTTCCCACGGTAAATCACTCGGCACACTCCGCGGATTTCGAGGGAGGCGCGGGGTTTGAGATTTTTTCTAATTTTTCAAAATACGATTACGACGGCTATCTTAATTATCGACTATTATATAAGCGCGTTATGTATTTGGCGACGGATCAATGGCGCAAAGTCTCCGTGTGACGTGTCTCCCGATGTACACGCCGCCGCCGCCGCTTTAAAGATTTGTTCGTCGTACGAAATTTCGAGCTGTTCTGCCAAAATATCGCGTTTCCAAAGCTCGTGAGAATTAAAAACAAATTTAGAACCAGCTGTTCGCGGAAAAAACTTCGCACAATTTTTCGTCCCGACTAAGATTTAACGTTTCATGAAAATACAATTACGGATTAATGTTAACGTTTCGGAGCAACCAAAAATCTAAATCTGGACTCTTCTCTTATATCGTTTTAATTTTCGAAATTCACCGTTTTTATTTTCACTTTGAAATAATCGTAGAAATAAAATGAGATATTCGCTATTGAGCGAAAATGAACCATTATCGTAGTAGTCGTACGTCGTATCATATATAGATATCTAGCTCATCGAATCTTCTCCATAGTTTAACTAGAAAATCGCACGATCCATCAAATCACTGTATAATTTTATTTTTATGTTTCCCTGTCGACATGAACAACATTTTCTCCGTGCATACGTTATTTAAATATAATATAACGTTCTAATAATATAAGCGGAGAAAAAAAAACAAGTGTAGTGAAATGCGATTGACTTAAGTTTATATCTGCAAGAAGCAAAAAGAGAATTGACAAAACCAGAAACCAAACGTTGAATTTTTTAACAGTAGTAAATGATGAAAACAAAAAATACAAAACGTAACAAATCGTGCTAATATTAGCATAGCAAAAATCAGAATACTATTTTTTTAATTAATAAACCGTTTTGTTTAAATAAATATTAGAAAGATTGCAAACATCAGGCAAGATTCTTCATAAGTTTATCTTTCTGGAAATGATTGAAAACATTTTGCCGAAAATACTGCTACTACATTAACGATCGTTTATGGTTAAAGTATTCGCACCGGCATACGAAACACAAACGTCCATTATAATATTCATAAAAGACATGTCGTGCGTACGCCCAGTGGCGCCGATCTCGATTACCTGCGACTTTTCTTTTCTGTTTTTTTTTTTTTTTTGGACGGGCGGAGAACGGTTATGGACGTTTTTAAAACGACTTTAATTCAACAACAACGGTAAGTATAAAGTACGATAAAACTAATAGTTGACAGGCAATAGTTCAACGACACAGAGAACGAATTTTCCGAACCCGGTACCTACGTACGTAATGTTGCATTTTTCTCCGCGTCACTGAAAATATCATGTCTGCGCGCAGTATACCTACATCATACATGTCCTGCGTGTTTACATAATCCGTCGACCGTCCGTGTATAACATCCCCGTGACACATATTGTTCGTTATCTTTAAATTTCACGCGAAATTCGCTTGGACCGCGATGTGATGATGATAAGTAAATTCGTCAACTATATTACAGTGAACGGCCGTGAAAGTCGATAACTCCAAAATATCCTGTCGGTTTTCGGAAGGATAGTGACTGTGCGAAATAATAAAATGAACCGATATAATATTATTATGAGAACTTTTTTTCTAAATAAACAATTAGACGTAAACTGTGACGACGAGAAAAAAACACTCTTTCAACGAGAATAATTGTGATAGAATTAATAGAGAAGGTAAGTAATACCTAACGCGTTGAACAAACTGCGATAATAATTATAATAATACGCATAGTACCACGCTGACGGCAAAAATGTATTGCCGACGCGTTTTATTAATAAAAATGTACAAAACAATTACAGAGTTTAAAAATTTACCATCGGATTAAAGTGCGTTTAAATTGTCGTTATTTTCGATGGTTGTTGCTACGTGCAGTCATAAATAAATTACAAGTAAGTTTTAGCTCACCCGTGATCCTCTTCGCGTCATCGAAATTTAATAGTTTACTTATATGAAATTAGGAATTATCTACAGTAAGTCGAAATGAGTCTGGATGTCGACGTGGTATTAACTGTTGAAATATTTCTCTACGTTTTTAATTTACAAACCCCGTGTCACAGCTCACAGCATATTGATCGTAGTTCGTGGAATATTTTTTGTGCTTCAATAACTATCGCAGTTTGTGTTTTGTGTTTATCAGTTTTATAATACTTGGTAAAAAAAAAAAAAAAAATTTCCCATTAAGCGTGCATATTAAATGTTTAGAAAAACAATTAAAATTTTAAATTAGAATTTACAGCGTATGACAATCGGGGCATAAATTCTGATACCAAGAGAAAAAAAAATGTCAAGAGGGGAAATAAATCCCCTCGCAAATACGCCACTTTGCGATCGGTCCCTATATATTATGATTGTAACTAAATAAAAAACGATTTTTATTGTTTTCCGTATTTATTCACGAATCCAACTACGTATTACGCTATTGTTTTGATTTAAAAAAAAAAATCATGACCATATTTACTGATTTTCCCGACTAATAACAATGAAACTTTTTTGATTAGTTAGTTGAATATCTATAAGCAAAACTATTTCAATTTAGTAAGTCAAATCTGTTTGCATCAAGTATGCGTGCACCACGAATAACAGTTGTTCGGACAGCCAGTTCATTAAATTCACTAACTTAAAATAACTGGACAGAGATTTTCATTCTGTACTTGTAATACCACGGGTTAAACAAACCGTTTGGGTTTAAAAACACTCGAAACTTTCGATCGTTGCACTCTTGTTGCACTCTTTATAATATACTTAAAAGTGTTAATCTATAACAAAAAAATAAACAAATTAACCAACACGTTTGAATAATTAATTATCCTATTTATTGATATTCATGAGTTATGACTTTACCTCACCGTCAACAATCAATTTAAGTAATAGGTTTGAATATGACCGGCATTAAGCTAATAATATACCTATTACAGACAGTGTACAAGCATTTGAATACTTTTTGTTTTGATATGTAAGTCGGTTTAAATACTTTTTGTCTTAAAAATGTTTAAAATACTTTCTTTTTTTAATAAATATTATTTTATCTAATCAGATGACATTAGTACAATATTTAAATGTCAGTTTAAATACATGTTACCCTAAAAGTATTATGGGAAAACAAAAAAATTCAATTTTGAATACCTACACTCTATTGCTTAAAAACAATATGTATAAATGAAATATTTAGTTTTTAGACTTGAGTTGTATCTCATTGTCTCGATACATTTTAAAGTATTCGAGAGTAGAATATTAAATAATTTTTAAAATATTTCGTTTGAGTGAAAAAATTGTTTTTCTAAAGTATTATATTATATATTACAAATATTATTGGCACGTCTTCAATAAAGTATTGATAGAAATAAAACCTCGAATAAGTCGTCGACATTGTAAACCGATCAAAAAAAATAAAAACAGAAATAGTTTTGACGGCACGTAGGAGTGATGGCTGTAATCGATGTAAAATTCGTGCGTAATGTATATTATGTAGGTATAGGCCAGGAGATTATTTTTTTTTTGAACTATTAATCACTGCGGTGAAATACGATGAAATTGTCTCGTTTTACGCAAATCGTCGCTTCGTTATAATCACATTCGACGAATGCGATTTTCTGAATTTCGTGACTTGAGTAATGCGTATGTATACCGAGCCGACCACAATTTGTCGCATCCTATTAGCATAGTAAATGTAGACCGCGACAGTTGCCGCCGCGCGCGGAAGAGGAAAGAACGAAACGAAATTTCTTAATAAACCGTTCCGACGGAATTTTTGGCGACTCGTATTGTCGCGTCAGCTTTTGTTTCCCCTCGCGTCTATCCAAAGGCGCCTTACCTACACGGTTTTATATATACCTAATGATAATAATAATAATAATAATAATAATACTTTCTTGCAGTTGATATTACGTATATTGCCGTCGGCGAACGAACACGCCACCGATATTTCAACGGCGACTAGGATTAAGCGCGCGTTATCGGTCACGATAGACCGTCACCGTCTGTACACGAGATCGAATCGATTTTTCGCGTCTTACTTATTGCGATTCTTTTTGGAACACGTCCACAAACATCCGGTTTAAATTAATTACTATTTCCCGCGTTCGGTCCGCTTTCTTGCCGGAAAATTCGGCCGCGGTGCCGTTGTCGCGCGCACACATCCCGGGGCGTATAACAATATTATTATACCGTGAGAATCGAGCGGAATACGCCGCGCGCCGCCGTCGTCGGTCGAATCGAATGGTAAAAATGTCCGAAACAATGTTGACTAAAAAAAAAAAAAAAACAGCAGCAACAGTAGAGGTAAAAACAAAGTCCGAGTACGAAAATGGCCAATAAGTAATATCGTGTCCTTTGTCGAGAGAGGCATGTGGAAGTACGACTTCCTGTTCCTCAGAAAAAAATGTGCACTCATATAGACAGAAAAATTAAAAATAATACGTTTCCGGATTATGACATTTTAATAAAAAGAAGCCAAATATTTCAAAGCTATTTCAAATTAGTTATGACATTTTGATTGGGTGACTTCGTGTTCGTTATGTGTAACGTTTTTAATAATATTATAATGTCGACTAATATTCAATATAAAAAATGAACACCGATCGTCTCGTTGATAATCAATTTTCATGACGGACCAAACAAAAAACCAATATGAGCATTTCAAGCGTACACGACCGACTTAAAATCAATACATTTTTATACGGAATTCACTTAATCAAACCGGCGATCGCGTCATTTATCTCTTCGACGCATTTCAGTTCCATAATTTTGGCTCTTCTCGTTCAAGGTTCGGAAGTCTGATTATAACCGTCGTCGTCTATTATACATAGCGTCTAGTATTATCGCGTGGGAACTTGAATTCATATTTTTAACAAATATCAAAATCAAAGCGAAAAAAACTCGATATTTGCCACTCTCGTACGCCCGATAACTGTGTAAAGACAGTAATAAGCAAAATTGATATATCACCGACTCCCAACAATTTATAATATAAATACAGTTTGCTTGTTTACTACGGAGTAGGCGATTTTGGGATCGTGGGAGGACAGACATTTTACACATACATACTCGCCGTTTTGTCATAGGTTTTCCCTTGAGAACCTAGTCGGCGTCTATTGATCACGCATTTGTCTATATAGTATTTCACATTATACATAATATCCTACAATAGAATACAAACCTAGTAGGAATTTCAGTAAGAATTGCAAAAATCATAATCATATCGGAACGTTTACAAAGATTTCAGTTATACAAATCAAATACAAAAGGGGCTTTTTATTTTTAGTTTATTATTGCTGACAACAACGTTGATAATGTTACGCAAAATCTTAATCCTTCCGAGTGTGTTTAGAACTTAAAGAATTGCATTTTTACTCGATTACTTTGAAGCTTTGAATTGCTTTCAAAAACATTGAATTACTTTCATGAATTTTTTTTTTAAACAAAAAACGACGCGTTCGTCCATGCATTACATCAATAATATAATTAGACAGGTACCTACTAGTCTATAACTATGTTGACTTTTAAACTTTGAAATGCCATTTCCTACATTCTGAACAATTTATTATGAAATAATTAAATATTAATAAACGAATCCAAACTAATAAAATATTATTATCAGTATAATTATTAATAACGATTATTATTCATTGTTATTCATAATGAGGTATATTCGCGTAGTATATTATAGGAACGACTGGTTTCGATATGACTATAGTAGTATAGTCGATAGCTCGCGTTCAACGATCAAACTTCAGATAAACTCGTGGATTATTGTAATTTAGAAATATGTTTCTCGCACATCCAATCCAAATTCGTAACGTTTTCGTATTCGCGT
Organism: Drepanosiphum platanoidis; assembly: GCA_948098885.1. Classification (NCBI taxonomy): domain Eukaryota; kingdom Metazoa; phylum Arthropoda; class Insecta; order Hemiptera; family Aphididae; genus Drepanosiphum; species Drepanosiphum platanoidis. The sequence goes on along the minus strand of OX402528.1, from coordinate 6,975,383 downwards.
AACACTACTATTGTGAAACGTAATATTATTTATCCACCTCGTCACAAAATATAATTTTACTAATCCCTTAAACAATATTAGGCTACAATAGAATAGATACCATATTATAAAACGATATGTAATATACAAACATTAACCTTGGGTATACCACAGCACAACAACTATAATACTTATACTATTTATACAGATTCGAAAATTATTTTTAAACATATTTATACGTACGTATGATATGTTATTCGCACTGTTCGTATACAACTATTCTATCGTATTATATGTAGGACGTAGGCATACGCGTGCGATAAAGTAGCTATAAAAAAGAAAAAAAAAAGAAAAAAAAAGAACTCCAAGGCCAATATACAATCTCAACGTTAAGCTGTCATATTTAATTCATTTAAAAATAATCCAAACAAATTAATTGCTTTATCTGAATAACCGAGATGTGTGCGAATTAAAACGACATTGATTTTGAAGTGGGAAAAATATTCGTTTCCATTTCCAACGTGATATGTATCGATAAAAAAAAGAAATATTATGAGATCGCTTTTATTTATTTTTTTTTTTTTTTTTGGCACCGTGACGCGACGTTCTTATTTCTTCTACGCAGCAGTCCATTCTTACACGCTTATTGAGGTAAAAATTAATTAAACGTCCGACTTTCGTCGATATTACATATTATTATCCAACGCTGTAACGGTATAATAATGATCGATGATCTAATCAGATATTATAATAATGTATAATATGTTTATTTACCTCCCTCCTGCCGCGCGCGTCAACGGTTCGCAAAATTATTTCGATCAAGTAAAAAAAACCTCTGATAACTGAAATATTCTAAAAACTATCTACTCGTTTTGCAATATTTCAAAATATTGTATTTGCTTTCGTTTCAACCAATAGCAACAACAGACGGTTAGGAAAAGAAAAAAATAATAAAAGAGTTAGGTAATTAATTTTAATCTTTTCGTTTGGATTATATTTATCGCGCGGAGATTTATGTGTAGGTACAAACGTTTTTCGCATAGTAATACGATTAACTGGCGTACATTTACTCGCACTCGTAAATACAAACGAAACGAAGGCGATATGCCTCGGCCGTAATAGTCGTTTTCGAATTTTCGAATAAAAAAACTCACTAGGTTTTCTCGTCGCAAATTAGACCAATATAAATGACGGCACACGCGTTACAATAAACCTGTAAAAAGTGACACGTGCGCGCGCGGCCGTTACGACGACGACGTCCAAATAATATCAAAGCCACAAATCAACTCGAGTCTTTGAAGCTTCCGATTTAGACGGATCGCTGCAGTTTTCGCGTTGCCGGCGCGCGCACCTAAATATTATCTTATTTTTCGAACGCACATCGTACCAATATTTATCTAAAATCGAGTTTGATTTGGTTTCGTCCGTTAGGTAACAAGTAAATAATATAGTAGTAAGTTACGGCCGCGGTGTTGATGTCATTCGTCCAGAACCACAAATACACGACGTATACTTCCTGTTGTGCCGATCACAAAATACTAACCCACTATTTATTTATTTTTTTATACATCTGCGGTTCGATAGGTAATTTTGTTTGGATACTACTGTGATATATTACACGTAATATACGGACTAGATAACAACAGAAGTAGTGTGTTTCGTTCGCGTACAATATAATACACATAATACGTACGTCAGCAAAGCATAAACCTAAATAGTAAATTAACATAGATTATTATTTTATTGAAAACTCAAAACATTGAAAACAATATTGTTATCTTTATCGAGTCAAATCTATCTTCTTATTTCATCCGATATATAATTAACGGACTTGATATCGATTTCGATATTTAAAATAGTATAAATGAGATTTTCAATCGAGAAAAAAGTTTCTAAAAAAGCGCCGAAATAGTCGATATCATCACAAGTATAACATATTTATATAGCAAATTTTAATTTAACAATATTTCATAAAAGGTTTAGAATAAAGTCACTATGTTTGACCTAAATATTGTCGCGTTTAATTTCCACTGGTAACGTGATTTATTTCAGCGTGGTTATTTGACAATTGTGTTTTTTTCTAATACAAACGTTTTACAATATTTTTCAAACAAAAATCAAGACTGTACCGTGTCATAACCGATCGTCGTTAATATTTAATCTAAATCTCGAAGATTGACTCATTTCAGATTCGTTTGTTTTCACATTTTATTCTCCTCGTTGTTCTGGGGAATCGGGCGGGTACATATTATTATTATACCAACGTTTTTCGACGATTATCACGATTCGATGAAATCTGCAGTGTCCTACCTAGGTGTTATTGGCCGACGTCGATCGGTTCGAAATTTGTGACCACATCGAGCTAATACGCGTGCAAACCGGGTTTGGGTAGGTCATAGTCTCCGCAGATCGTATTCGGCACGTCTCGTTGTTGGCTCCTCGGCCGCCCTACGCGGCGGTACCGACCGTGCGCGGAGTTCCGCCACGCTCTAACAGCTCGTGAAAAAAAATCCTTCGATTCGTTATTATGAAACGCCGCGTTGAGTAAGTCACGGGAAAAAAAAAACACAAAACTGTAGCATTTTCGCGCGTTTTGGATTTACGCCGTATATAGCTATATATTCGGCGCGCGTTGTATATAGTGCGCCGGTATTGCCCGACTGACCACGTTGAATCGTGTCGAACGGAGCAAATCAAAAGTGAATAAATCGCTCGCGCACCGTAAACCGCAGCACTATATTTACGTAGGTATTAATAATCGCGTTGAATTTGTGCTCGTAAAAAACAATTAATTTAATCGCGGGCTATTCGTTCGTCGACGGCGACGCGCGACGGTTCGTTCCGACTTTGACTCGTCGTCAAATAGGTATTATACATAATATAAATAGGTGCCGCCTACAGGGTGATTGTTTTATCATCGAACAACGTTTCGTTTCTCGGACAGTGTTGACTTTTATCTGATTTTCATTCGAACGATTTCGAAGGCCTTTGAATTACACGGTCATTGAATATAATATTCTTATGATCGTTTAAAAAACTTGTACCGTTCGTCGAACTGCAGTAGTACCCACAAGTAGGTATACCAGTAACCCGAACGATAACGCCGTTACCTAATCTATAATTTCATAGTTACTCGATGATCGATTACTATTTATGTATTATTAATCTCATTGTTGGCAATCAAATAATTAAACAATTTGATGACCGTGGTCCACGATTAAAGAAAATACTCGTCGAAGGTATGTAATTTTTATCACGATTAGGATGGTACAAACAACAGACTACAGACATGATAATAATAATATATGAATATAGCTTTGTCGTCGCACATTTATTATTTTGAAATTCATAAAAAAAAATACCAGGTCAATGAATTCCCAACGTTTTTGGTATAGTTTACTCTTTGAAAATCTAAACTATAGATGGGAATTTATTCTATAATAATAAGGATGGAAAATAAACGCAATTCGTTTTTAAACTAATAAAACAACATTGTATCTTAAATTTTCTTCGGAGAATTAGTTTTTAGAATTATTATTTTCCGAGACGTCGAGTGTTCTTTGATAAAAGAATCGCCCTGTATTAATATGCCCGTACAAACACGCACGCGCGTTCAAAGAGTCTACACAGATGGTGTGTAGGTATTGCGTTTAATAAACGAGCGTATAATATAAAAACAACTATAACTATATTCGACAGAGTGACTGTTTCGCTTATACAACTTGATCCCACGGTGGTTACGTGACTTTAAAATATAAATTTCGCTTCCGACGAACAATAATATTAATAACGATTATCCCGTAATTTTAAACGTCATAAATTCACAGGGACCTTCTGGAGAAAACAAATCTGAAAAAGACGACGACTTAATTACGATTATTATAACGTTTTAAACGAACGCGGGTGGTTCACGTGCTTAAAAACTGCAGGGGAAAAGAGAGATAGGACGACAGCCCCCCCACCCCACCCCCCGTCTAGGAAATTTTAAGTCCCTTGATATTTTTTGTAAATTAAGAAACGAATCGATACGTTATCGAAAATGTTGTATTTTGCTGTCGAACCTAAATTCAATTCGATTCCGCAGAAAAGTATAAATTTATAAGTTTAAACGCATATATTATTCTATTTGAAAATGGTTTTATTAAAATAAGTATACAATATGCCCTTATAAAAACGAAATTTCGAAAAAAAATTATAATGTTTTTTTAAATTTGATGACATGGATAAGAAAAGGAATTTCGCGCTTGAAAAGCATTGTTTCTGAAGTCCTACGGAGAAATTCAATTTGCATTATTCAAATCCCCCAATAGAGTAGTAACTTGAGTATCGAAATAAATAATTAGATTAGATTCACGTTGAAGACGAAAAAAACTTGATAATTTAATCTACGATTTGATAATATCGAACTATTATAGCATTAAATAACCATCGCGATGAACCGGTATCCAAAAACCGACGCTCCGATCAGTAATTACCTCGTTTTTCTGGAGCGATATAAAGGAACGGCTACTTTAACCGTACACCGATATTATCGCCAATCTACTTCAATTGTTGAACTACATTATACTTGTACTTAATTAAACGATAATATAATTAAGAAAACAATCTACACGAATCGTATTAAGGTGCGTCCACGCCTAACAAACGTTTGGGCAAACATTGTTCGTCGAACGTTTGTCATACATTTTATTAATGACAACAAACGTTTGTTCATAATTTTGTTGTTCGCTTTATGTTTTGAAACTATTTTAATTACTTATAACTAAATTTATAATTATTTAAATAGAGGTACACCGGTATATAAGTACAAACAGACATGCAAAATGTTCGCTCAGTGAGGTGAATTTGTTTGGAAACACGTCTACATCAAACGAACGTTCGCCGAACGTTTTTCAAATGTTTGTTAGGTGTGGATGCGACTGTAAATTAGCTTTGCGTTTTTGTCTACGAGTAAAGTTATTTAGATATTTTACAAAGTCGTTAATTAATATCCAATATCGGCCGAGCCGGAGAACGCGAAGAAAATAATTTCACTCCTCGTAAACCCCAAACATACCTGTCGAGACGAGTTTTTCGTATTTCATAACCCCGCGGGAAAGTGTACTGATCCCGTTTGATTCTGGTTTTTGTCACTAGTGGGGGGTATACATCTATTGTATGGACATAAAAAAGAAAAATTTACTAAAAAAAGACTCCAAAGTACGAGTACCTACCATAGGTGACCAATTTATTACCCCTCGGTGTTACGACGATACTGGCAGCGCACTCTTCGCGAAAAGTGCAGTTTGTGGCTCTGCGTATAGGAATTATATGTGTGTTTTTCGTTTCTTCTAGAACTCAAACGTTGTTGTTGCAATCGTTAGGCGTTACGGTCTTTGAGCGAACCTCGCGGACAAGTACAACTAGGGTTACCAGATCGTGCCTTTAAAAAAAGAGTACATAATATACAAAACCATACAAGCAATTTGAAAAATCTACTCTCATATTTATTATTTATTTAGTTAACAATTAACATGACATTTTAAATAGATTTTGAACCACTAGTTGATTGAATATTTTTTGAATGTTTAGAGGTTTAGACGAAGACAAATGTTGTATTAAGTCAGCTTTGCCTTTATTGGCCAATGAAACAATTATACAACAAATTTCACAATAAGCCTCGTGTTCATTTTCTGTTTTTTTAAACATTGGAAATTCTTTAATTAATTTTTCATTTTATTTACATTTTCGGCGAGACATTTTTGATAACCACAAATCACAATTCACGAATACCGACGGACTACAGACGTACAACGTAGAAAAGTTCGTTCTGATTAAATTTATGTTTATGATTATGTTATTACTTTATTAGATTGGACGTGTGACATTTCGATATTTCCAGGGTTAATTATAAATAGAAAAAAGAGTACATTTTTGCCAATGGAAATAAAGAGAGAGTACAACAATTTTGAGAGCTCATAAGAGTACATGTACTCTTAAAAGAGTACTAATGGTAACCCTAAGTACAACAAAATAATTTATAGTTAATTTATTAATTGTCAGTCATACTAAATTGACTATACTTTGAATTGTCTCGGAATAGGATCAAATCGGACTGGGGCAATGGACGTCTCCGTAAATTATGGTTATTTTATTGGCAGGTACTTGAGAAGCGGGATATGTTGCCGTCGTGTCGTTTTTGGTAATATTTTGAATTTTGAAACGAAAATTTAAGAAATATTGCGTGATAACACGGATATCAGAACGAAATATTTTTATCAGTTATCACACATATGGTTTCAAATCTGTTATCTCACATTAGCATGTCCTGTCGTCCGGCTTAATAATAATATTTACACTTGTTTTAAAATTACTTAAGTCTAATAAATGCAACCAATTATAGTAACGAAAACAAATTTCCGTTTGTGTACAAAGCTTAAAACAATTTTGTTTCCGGTGAGTATCTGTTCGCAGACATTATATTATTTTATTTATACTATGTTACAGTCAAATGTTAAATTAGGTACCCAATTAGTTAATGAATTAAATATAAAAAAAATATTTTAAACGTACAGACAATGTATACATAATCAATAATTTAACTAATTATTCATTTATGTTACCATTGATTGCACTATTAATGTATTAAACTGTACTATTATAGTACGATTGTCATTTTATTGCCCAACATGATAACATTTCGGATAAGATTGTCTGTTGTTGTAACAACCATTCAATCATTTGAAATAATCATTTTGTTTTTAATGTACTTATTGCAAAAATCTGAAACAAAAAGATTGTTTGTAGAAAAACTTGGATTATGTGATTTTAAATTTCATATTTAACTCTTGGTGCATAAATACCCGAATTAGTAATAATATCTCAAGTCATATTACAATACAAAGTATATTAAATGTTTAAATTTAATTTTTGATAAAGGTACATCTATTTTCAATTTATATTTTAATGAATTCTACACTGTGACAGCGATCAAATTGAAATTGTACGTCATTTCTAAAGATTTTATAAGATAGTTTGATTGTTCAAGTATAATCATTTTTCCCCATATATTATTAGTATACTCTTAAATTAAAATTTGTTGCAAATTCATATATTATTCAATCCATCATGTATGCTTTACTAAAAATAGAATAATTATTTTCTTGTATATTATAGGGAACTAAAAAAGAAAAACAATTGAATACAAAATAAAAGTAAATAATTGTTAATCCAATTGTGTAATTTACTTTTAACATAATTTATTGTGATTCGTAGTATTTTGAACTTTAGTAATTATGACCCGACGAAAGTAATTATTAACAGTTCCTAGAAATTCTTTAAACCGTATTTGATTGTGTATGGTTTTTCTGAATTGTTCCAATTTCAAAACGTCTTGTTTATAACTACTAAACTGAAATCAGATTAATTCTTACGTTTGTTTCTTTTGATTGTATTATATTTTTACTTTCAATGCATATTTCATATGAAATCATTTAATTACATTTTACCATTGACTTAATTTCATAATGCTATGTTAACTATAATTTTAACTATTATCAATTACTGTCTTTGTTTTAAAAATATTTATTTGTTTTTTATTTTCAAGTTTAGTATTGAGATGCACTTCAAAGGAGAATCTAGTCAAGTAAAAGACGACGTAGATTTACTAGACGAGCTATTAAACAAAACCAACTGTGCACAATTACATTATAAAGTCCAAGACTGCATTGCAACTACCAAAGACTGGAGGAAGTGTCAAGCCGAAGTGAAAGAGTTTAAAGAGTGTATTGAAAAAAATCAAAAACTTGCCAACAAGAACAATGCTTAATCTTTTGGACCATGAATTTATCACACCATTTGTGGCTGGTTTGCTGATTGGCACTGGCATTTCATACGGTTATCGTAACATTCGACCATTGTTTTCTGGACCGTTGAGTACACTTTCTACAAACAATAAACTTGTGTTGGTAGTTAGAAGTGATTTGGGAATGACCAAAGGTAAAATAGCTGCGCAGTGTTCTCATGCATCTGTTGAATGTTATAAAGCTGCAATGCAACATAAACCTCAGATGGCAAAAATGTGGCAAATGACTGGACAAAGAAAAATTGTAGTTAGTATCCGCAACGGTGAAAAGGGTCTTACAGAATTAGCCAAGGTTGCAAAATCTCACAAGGTACTATCTTGTATCATAAGTGATGCTGGAGCTACTGAAGTCAAAGCTGGAACTCCTACTGTAATCGGCGTTGGACCAGATAGTTCTGATGTTATTGACAAGATAACTGGTCATTTAAGATTAATTTGAAGCGTAGAATGTAATAAAGTACTTTATTTGTTAAAAATAAAATGGTTGCCAAACATATGAAGTTTTTTTTATTTCGTTAGACGTTAATTAAGTAAATGAGTGTTATTAATTTACATTTAGAAGGTTGATTACATAAATAATAATATAAGATCATATTTATCCCTTCTAAGTGCAGTTTGCATTTTAAAATGCAATCAATTATCATCCGTGATAACATAAGTTTAGAGTTGGTGAAAATTATCGATCTATTAACATATAACAACAGTTATATGAGTGTAAGTTTAATAGTAGGGATTCATATTAAACACATACCTGGTGAAATGTATACTTTCATCTTTTAATTTGCTTAAAATGTAGCTTCTGAATTTTTCATTACTCTAAAATTACCATTCTTTAATAGAAACAGGTGCCTGGACATTTCAAAGTATTGCAATTGAAAATTGGGTCTCATAATTATATAACAAATAATTATTAGAAAAAAGTATGCATACCCAATTGTTGTAATAAATTAGATTATCTTTACAATAACTATCACTTTACAGCCCTTGTTCATAACTACGATTGTGCATGTATGAATATAAATGCCTCCGTATGAAATAATCTACCTTAAAACGTTAAATATGTTATCTACACAATGCTAATCTATTAATCAGCCAATACAATCATCAGGTACACTTCCTCTCTTCCACAAACTTATATTTTCAAGTCTATAATTTAATTGGTCATAAACAAAAATTAATATGGTTCGATAATATGTCTCTAAGCTCAAAGTGTGACGACCACTAACTAAATCATTAGTTATTTCAGAAACATGAACGAATAACGTTAAATGCAATTGACGAATAATATTAAATACATAATTTTATGTATAAAAATATTATAAATAATTAAAAACAATTTTTTTCATAGTATATATTGACTTAAAGTCTGAAACACATTATTCATTGGTGGTAAGGTAAGTGAAATCTATAATATTAAAATAAAATAATATATGTGTATTTTGTTGAACACACTTTGATTGTAGAGCAAAATAATTATGTAAAATTGCTCAAATGTATTTTAATTAGTAAGGAAATAAATACCTATAACTATATAGTTATTTTTCATACAGTTACTTTGATAACACTTATCTCATTTCGAAATGTTAAGGATAAAACGATAATAACTGTAGAGTCCAAAGGTACTAAAGAACCACAGAACAGTTTTTTGATTGACCACCAACATAAGAATTATCCAATCAAATTGATCGGTGAGAACTTACACGTTTTTATAGTTTACACAACAACATTTTCCGACCCAAGTATTGTAGTTTCTGATTCTACTGTCAACTGTCACAGGTAGGTAAATGTTATTATTTAATTGTTTGAAGCATTGTCCTCGCAGGCTGTCTTGTTCTATAATTAAGAACTCTTCGTTTTCAGGTAAGCCCAAAGTGTTTAATCATACATCACATACGCACACAAACACAGTTCGACCATAAAACTAAAGTATTCGCTGCAATATTTTGTATTGTTTTTAGCTCAAAGGTATATGACTACCATGCATAGCAAAATTATTACAAAAGAGTTTAAACATTTTCAAGTTAAAGTGCTGCCAGCGCTATCTGACAATTTTATGTATTTGTTGATTGACAATGGCACGAAAGAAGCGGCTATTGTTGATCCCGTGGCACCCGACGTCGTGTGGGATGCGGTCCTCAAAGAAAACGTGAAATTAACAACTGTACTCACTACACACCACCATTGGTAATATGAACTTGAATTTACTTACCTAAAATTCAATTGTTGATTAATGTAATTAAACACAGTATGTTGAGTTATTTTATATCAATATGTACATAATCATTTTTTATTTCATTAGTAGTACGTATATTTGAAGTATATAACTTTTAAAAAGTCATTTGCTACTAATTTTGTTCTCTCTCGAGTAAGATTTAGGAGTTTATACTTATCGATGTAGAATTTCCAATTTGAATGTGTTGTAAGGTGAAAGCTTGAACTTTCATGCGTCTGTAACTTTTTATATTTTAATAAGTATCACTATTTATTTCGATATGAAAAAATTAATTCTTTCGTGGATTATATATTTAAAATAGGTACAGTTTTATTTTTTATTAATGTAATGTAATTTTAACTATTTTTATAGATAATTTAATAAATTTAAAAATTAGCTTCGAATCAGAAAGAAAGACGATAAAGAAATATATTAAACTATACGCAAAACTTATGTATTATATGAACAGATATAGGTCGGTACTTATACTTTAAAAATATTACGATTGATCATATTTATCAGTAAAATAGAATACGCAGGCTGTGCCTGTCTTATAACTATATAATAAAACATAATTTTATTGAAATAATATTTTCTGGTTCAAATTAAGTATCTACCTTTAAGTGTGAGTATGTACTGAAAAAAACCATATGTTGAAACTTAACTGTTTATCAGAATTGTTTTCATTAAATTAATGTCTATATTAATTTACAAAACTGCAACAATAAAATCCGATTAATTTCATTTACAATTATTAAATATAAATTATGATATTTTCATTTAAAATGTTTAAGGGATCATGCTGGTGGCAACAAAGAACTAATCGATGGCAATACCAATGACCAACTGACTGTAATCGGCGGTGATGATCGAATTGATGGTCTAACTGTTATGATAGATAAACATGGAGTTGATCTTAAATTCGGAGCATTGAATATAAAATGTTTACGTACACCTTGTCATACCACTGGTCATGTTTGTTATTATGTTAGCGCAGGACAGGAAGGTGTTGTTTTCACAGGTAATTTTAATCATTTAAAATTAAACCCGACGTCTGAAATACTGTGTTCTAACTGTTTCATTTGCTGCAGGTGTTTAGAGTTAGAGAGTAAAATTTCTTTTCTTTAATACACTTAAATAATACGTATCTAAAAAAAAAATAAATAATTAATATTCAAATAAACAACAATAATATACAAAATTTAATTACATTTCATGACTAAAAATATGATTTTTAATCTTGTAAAATAATATAATAATACAATTAATAAGTATTTAAAATAAAACTTGTATAAAAAATATCTATATTATAATATTTGTCCATTATGTTATGTAAACAAAGAGACATTGTATAAAGTTTATAAAAAGGTATAATTCAATTTTTTAGGTACGTATCTAAATATAATTATTACCACTAGTAGAAAATCCCATGAATAATAGTTAAATTTAAGATATCCAATTAGGCAACTAATTTACATAAAAACTTTTTCTTTAAATTCAATCAGCTATGTGATTATTCATAATGGTCATTTTCTTGACTATCTATAATGTAAAACAACAATAAATTATTTCACTACCAAATATGATCCCTAAAAACATTTTGTTAGTATAAGTAATTTTTAGTAAACACAATTCACCTGTGGTTTTATATGACTGTGTTAGAAATATAAAGACCGTTGACCTTAATTCTAATAACTCTTGCAGGAGATACATTATTTTTGGGAGGCTGTGGTAGATTTTTCGAAGGCACTGCGCCACAAATGTATGAGGCTTTAATCAAAACGTTATCAGAGTTGCCCGACACTACGGTATATTATGAATACTAATATTGTACTTAAAAAATATAATAAACACCGGTGTATCTATAGAAAAATATTATTTCAGGCCGTATTTTGTGGACATGAATATGCAATTCAAAATTTGAAATTTGGTTTACACATCGAGCCCACCAACCAAGACATTCTATCTACATTGAAAGACATTGAGAACAAAAGAGAATCAAAAGAACCTAGTGTTCCTTCGACTATTGGTAATAATAATTTAAAGAGAATATACATTTACTTACATGATGAAAATAAGTTATTTAGTAAATAATTGTTACATAATACTATTATTTTTATTTTTTATTTTAGAATTGGAAAAGCGTATAAATCCATTCATGAGAGTGGAAAAAGAATCGGTGCAAAATGTAACCAAGACTCTTGGAGATCCAATCGAAACAATGCGAATTTTACGCGATTTGAAAAATAACTTTTAAAAATACAGAAGATTAGAAGAGAGTCGATCGTCCAAATTAATTGAATAATTGAAACAAAAGGGGATGCAGAGAATGATTAAAAATGAATGAAAGAAAAAAAAATTGTTTGAAATTAAATTTAGTTTAACGCAGTTATTCATATTACCTAATGTGTCTTTTGAATTAAATTTTTTATACAATCATAGATTTTTTCACAAGCGCATAAAAACATAAATTACATTTATATTTGTTTATTTAATCAATGGTTAAAGAAAATATATTGTGATCAGAGCCTAATTTATTGATGGGTAAAATAAGCAATCGCTTACAATTCAAGAACTATTCAACTTGAAAAAAATAAAAAATTGTATATTTTTAAAATAAAACTTGAAATTGTATTTCAAATTTAATCTATGGAAAACATGACTTTATTAGAGATAGAAAAAGAAAGGTAAATAAATCGTTTAAAAGAATAAAAACGTATTATAGGCCATTCATGTAAATATACCAGAGATTCCCAACCACTGTGCGGCAGCGCGAAAATGTGCCGCCAAATTCTTTAGCTAACCTAACCGTATTTTGGCTATTTATGTTTTATCGTGTAGCTATAAAAATGAGTTTTTTTTATTTATCGTTTTTTAGTTATTCGTGTTCATTGTAACTGTCCAGATAAATGTTACCTTACAATACATATTGAATAAAAATATATATATTAATTTTTTTCTGTGTGTGCAATAAAAATCTGTAAAAGGACCAAGTTTGCAGCAAAAATCTACATAAAGACTCAGTATGCCGTCAAGTAAAAAAAGGTTGGCAATCTCTGGAATAAACTTACTGCCCTGGAAACATTAACCCAGCTCTGACTAATATTTAAATATTTAAAATATTTAATTTCATAATAATACAATTTTTACACTTATCTTATGTACATTTTCAATAATACTGTATAGATAGTATAAACTTAAAAAAATATAATCTCAATAACACTTCATTTAATAGATTTTATAATTCTTACTGCGAAGATGAGATAGTAGAGGTTGTTTGTGTTTGTACTGCATTAATAGATTTGTTAAATGTATACTCTTCCATATCGGCAGCATATTTTTCCTTAGATTTCTCATACATATCATAATAAATCTAAAAAATAAATTAATAATATTAAATTAAATTACTCTATTGACAGTAAAAAAACAATATACAAATTAAATTAAATTGATAAATTTAAAACAAAAAAATAAATATAAAGTATTTGGTATCTAAAATCTAAATTTATAAATTTCTATATAATTTTAATAAGAAAAATGTACCATCATACATGTTATCAATTAAAAGCAGATTCGTTATTTTAAAAAGTAAATGAATAATAGTTTTATTTAAGTTTACGAAGACAATTTGTTACTATAACATACAAGTATATAAAAATAAAATAATTAATTGCTTCATATGTTAAATTTCAATAAAACTAAATACTAATAAGTTTAGCAGAAATTAAAGGATGAGTAGCAAATTTTTTAGTAATTTCCAAGGCCAAATTTGAAGAAAGAGTTTTAGTAATCTGCTCCCCAAACTATTTATGACGTCTATAAGAAATAGTTGTAATGCAATAAAACTCAATCAATCAATTATAATAATAATTTACGAATTAAAAATATGATTTTACTTGTATATTATATAGAGTTATTATTAAATACATGATCATTTTAAGATAATTCAATTTATAATAAACCCCTCTAAAAATTTGGTCCAGCTACAGCCTTGGTTATTTTTAAACCTTAAAAACCATTTAATCATTTCATTTGGCAGTATTATATCTTTATCGATCAAATATTAAAGATGACATATAAAAAAAGATAATCTATTTCTGTATTACAGTTAAAAGTTTTATAAAATTTTACTTGACTAGTTAATATGTATTTTAGAAACAATATATAACATGTTTGTTTATTTAGAATTAGTTCTGGCAACACTTGATACTAAAATACAATATTTACTCTTGGAACTCATTCTCAGTTTTGAAATTATTTCATGGATTCTTTATGACTACAAAAATTATTTTTATAAAATAATCAAATATAAAACTTTTTTAGACAACGAAATAAATAAAAACATTTTTCGAATAAAACATCAACATTTGGACTTGGCATACACGGATGCATAATAAAATAAAATTTTAAGTTATAAAATGAACAGTGCATGTATATATCATTATGAATGTCTGCAGTTAATGAATGCTGAGTCACTATTTATTAAAATTATAATGCAAGTAAGCATTGACAAGTGCATGTCTATATTTACATACCAGTGGTATTCATGAATATTTGCAGTATTGATAGTTTTATTTTCGAGTGTAATTCTAGGATTACAAAAAATAAAGATGAAGATTTTATAAATAATGTTTCAAAATTGGTGTTAAAAATAAATTTTGCACCAGAAATAATTTTTCAGAGAATTAATGAAATTTCAAATGACCGGCAAATTAAAATAAGGCAAACTTTTTACTTCTAATTTAAAAATAGCGGACAAGGAAACATGCAATGCAATTGCAAAATACTTCAAAAATGTATTGATTGTTATTTGGAATTTAAAAAATTATTGTGTAATACAATCATAACATTTGTCCATTTGAGTAGTAATAGAAAAAGTAATAATATAAATATGATTCTTATTTTAAAAGTAATACATTTAGGAAATGTTAAAATAATAACACCAAGGGTTGTAATTTGATACATACTTTTTTATCAGTATGTCCCATAGTATTCCAGGTAATTGCTAGACGCTTTGTGAGATCTTGTTTAGTAGGTTCACCTTCACCTGACATAATGATTTGATCAAGTACAATCGGTCTCTGTTCCTGACAAAACCTGAAAAATGGATTTGCTGGTCTTTTGGGCAAATTAGGGTCTTTCTTTTCAGTAGATTTTATGTTTGAATTCTTTTTTCCATTTGGTGTTTCTGCAGTCCCTTGGTTCTGTAATATCAAATAAATGTTAAAATAATAATAATATATTCTAAATATTGTTGACTATTACTTTTATAGATAGAATTTAACAATAACAAATTATAAAAATTATAATTTAAAATTGTTTAAAAATGTAATACTCCTATACTGCCGTCATAAGCGAAAACGCCGTAAGTCCCAAAAAAATAAAAAATGAGGTTATAAACAAAAAATTATTGTGAAATTCGGCTTGTGTAGATGAATATGCCGTATGTCTGAAATATTACTCCAAACATATAATACAATCAATAATCAAATAACTTAAACGCCGTAAACCGTAGAAAAATTCATGGGTACTAGGTAATAACGCCGTAAAATCACCATAATAAGCATTAACGCAGTAAGTAATATTGAAGATACGGCATTTTATCTTGGTACATAGTACAAATTTTTGTTCTCCCAGCCAACAGAAAAATTTTTTGGGGAAATATTCCAACATGCTAATTATTATAAAAATTATGTATTATAAAGTATTTTTTTTTATTTATAAATTGACTTAAAAATAATATTTTTGTTTTGTGAATTCTTTAAAATTAAAATGTATAAATAATTTTATCATATCATAAATTGTTAATTACGAGTTACGGCATTCTTGCTTTTGAATAGTGTAGCAAACGTTTATACCAATACTAAGGTACAACGAGTAAAGTAAAATATCTTGTTAATTATTAATTTAATCATATTTATTATTGTTTCATTGCATTCGTTGGGTAAAATTACATAAGAAACCATATATCATATTTAAATAATTAGAATGTACAAGGTGTTATGATTTTATGAAAATACAAAATACAAAAACGCGTTTTTCTCAAAATCGTTTTTCGGTGACCTACGGCGTTTTCGCTTATGACGGCAGTATATAAATATGAAAAATGTATTGAAAATAAATAAATAAATTACATGTCCTTTTGTAACCTGAAGATGACCAACGATCGAAACTATATTGTCACACAGAACACATTAAATACTCTCGGCATTTTAGTAAATTTATTCTTTTCAATACATTTTTTATTTTTAATAATTACTTTTAAATTAACCATTTCAGACATAGGGAAATCTGTTCCTAGATCCAAATGTAATTCAGCTTCTCTCCAGTTGTCTCTATGTTTGTCTAATCGATCCATAATAAATCTGAAAGCACAAAACTCGTAAGTCCGGTGTTTCTTTTACCGTAAAGATAACATAAATACTTACCTACGTTCCACTCGCATACGTCTTAATTGTCTGGCAACCTGGTGTATCCTGTACACAAGACGTTCATTATCCTAAAATGCAAGTGACAAAAACCATTATAACACATAACTCAAAACCGCAGTAGCAAATTTACATAAAAAATACCAATAAGATTACGGATAATCTGTGAAAGTACATTGATGAAAACCCAGAACAGAAAAATACCGTTTTCCAAAGGCCACCGAGAGAGGACTTTACCTGTTGTAACATTTCACATCGGTCTAAGAGTGCGGAAAAATGATTTTTGTAGAACTTCTGCTTCTTCTCGGGACACTCTGTAGGATTTACATCGACCGCGGTCGACGGTGTCGGCGAGACCAAAGTCACTGCAGTCGAATCTTGATTTGAGTTTTCCATTGACACATCGACGGAGGACAGGGCGTAGATCGATATTTCAGACGGCGGCGCCCGCGGGCCGAGTGTAGAAAAATGAACTGAACGAAAACGCAAGACGACAAACGAGACCCGAGGCGCGACGACAATGCGAGGCTGCCGCACAAGCTCCGCCGACACGACTTAGACGACTCATAGGATCGGGACGTCCACCGATGAAATCGATTACCGCAGACCCGGAACGAGAGTGCCGACGGGGTTTTTAAAGTAGAATTTTTCGGTTCGGCGATTCAAAAGCTCCGCGGAATGATGTTTAGCGCTCTTATCACCCGCGTCTGCGGTATACTGATAACCGATAAAAACCAACTATATGCAGACAACAGCTGCTGTGGCCGGCTTATAGGAGAGACTTTATAAAATAAACAAACCGGCCGCGGTGACGACGCGATACGGGGATTTTGGTCTGTTTTTCATCCTGTGGGAAACGTTTTAAGAAACACTGGCTCGAGCCGCTGATTTTTGCCCCACTGAGCCGAAACAGCTGCTGTAATCGTCGCGCCGTCGCCGCCGCCGATAATTTTCGTGTGTGTCTTGTGTGTGTCGATTAAACCGTCCACTCCTTCACTCGAAACCCGACGACGATCGGCAAAATAGATTACCGCACGACAATATTATTACAATAATACTATTATCGTTGTACATAATATTTTGTTATTATTTATACACGGTCGTCGTCGTCGTCGTCGTCGTCGTCTACGTCTCGTTCCGACGCATTTGTTTTGTTTTGTTTTGTTCTGTTTTTTTTTTTTTCTTTCTTTCTTTCTTTCAAATTCTCGACGTCATCTCGAACCGTTACCACCGTCCGAGCACACACACAAACGTCAATAATATTATTACACTCACGAAACACGTAGAGACGTACTCATTATATACATTTTTTTTATACGTACATGTATATAATCCGCATCGAGTGAAACGAATTCCTAGTAAAAATTATCTAACCCATAACTGTGATTCGTCGTTTCGCCTGGTCTCGCATAGTACTCTACCCGTTTCGACTGATCGACCGAACAATCGCTAATCAACAAAGAACAAAGAAATCACGCGGTCCAGTGTAGTCCCGGTCACGAGTGCAACATTCGAGAAATGTCTTTCGACCGCGGTTTCTAGCAAAAGGTAAGCTATGATGAAAACATTCCGTTCCGATTGGCCGCCGCGCGCCGTCGTAACGGCACCGCCGATGCAATTACGTCCTCGACAATGTACTGAGAATAATCGGTGTAATAACTGACGAATTACAGTAGCCACGTGAAAATCACGATCACGACTCCGGAGCACGTAATAGGCGATACCCTATGTCCGCGGAAGTGGGAAAAAAAAAAAAACAACTACCGCGCACAGACAATCGATGGACGTGCCGGACTCTATGCCGATACGAATTATTATTATTGTGAAAAAATAAAAAAAAAATCTGTACGGTTATAGTAGTATTCACACTCCGGACGACGTCATCGTTTTCGTCCGAAGTATAGACTCGGGGGGGCCCCGAGGTGTAATGAACCCTGCCCAACGAATGATAGGCACACAGTACAATAATTACTATCCCATATCGCGATATTATTGCCCGGTGGCCATCTATAAATTATCATATTATTATTTCGCGTGCTGTATATTATGCCTTTTACAGTGCGATTTAATCTATACATTTTCTTAGTATCTGGTCTTTGGACCCTCGTTACTTGTGAAACTCTCTTACTCTTCGATATGGTGTGTTTTTTACGGTTCTGCACAGGTCGAGCTAGCTCAGGCCCATTTCTCAACGCTGCTTTTACTGTATGTGTTTCAATTGGGTTTTTAGTCTTTTAGTAGGTATTTCAGAGTCCGATCGACACCAATACCCCCGTTTTGTTTGAATTCAGGCTACAAAATAAGCGTAATACGATACTGAATCAACTCATACGTTGACCATGCACATATATTTGTTTAAACTTTCCTATAAAGAAAAATACACATTTTTAACATTTCTTTCGGCTTCAGAAAAAATTGCCTCTATTATCTATCAAGAAAAGACATCTTCCACAAGCGGTACCTACACTTAAAATCCAATTATAATGTAATTAGTTAGCGCATAATAAAACTTAATACCTATGCATATACGATAAGTATTATTTATTTTTTTGTGTCAATAAAACTATAAATTTAAGGTAAATAATTTGTTATCATAATAACAATTAAGTGAGTTATTAAAATTCAATATTTAGTAGACTCCACTTCATAAACTTTATAATTATTTTAATTGTATTATAAATAAAATAAAATTTAAGTGTTTATGAAACAATTAATACTTTCTTAAAATGCTCAATTATTATTATCAACTCATATATCAATTACTTATTCTATTAATAAATAATACTTTGTATAATATTGGTATGTATAAAACATTTTTAAGTCTAGTAAAAATATAATTTGTTTTGATTATTTTATATTTGATTAATAGAACAAACAGTACCTATATACATATGAGAATTTCAGTCTATAAAGGTATCTACTTTTACATGATTTTCTTAACCTAAACTGTATCTTAAAATTTTATTAACTTAAGTTTTATCATTTTATGATGACTAAACTTGAAATTATATGTACATTTTGAGATACAATGCACCCTTCCAAAGATACTTTAAATTCATTTAAAAATTTCACATTGATGTTATTTAATTAATAGAAATAACAATAAATACCTTTTCTTTTCGTCTGCTCTTTAAAAGAATATGTAACACTTCAGTAATACACATTTAGAATGAATACTGTAATTCTTTTTGGATTGGGCACCCGCTCAGTCGTAGGTCTTAGCACAGTTCATATTTGCCAATTCAGCTTTCTGCCTGCCTAAATTCAGATTATATTTTCCATTATTATTTATCTTTATTGTTTATTGAATCATTGTCAATGATCAATTTTTTCAGCTTTTTATCAATACAATTTTCAATTTTTTCTGCAGTAAATATGAAGTTTTTAATTTACATATTTGAAAAATTATACTTATATAATATATATGTACAGTAAAGTACCTAATCAAAAATAGGAAATAATTAGGTAATATTCATGCAATTTTCCATAAAAATTAGTTGGTGTAATTATTATTAATGAATATATTAACATTAATTTATTTTAATAACGTATAGAACTAATGGCAAATAATAGGTATGTTGACCTAATAATGAAATGTATTTAGACAATAACCTATTTTTATTTTTTTTTATTAGCATCTATACCAATTAACCTACCAATATATTTTTAATTTTAGATTTTGAGTCAAGGAATGAATGTATTGCTTTTACTATGCTAGTATGGTGTATATTTTTTTAATTTTTTTTATTTTTGTGTTTGTTATCATGTTTTTGATTGGAAAAATGTATTCTATTTTCAACTTCGGGGATAGTGTCTGATAGTAAAGGTTGTTCAAGTTGGTATTTTATGATGGGGGTCTAAAATTTAAATAACAATTCATACATTTTTTAAATTTTCTAATTTTGCACTTTTCATCATGCGTTAATCAAATATTTCATCATGGTGTCCAGGCTATTTTTTCATAATTATTTTTTGTACTATTGTTAGTCACAATAGGACTTTGATACTCTGAGCTTTTGTTCCAGCGTTAAGATTCACAAAATAAACATATTCATTTACTTTAGTGGTGATAACTTTTAAATATAATTGTTTATGTTCAATTTTTGCTTAAAATTTCTAACATGTTGTTATCTTTATATATAATTATTATTTTATTGATGAAAATAATTAAGATATACCTAATTATTAAATATTTTTTTTTTTTAATCAGTTAGGTACATTTTGAAAATAGACCAATGAGTACTGTTTTTTGGCTATATGCCAAAAATGCATTGCAAAACATTAAATAAACTATAGAATATATTAAATATACATAACTAAACAACACTTTCTCTTTTTAAACATTTTTTTCTCTATCACCTATGTGTTATCAATAGTGTATGTAGACAAAATCTCTGAGTTCAGATTTTTTTTAGCAAAATATATAATATATTTGGTGATATCTTTTATTATTATTTGTTACCTACACATTTTTGAACTCTTATTTAATTTCTAATGAATATATAGATATGAAAACAAAGAACATATAGTCATCATATGGTCCTTAAAATTTATTATAATTTTTAGATTCTTAAAGAAATGAGGAAACCATTGATTTTATCATAAGTTTTATTTTTGTTCTTGTCATCACGATTTAGACCAGACCAGAAGACTGGTCCAGTTATCAACTCGAGAGGTGGTTTCTGATAGAAAATGTTATCTAGGTGATGCATCAGGAGGTCATTTTTTAATTACCCTGCAATTTTCAAAAAAAAAGGAGAAAAATTACTAAACATAAACTGGAATTTTATAGAATACTTTATTTTGAAAAAATCGAATACTTATACTATCATTCTCTAGATATGGTACATTTTCAAAAAATGTTCACTTAAAACCCGAAAAAATTGACAGTACTAAAATTAAAAACGCAAATCTTTTACCAAATTACAAGTATGCAACCAATTTATCATTAGACAGATTAAGGTTTTATTGTTTTTATTGAACTGTAAAGAAAAATGATATCATTTAAGACCTCAAGATTCCAATAAAATACCTAGTAACATTAAATAAACCTGTATACTTCTTGAATATTTTTTGTTATCTCTCATATTTTAGTACGTTTAAATGAGTACTAATTAGTAACTAATTATAATTAGTGTTTTATTAAGATAAAAATTATTCGCGTTTAATATTGTTCCAACATGGATAGCCCAAGGACCAATAATAATGTGGTTTGGTCATGAAAAAAAAATTATTATCATTGTAAAAATGTACCGTTTTAAAATGAAAAATTCCTTTTAAATTAAAAATGTACGTTTTATTTTCATTCGCACATTTTTCGTACGTACCATTTATTCGTCATATATTAATTTGTCACTTCTCTATTGTTTGGAAAAAACGCTACCATTGCATTTACTTACATTCCTATTTTATGAGAAAAACGCATAAGTATTTATACATAATATTATAACCACCGTTTTCCAGGACATTTAGACTTCAAATGTAGGTAATTTAATATCATTGCTATTGTGCTATTACAAAATGTATTTCACCATTTTAACGGGCTTATAAAAAGAAAAAAACACCATCCATAGTTTGCGGTGTAGTCCTACCGGAAAATACTAAACTTTAGCCCTATTTTAAGATTAAAAAATGAAAGTATAAATTGGTCATATTATGATATTTCTGACATTTTTAAACAGCTCGTATACTTATTACACTTGTTTAATTATAAATAATTTTGGGTTATGTTATAAAATATCGATTATTTATATTTTTTGTTTTGCTTGTTTGGTAATTTATTTGTATATATTATATAATATATCATTGTAGTAATAATTAAGTCATGTTCAAATTGGTACCATACCCAAGTATATAGCACACAGCTGTTTCTTGTTAGCATTAATGATTGCATAATATTATTGGTACTTATTATAAACGATTAAAAACATTTCTGAATGGTATTGTCAAAATTACCTTTTGAGTTATAAAATTATTGATGTTGTTACACAATTCAGCAAGTATATGAAACTTAAGGTAGAAATATTTGTATTTAATTAACTCACCCCTCCCCCTAAGTGATGGCGAAACGTCACGTTTTGTTAGAAAAGGTAATATTAACTCTGATTTCTGCTCAATTCTAAATAATTTCAATTTCACTTAAATTATAATTCAGTAATAATTTTTTGTTATTCAAAATTTATATTTATTGCTACAATGCTTACCTTTTGTATTGTGCGTATTTTATGTTAATGACAATGATGACATCGTACATTGTATTGCAGTTTGATTATGTTTGATTTTATAAAAAAAACATTTGTCATTTCTATTGTAAGAAGTTTTCACCTAGAAAATTATAAAATGTTCGTACATAATAACGCACATTAGTACAAATTACGGTACTTTTATAATTTACATTTATAGAATACAATTAATATTATACTAACCATACTGTTCTTCTTTAAAAGATGACATAAATCGTAAATGTCTGTGAGGTTTTGAGAGAAATACGTTTTTTCATGATAGTACATTTTCTGCCATCACAGTATTGATTTAGAACAATAATTGTCGACTTCACGGCTGTTCTCTAGTAGCAAATTTTATATATTGATTTGTTCGAGTGGTTATTTTTAATTTTCCCTAAAGTTTTCCTAGTTATTGAGAAAAACCAAGGAAAAATTATCAAAACCGTCAAAGTGTTCTGGTTTTGGACAAAATCAAACTTCTTTTTTCATCGAAACTCGTAAAGGAATAATCGCAAAGGATTAAGATTTACGTTCTTTTTTTGAAGGGGTATCTATAGATATTAAAGTAGAGCCTGATCCATCCACCATCGTTTGCTCAAATTCGTTTTTTGGTACATTAGATTCAAATATAAGAACAATTAATCGTTATCATTCACTCGTCTCTATTACCTCTAACCTCATTCTTGTTCCGTTTCATTGATATTTGTTTTGTAGTCAAGTTCAAGAATTCGAGTTTCCCAAAACTTCCTATTAGATTAAATCATATAATATAATACTGTTATTACTACTTAGTTTTTGAAATTATTATTAATATGTCTTAAACACAACTATCGTATTCGTTTAATTTCAATTTTTATAATCATAAGTTGGTAATTTTTATTTTTTATAACTTATAATTTGAACGCAAGGTCATTGTACGAATATAATAATAGTACTGAAATTGGAAAAATTTGGCTCAGTTTTATAGACTTTTTAAAACATGAAATGTAGCATAAATTATTTTTACGATTTTTGAAGTATATATTTTCATATAGTATAATATTTACGAAATGTGGAATTCCTACATTGCGTGATACACCTAAGTTACAGTTATGTAAGCTAATGTATAATTAGAGAATTAGACAATAGAAATTCACTATAAAAAATAAAGTTATTTCTTATCAGTTACCTATACTATATAATATTGATTCTATTGTATAACAGCAAGATAAAATAATAATGTACCTATTATAATCTTAAAAATTATTTCATTATAAATTATTATTATTTCTGTACTTTACATTAAATGATTTTATCTGTGTGCGTTTAAAAAAAATGAAATATGAATACCATAAATTAAAAGGGTTAAGTCAGTAGTCTATCTTTAATCTCGCATTTAAAATTTTAATATCGCAGATAATTGTTAATTAAAACAATAGAGTTGTTTGTTTACACTACATTACATTAATTAATTTTACACTATATAAGAAATTAATAGATATACCTAATAATTGTTGTATGTATCATAAATTGAATAAATTTCATACAGATTACAGAGGAGTTATCTTTAATATTTAATTTTGTGTGATTTTTCTAACGTTCCTGTGAGATTTCGAATCAATACAATTTTGACTATTTTCAGCAAACAGCGTCACTGAATAATTCAGTAAATGCCACATTTCCATTTTAAATAATCGATCAGTCATCTTTTTGTAAATGAGATATTATATAATTTTTTGATTTAACTTTTCCTTTTTTTTTTTTTAATTACTGAATGGATATGTTTAATTATTTGTACCATTGCAATATTTTATATGTACTTATTATAATACGATGTCGAGTAAATATATGTATAACTATAGACACTAATAGGGCGAGGCTTGGAAGGCTTAGCCTCCCCTGATTGAATTTGAGCTTTCTAATTTACGAATGTATTAAATATTTTCAACTTCGCCCTGTAAATATATACGCTTCATTCATTAAGTTTTACTTGCATGTTTTTATAAGCTATACATTTTTAATATTATATACATATATATATATCTTGTTTTTTAGAGTTAATCATAAATTAATAAAATATTATCGCAATTTACCATCTCTTAAGTAACAGTCATTTGGTAGACACTCATAAAAGTAATACCTATTTTATTATTTTTGCAATGAATTTTCGTCATATAACACCATGGCTCTAAACATATCAGAGAGGAAACTTAATACTTGCAACAGTATGCTGTACGATAAAACATTTATTTGATAAACCACTCAGCTTAAAAAGATAATGTTGTGGTTACTTCAACTAGTAAAAATTATTAAAAAAAAAATGTATTTATACTATACTAGATAGTATTATTGTGAATATAAAAACCAGTTTTCATCAGTAGGTTTGGAAATATGTAGTCCAGTCTGAAAACCTCTTTTCCACATACAACTTAATGAAAATATTAAATTAATTAATCATTGTACTTAATTTACATGTAAACGATAGCTTTTACCATTTAACAGATATTTTCAAAATGATTCTCTAAGGTGAGAAATAATAATTATCAAATCAA
The DNA here is from genome assembly GCA_948098885.1 of Drepanosiphum platanoidis. Lineage (NCBI taxonomy): Eukaryota > Metazoa > Arthropoda > Insecta > Hemiptera > Aphididae > Drepanosiphum > Drepanosiphum platanoidis. The sequence goes on along the minus strand of OX402528.1, from coordinate 6,950,166 downwards.
TTTTTTTAAATATAATATTGATGTGGGTGTGGTAATTTTTATTTTAATATAAAATATAGGAATTGCTTTGTTCTATTGTTGTACAATGTACATATTGTGCATTAATATGTCATCACTGTTATCAGTATTAAATGGGTTTTCTGAGTCAAATAGAAGAATTAATTTGATTTTAGAATTACTTAATAATAATGAAAAAAATACATCTATAAATATTATAAAAAAAATTTGTTTTGAATAATATTTCGAGTCAAAATGGAAGAGCAGATATTTCCTCCTAAAAATTTTTGTTGTTAAAATGAGTAAGGCATTATATGCTAATAAGTTCCTCTCATTGTGATTCCTTTATTTGCACCTATGGATATATTAGTGATTGAAACTATAAATTATTATGTTAAAAGTTTTGTAAATAAATACCAAAGGTTTAACAAATATTAAATTGTGTTTATTATATTTGGCACTTACAACCGACTAGGAGAATAAATTCCCATTATCTTTTATTTAACCGGACTGTCAGCACTAAATATCCTTAATTTATTATTTTTTGCTCGATAATTAGATATAATATATTTTTTATTTATTTTTGTTGAGGTGAAATAGGTGTATGTTTTCAAATAAAAACTTAAATATATTCATAAACTATAATCTAAAAATATTATACTTGTTATAGATTATATAATGAACTCAATAATTCCATCTAATATTAATAAACTATTAAACTAGGTATAAACCTAAAAATAATTTAATTTAAAAAAAATGGCAGTCTCCAAAGTATTACATAATGCATAGAACGAATGATATAACACGTTCAGCATTGTTACTGTAAATGATTAACTGTAAATTAAATTATTTCATTTTTTAAATTAAATAACATTTTAAACTTGAAACAATTTATTATGTCTAAACTATAAATTATGCTGGTACCTTTTATTTCTTTTTCTTTTTTTTCTTGAATAAATCAATATTTGACAGTCAATGAATTATATTGAACTTGGTAAGATCATTAATAATAATGTTTTTATTAGTTATAACATTTCACAAAGAATACGGCTTACAAAAATATAGAAAATTTAAATTTTGCAATCCTTACAACTATAAGTAGTACCTTTAAAATGATCGGGGCTAATATTGTGGTGATTGTATATTTTGATGTGACAATTGGAACTTAGAGTGTTGTTCAGTTATGAACAGTAAATTTCAATGTGCTTCTTTTCACCAGGAGTGTATAATTTAAATTTGATTTTGCACGTTGAGCTTCTTTTGGTTACATATTTATAAATTTTGATATTTCCTATAAAAATACATAAATATGTACATAATTAATTTCAAGCACTGATTTTTATCACCTGCAAAAAAAAAAATTGAAACTTTAATTTGTTTATCTATAATTCTGTACAAAAAACTAGTCCTTGAATATAACTTATCCTGTATCAAGAAATTATTCGAATTCTTTAATAAAGATAAACTATTTTAATGTTTATAGATAGTAAAAATAAAATTAGATGACAAGTAGTTGTAATATTAAGATTGAATTTATCAAAATCTCTATTGATCATACCAAAACAGATTTTATTCTAAACACAAAATTCTTCTATAATTCAAATATGAATTCAGCTAACCATACTACTATATGGTGTTACATTTTTTGTAACTATCGCAAATATTAATTGTCTTCTTTTAAACCTCTGCATTGTATAATAAATCAATCAACAAATCTTAAATGTTATTCAAATTAACTGCGATTGTAATTTACCGAAAACAGATTACACGTAAATAGGTACGTTCATTTAATATTTTTATAACGATACAGCTTTTAAGTTACACTGTACATTCTATTCGCTCTATTGATTTTTTTTATTTTGTTACATAAAAAAAGAACGCCGTGTATAAAATTGTTGCGCACTTTTTAAATCACATTCAATGTTTCTTATTAGTTATTACATGGTAGGTATTTAAATTCAAAATCACAAGAAGGTCAACACTATTCAATAAATTTATTTCCTATGACCAAAGTAGGAGTGTAATTGTATTCAATTGCTGCTATAATAATTTTATGCTTAACATATTTTCTATTTAGTATTTATTTTGGTATTGATAAAGCATTGTAGTGTAAATTAATTTCGCTGGTACCATTGATTATGGCATCGTCTATATTCTATAATCGATACTTGCACTAATGAATAATATTCTCTAAATACCAGGGGTTATCAAATGGCCAACCGGCGGTCAGTTTTTATTACCAGCATTGATGACAGAGTAAATAAATTAAATTTTTAAAATTGTTCAGGTGAACTGAACATAACAAAAAATAAAATGTCCTGCTCACGTTAGATGTTACACATACAATGTAACTTATACTATTATATGATTAAGTGTAAATACAATTTGCACTGAAATGGTTCCTTTAGTTTATTCGTTTTAAACGGTATGAGAATATATCTTTATAAAATTATTTTTCAATAATGATAGTTTAGTTTTGGAAATTATTATGTTTTTATTGTTAGACATGAAAATTATTTGTAATTTCTATGACCAAGAGAAAATGTGAATGAAAACTTTTGAATTGCATTTAAAAGTCTGCAATGAATCTATCAAAATATAACTTTGTCTAATTGGAGAATACTGCTCTATAAAACATAATCAATGTTGTATTAATCTGGAGGGTTGCACAAAAAAATAATAAAATGTAACATTTTCAAAATTGTCGTTTTGTAGTCCCTTAAATGTATGTCTCGATTATCATTTTCATTTTATTAAATAAAATAATATTATTTTGAAATTAAAAAAATTTATACCATCGCGAATAATCGAATTCTTTTTAATTGGCCATGTGCAACTATTCTAGTTAAAATTATAATCATACATTATATATATATATATATATAATGTATAATATGATATTGTAACTATCGATACCCATAATCATGTGTATTTAAATATTTTTAATTTTATTTTAATTTCAAATTCGAACGTTAAATATTTTTTACAATAAATTCTTCTATTGTATTTCGTCGATTATCGAGTTTCAAAATCTTGGTTGTAGCTTTTACAGTCGTTATTATAAACCATTATTTTATCATTAGCCTTTGTATAAATGATTGAGTTATAGAGCGAGGATAAAACGTGATCACTATACCACTCATTTGGTCCAATCCTAAAATCATTGTAATTGCTGAACTAGGTATTTTTTTTTGATATTAGATATGCAATTTGCTCACGTTAACGTTTTACTGAAAAATTGTTATCTATTTCTGTTTTTTAAGTTGGAAATTAATAGCTTTAAATATTATTTCAATATATACAAGTTATATGTACAAGTAATTTTTTATATAATCAAATATCTTTTGATTTTATGTGTATAATTAATTTACATTGATTCTTTATGAAAACATTTATGTGCAGTGGTTTTTTGTATGAGTATCATGTGTATTACTCGTTGCTTAAAATTGTATAAAATATTAAATTCAATTATTATATTCATCGGCATTTTACGTCAAAGTAATGAAATCAAATTATATTACTATAAAATGTATTTTTATACAAGGCTATTAATAATTTTACGACCTTTATTATATACTCGTATATATATATATATTGTTATCAGACCACTGTGTTTTTTAGAGTTTTAACATTTCCACGTTTTATTTTTAAATTGTATGTAGAATGGGAGGAAGGAAACTACTATTTTTATAGGAGTTCTTCAATCATTTTCTTTAAAACTTATATTGCGTATGATGATCTTTACAATTAAAAATCGAGAATTAAAAAAAAAAATCTCTATTTATTGTGACCAAATCAAATGTTTAAATGTCTTTTTATTTTTTAACTTATCTGAAACATGTTGTCTTACTGATGAATTAGATTTTAAACTTGGTCATACATTACTGTAATCATTAGTCATTACACTTTATTTGCCTTATTTTTCTAATGAATATAATAATTATGAATTGTTTTGGTTTGAAATTTAATTTCAACATTTTATATTTGTTATTTTTTCAATTTAATTATTTTCAATTACAATACTAGATTATGATGTATTACATTAAGATGTATATTTTTCGAATACATAGAAATTTCCTTTGTGTTTGGGTAAACATCTGTCCAAAACAGACTTAGAAAAGACATTTTATCAACAAATTCTATAGGACAGATCGTTAAAACTGATGTTAATTTCGGTTGAATAAAATTCCATTATTTTCTTTATCAAATTGCATTATTATCACGAGGCTAAAGTACTGCAGATAGTAATATTTCTCGGAGCTTAAAATATAAATAGTCGAGCAATATGAAATCTATTGTTTTATTCACACACTGTGCAAAATGTAACATCAGAATATTTAAATTTATCCATAATATACCATAATATACTATAGTATTATAATGGTACCCACATTAAAACGTAATTAAAATAACAATGCATACTTTAGTAATTAATTTATAAGAAAATTACTATTAACGCAGCTTCTGTAAATAATGATAAATCCACTGTTATTTCAAATAACGGTATTCAACCTATTTCTCCTATTTGTTTAGAACTAATGAATAAAACGAAAATTATCTACAAATTAACAGTACCCTGTCTTTTCAACGATTATTTATTTCAATGTCAAAGATTTATTTTTAAGATTTCAATTGTTGAAAAAATTATTGCAAATTAAACTCCTATTACTCGAACAATTAATGATTGGTAGTGATATTTGTTATAATATATATCACATGCGTATACGTGGTGAATGTATTGGTGTTTAGACGTTTGTGTCGATTTATTGTTGATAATAAATAATAATGAAATACAATGGTTTCACAATGAACGAGAAGAATTTTTCTCTAATTAATTTCAACGCCATCGCTCATCGATAAATATGATTTTCGTTAATTCGTATGATAAAAATTATGCTGTGGTAAAGGTTCGTTTCTTAGCTACACGTTGGATCGAGGTAGACAATTTTTTCCTCCGTTTTAAACCAATTGAACACGGAATATTATATTCTCATGCGCTACGATAAGTAGTTATCATTTTACATCTTTGTACTCTTATTACTATTATATTATTGTCTGCTATCATACTCGCGTAGCCTACTCTATTTAACAAGAATTACTCCGCTTGATTAAAATTGTCTTAGTTAACCTATTGTAGATTATAATAAACTCATTCAATTTTTAAGTTTGCTAGTGATTAAAAGACTTAATTGGAAGAAGTCTTACTCCGAGTCTTTCTTTATTATAGTTTCTGCGTTATTACGTGTTAATTATGTAATTTGTTACGTTTTCATGTGCTTACGTTTATTTTATTTGTTCAACGTGAAATGTTCTTCAATGTCGTGGATTCGCTATTAAGTATGTGTTAAATTAAAATATTACTGTCCTTACAACGCGTATACTATTTCTTTTGCGGTATAGGGCAAAGATATAATATTATTTTAGTCGGATAATTACTGAAAAAAAAGTATTTACTATTTATATATTTTTGGTTTGTGCAAATTGAAATGTTCCGGTCGGATCCAACTCAATATATTAATGTATCGAGTGTTCAAACTTTGAATAATGTAAGATTTTATTTTATCCGTATGATTCTTATTTAAACACAAAGGTTTTTTTTTTTCATAAAACAATTTATCTTCTGATCTAAAACGTTATAATAATTATTCTGTATTTTTTTTTTTTTTACAAAATCTTCACATGTTCCAAATTACAAATACACCTGATTTGACATTTTCATCGGTCTAAAAATAATGTATTATTTACCGACAATGTTCATAAATATAAACATATTTTCACAGGAGATTGGCATATCTATTCGGCGCTCACCCGTCGAATTTGGCAAAATTTCAAAGTTGTACATAATTTTCAATATATTTTTGCAAAAACATTGCCAAGTTTTAAACATAGTTAAAACAGAAAACACACTTAGCTTACAATAATAGGGATAAACCGCGCTTACCCACTCTTAATAGGACGTGTAGTACTCGCATTTTAAATGTCACGTTTATTGTGTTTGCATAATAAACCAAAAAAATATTATTGATTCAGTTTTAATTACTCTTCGTCATGTTCGACTCGATTTATACGCTTCTAGTATTTAATCGATTACTTATTATAAGTCCATTGACACAGTATTAATTAACCTAATAAATCATAAAGCTTTATATTATTATTTCAATTTTAAGTGATTAAAAAAAAATAACAATACCTACTCTAAATTTCAATGGCAATTTCTTTTTTCAACACATATTTTTAACGAAATTCATTCTAATTTCGGCGCTTAATTCCTTTAATTGCGGCCGTTTAATCAATAGTCATTGTGTGCATACGTATATCATAATTATTATTCGTTAGAAATAAATACTTTGAATTATTTCGTACCGGCCGCCCCTAAATAGATAAAAATAATTAAAATTTAATAGATAATAATTATTACTAGGACAAAAAAATTAGTATTCCTTGTGACACGATGTTCTATCGCTATTGGACGGTACAAATAATAACAGAAACGTGTTGTAGTCATCAAAATTTGTCCAAATCCCAATTGATTGTTCTGATAGTACATTATTCGTTTCTACGATTTTACATTCTACCGTCCCAAAGGCGTTGGAGGTACCTCTTCTCAATCGCTGGTTACTGTCGTAGCATCCCCTAGTTGCTGCGCCGATAGCGACGCGTGTAAATACTAGGCAATCGGTAATATTCGGCGTGTGCTTTTACCGAAATATATTCTCGAGACTCGGCCCCGGCTCGCCCTATGAAATATCATAATGAGGACTGAAAATGACTAAAAAGCGTTTTATTAACACTAGGATTCATTATTAATGTTCGACTTTGGTGTTGCAGGCACGCGTGCAGGTGTGATAGCCGTTTAGAGAAGCCCCTCGACATTACGAAAAATTAAACCGCATGGAAACCACGTCCGCACACTGCCACAAACGTCCGACTGATTACGAACGCCGCGCGGACGGTGCACGTTGTCGTCGTTGGGCCGCCGTCAAGAGCACGTCGAAGAGTAGCCGCATGCGGAGGATCGGAGTGAGAAAACGCAGGAGTAAACAACACGAGTTGACGGAATGGCGGACAATAACGCCGACGAGCCTCAGGAGCAGGAGCAGCAGCAACAGCAGCAGCAGCAGGAACAACAACAAGAGCCGGAAGTCGATACCGCGGTCGTGTCAAATGTAAACGGAAACAGCGATGTGTGTAAGGATAACAACGAGGGGAAAAAGCCGCCCCTGGCTGGTTGCAGGAAAAACGGGAAAACCGTCGGAGACAACAAGAACCACGTGACGTTTTACAAGACCGAAGGCGCGGCCGGCGGCGGCGGCGGCAGCAGCGACAGCAGCGGAGAGTGTCGTCCCCCCCACAGACACCACCACGACAACGGCGGTCACCATCACCATCACCACCACCATAACCACCACCACCATCATCACCATCACGAGCACGCGCACGACACGTCGTACACGTCGTCCTCGTGCACAGCCACGGATTCGGACGAGTCGTCGTCGTCGTCCGCGTCGTCCTCGGACCTGATCGACCAGGCGCCGGACGGCGGCTGGGGATGGGTGGTGGTGTTCGCGTCGTTCATGGTGAACATGATCGCGGACGGCGTGACGTTCTCGTTCGGCGTCATATTCATCGAGTTCGAGAAGTACTTCGAGGAGGGCAAGAGCAAGACCGCGTGGATCGGCTCGCTGTTCATGGCCGTGCCGCTGCTGTCCGGCCCGGTGGCCAGCTTCCTGACGGACCGGTACGGGTGCCAGAAGGTGACCGTGATCGGGTCGATCGTCGCGTCCGCCGGCTTCGTCGCGTCCGCGTTCGCCGACTCGCTGTGCGTGCTGTTCGTCACGTTCGGCCTCATCTCCGGGTTCGGGCTGTCGCTGTGCTACGTCGCGGCCGTCGTGATCGTCGCGTACTACTTCGACAAGCGCCGGTCGCTGGCCACCGGGCTGTCCGTGTGCGGCAGCGGCATCGGCACGTTCGTGTTCGCGCCGCTCAACCACGCGCTGCTCAGCCACTACGGGTGGCGCGGGTGCACGCTCATACTGGCCGGCCTGTTCCTCAACCTGTGCGTGTTCGGCATGCTGATGCGCGACCTGCCGTGGACCAAGAAGCGCGCGCAGAACGAGTGGAAGAAGAAGAAGGACGCGCGGCTGCAGAAGCGCCGGCTCCGGTCCACCACCAGCTACGACAGGCACTCGCAGCACACGCAGCTGCCGTCGTCGCCCGCGTCGGGCGCGGGCGGCGGCAGCGCGGACGAGATCCGCGAACAGGCGGCCGCGATGATCCGCGACGACCCGGCGGCCGCGCTCATGTTGCTCCGCGGCGACGGCGGCCACTCGCCGTCCGCCGACCTCAGGCTGTGCAACTCGCTGGTCAACCTGCCCACGTTCGTGCGGGACCACGAGAACGTGCCGCTGGAAGTGCTCGAGGCGCTCGCGCAGAAGAAACAACTCTACTCCGTGCTCGTGCACAACTACCCGAGCCTGTTGATACCGTCCAAGAGTTTCAGCGACAGCGGGCGGATCCACGAGTCGGCGGTGAGCACGCGGTGTTTTTTATTTGTTTTTTTTTTCTATCAAATTTATCGCTCGCCCGTAAAAAACTATGCGCTTCCAGGTCGGCAAGAACGTTCTCTAAAAAGTCATACTTGTTTTTTAGACTTTCAGCGAGTAACGTCTCTGTTCTGTTCGAAATCGTGTATTTTTCCGGGGGGGAGGGAGGGTTGAATTTCGTCAAATTCTGATACTGCGCTTATTAAAATGCGCCGCTGACTCTGCAGAGGTTCGATTGAAATAATTCTCGATTGACGTGTAGTTTTTGCGACGGCGCGGCGGATAAAAAATCGCTACGAAAAAGATGCATTGTTCGAGATAACTGCAGCGCGTCCCAAACAGTAATCCCTAAGGGTATAATTCTAATTGCGTCCCGACCAAACGATTCGTCGATTCGCTGAAAAAGTTACGACTTGATATTTATATGAAATTTTGTTGAGTTGACGATTTGAAAATTTCACAAATATTACACCAGTATCTCAAATATTCCCTAGATCTTACAAAAGTTCATCTATTCGATAAATTTCTCGTTAGGTACCTTTATTTTTGTGTTTTATATCTTTAATCTTGTTAGGAAAGAAAATAGTTTTGAAAAATGAAACAATAGAACTGTTAAATAAATGTGGTGTAGATTTGTAGATAAATGCATTTTTTTTATCGTTATTGAAAAATGTTGCGTTTTTAATGCAATATTTGTATACTAGATTTCAATGAATTCAATTTTGATACTGTTTTTTATATAATTAAGTTTTTTGTTTTTTTACTTCTTGATTGATTTACTTTTTCCTTCTTGATATTCTCGATTTTTTCCATGTTTCCTAATTTTACTAATTCTTTTTCAATATTAATCTACACCACAAATAAAATGATAATTTGTTTTCACTACAAAACTTATTAAATTTCATCGTATTCTAGAATATTGGTTCTTTTAAGTGTATTTTTAGGATTTATAGTGCTTTTTTTGAAGTTTGTTTTGTGCATTTTGTACTCCATGAACAACAGTTTTCTTATTGACAACGTTGATGGATAAATATTTTTTTCGATCAATATCATTTGATTATGATGTTTTTATTTAAAGGGTAATATGTCGCCGACACAAGGTTTACATGTCAATCAAATTCTCGATGTTCAAAAACAATTTGACCATAATGGGACGAAAACGGATGCTGTCAATGCTAAATGTGATAAAGTTGATGTAGTGCAAACAAACAAGGGTTCTAGTTTAATTTTAAAAGATACTGACTACGACTGGTGGATAAAAAAAGATAGCTCTCAAGCTAAACGTCTTCAAACTGCATATCTTCAAGATATAAAAATTCATCGGTAAGTAATTCGATTGTCATTGTTCACATGGTTTTGATATCCGATTATATTTGCTTTTTTGTTACAGGCATTCATTAACATATAGAGGTGCAATGCTTAATATTAACAGATACAGACTTAGAGCGTCTTCTTGTCCAAATATTTACCGTAATTCGATGACGACTATTGCTAAAGAAAAACATGAAGTATGCGTAGTAATTAACTTTAATACGATTGATTTTTAACAAACATGTTATTTATAGTGGTCAGCTGGACTTTGGGAACTATGGTACCTAATACTTGATATGTTGGACTTTTCACATTTCAAAAACATACCTTTTTTGTTGTTTGCACTGTCTAATTTTCTACTATACACCTGGTATGATGTACCTTATGTTTACATTGCTGACTTGGCTACGATGAAAGGACACTCCGATGAAGACGCATCGTACCTAATCAGCCTGATTGGAATACTGAATATGTTTGGAGAGGTAAGTGATGAAATCATTAATATAGCACCTCAACTCGTTTTATTTATATTGTTTTCTTTTTTAGATTTGTTTAGGTTGGGCTGGAGATAAAGCTTGGGTTAACGCCAACTTGGTCTATGCCGTATCAATGGTGCTCTGTGGTCTTGTTATTGCATTAGTTCCACTATTTGGTAGTTATTTGAGTTTGGGTGTCTTGTCAGGTTTCTTTGGTTTATTCATTTCTGCGAATTATTCATTTACTTCAATCATACTAGTCGAAATCATTTCTTTAGAACGATTTACCAATGCTTATGGTGTTCTTTTATTAGTACAAGGAATCGCTAATTTGATTGGTCCTCCTTTGGCCGGTGAGTTCAACATATTAAAAAAACAATAAGGTTTAATTTAATAGTAGTACAGTGGCGTATTTTCAAATTTTTTATATGGTGAGGTTCTATTGGGGGTTCTGGGAGGATTTCTTGTTACATGTTACTCTCGTGTTGGCGATTCAGAAATGAACAGAACGTTGGCGCGACTACAATAACAGTCGATAAGAAATTATTTAGTTTAAAAGGTACATCGATTTTTTTGTTAGTTCTTTTATTATAAAAGACCTGTAACAGCGATGATAAAACGTAAAACCCCTCTTTACCAATTTATTTTCAATCCTAGGGGTTGAGATTCAGAAACCTCCCCACCCCTGAAAATACGCCCCTGTAGTATTATACATATATGATGTAACACACTAAGTACATTGGCTTATTATTTTTGTTTTTTTTTCCAGGTGGTCTATTCGATATTACCAACAGTTATGATCTGTCATTTTATCTTGCTGGTTTCTTTATTGCCATGTCTGGATTGTTGCTGTTTGTTCATCCGATAATAAAGCAAATGACACGATATAGAAGAAAACAAAAGTTAATGAATAGTCACAAAAATAAGATAATAAGCATAGCCTCAAATTGCAAGAAGTAATTTTATTGATTTAAATAATTACAAATAATCAGTGGCATGCCAAAACTTATTTTCATTTTGTTTTTCAACTTCTAGAGGAAGTTATTGACACTTTTACGTTTTTAAACGGGTCACATTTAATAAATAGCTTAAATTTAAAATATAATATTTTTATGATTTGGTTTAAACTAAAAAAAAGGTTTTGTATACGCTACTGGATATTTTTTTAGATTTATCATGTACACATTTTATTTTATAACATTAATTATGTCGGGTAATCAGACATTTCCCCAATAATATCTCAAGACACATAAAACTAAAATCCTAAAATTAAATGTATACTGAATAAATATTAGTTATTACTTTGATTGAATTAATGTTTTTTACCTACTTGGTGAAAGTCGAATAATTTCAGTTATCTTCAGTATTTACTACGCATCGTGTTATTATCTCGGGGAAAATACCGTTGTTAGCCGGGATTTTTAAACATTATCTGGGTCATATTAATCCTCAGTATTTAAGTGTTTTTTTTTCATTTTAATGAATTACAAAAAGTCTATTTGATAAAGAAAATTGTTTGAAAATGTTTTATGAAGACCCGTTATAGTGCTGTAAGAATAAAAGCTGCCTTTGTCTTTGGAATCGTTTTATGTGCATTGATAATGGAGAAATTACTTTCTTTAACGGTCAAGACAAATTATTTAATTTCTAGTGGATGCGTTAAACGTTGGGTTTTTTTTTTTTTTTTATATATAAGTCATCACTAGAATGGGAAGTGTTGAAAGATTATATTATATGAACCCTTTGCAATCAAATAAAAATAAAATTTATTAAAAATCATTTATTTAAAATGTATAACAACGTGTTATTTATCAATTACCGGGCATCACTAATATCTCTGATGTGTAGAATATATTATTTAAAACATTATGGTATTTTAATTGAAATTTAATTTATTGAAAAATTAGAATTTGTTTGTTTATTGATTTTCAATTCTTGTTGTATTAGATGTGCAGCAATCGAAGAAGACATCATTTTCACATCCAAAAGACGTTTGAGCTTAGCAACAAGTGTCTAAATATTGACAACACGCCATTAGCAAAATGAAATCAGTAAGAAATAACGTCATTATTCTAATCATATTGAATTTGTTACCCCGTTTTTAATTGTTAAACAAATTTATTAGGCAATATTTACGCCACACATCCATATTATTATAATTTTGAATTCTATACTATTTTATTTTTTTTCTTTTGACAGTTACTTATTTATAAAATAAATAACATAAATTAGATTATAATAAATTTCATTTAAAGTTTTGATATATCAAATCACATTTTAATAATGGAATCTAGTTATTTGTTTTCCACGTGCACTACTAACGATCATACGATTTTTGTAATATTTTCGGGCATTTTAATTGTGATTATTAATGAGTATTGATAATTCATATATCTGGAAAGCACAAGATAGTAGCTGAAAACTTGTTTGAATTTAAATCGTTTTATAAGTCATTACATACGTGTCATTTATTAAATACTTATTTTGCCATTTTCACACAAAGAAATCAAATTAATCTCGATACCAACTTATTATAGGTATACAATTAATTTTATGTCGTAAGTATATACTCGTCGAACAAAATTGTTGGCCTCAAATTGCTTTAATATATTATAATATATAGATGATGTGCAAATTTATTTCAATTATTTTATCAAGTTACTATGACATTGACCACTACTTATAGAAAATTAGTTATTGCCGTTTCTAAATTACTATCATAAATATAATCAGACCACAAATAAATAAATACTGAAATATGCAAACCCAATCTCCATCGTCAAAAGCTTGCAGAGATCCTCCTCAATACTCTCGCTCCCTCCAATATTTATCTTGTAGTTTGGGTTTTCCAAGTTTTTCTCCTTATTTTCTTTTTTCATATTTCAGTGTTCGTTTGTTTATAGTTTGATCATTTCTATTGACTACGACTCTGATGATCAGTGTCAGGGTAACTTTGAATCGACAAGGTTTCAATTTATTTTAGACGTATACCGTCAACATTATGTTTGTATATGTTTATGTATGCATATATATTTATTTACTATCACACATTGTTATTAAAATTTATTAAACTAGTGTTTTATAAATAAAAGATATTGTATTAAAAATTTTTTTCTTAAAGACTGCTATTTAGATTTATGTTTATGATTTTAATAGCATTAAGCATTTTCATTTAGAAGCCAAGTAAAGTTTTTTTTTTTTTTTTATATAATATATAATTAGTTTAATTGGATATAGGTAATGTACACTCAAAACTGTGACTGAGATAGTTTTTTTTATATATATATTATATACAATATATGTATGATTATTATTTGTTGATAGTTTTATTTATGTTGAAATTATTTAATTATGTTTCTTAAGGAATAGCTATTTATAATTTACTTTTATTACTTTTTTTTTTTCTCATTTTATTTGCTTTCCGTACACAATTATTTTATTTTTTTTTTTACTATTTGTATTTGAGTGTAAAAGCTCTGATATCGGTCGTTCCTGTTGACTACACACGTTTTTAGTTAAAATATGTTGTATAAAAATGCAAACATTGTGTTACAGTAAAGTTTAACTGTTGTTGTATAATGTATTATTATTTTTCTTTTTTTTCTTTTTTTTTTTTTTATCAATAAACTACCAATTAGGTTGCTGATTTTGCCTGAAAACGTGTTTTATTCCAATTCATGTGTCAACGTGTGACCTCCATCAACGTTCCACTTTTGATTTTTAATTTTGTGTTAAAAGTTTGTATTCGTTTTCTATTGTACATTTTTACTGTGAATATTTTCTTTATTATCTTCATGAAGTTATATTTATTTGTATTTTATCGTTTTGACGCGAAACTACTTGAATATTGTGATACCTTTTCCACCACTATGGTTTGAATTGGAAGCAAACGTTGTACCTCCTCACGCCATTAAATTGTATAAAAAAAAAAAAAATCACTGATTATTTTCATTAATGTTGCCCCATTAACCAGTTAATGAGTTATCGAAACAACAATAACATAAGAGAGTAATTGTCATGCCAGTCGTATAAACAATTTTCTAATCATTTACCTCTGCTTCATTAAAATTCAGTGACGAATATCAGTGACGGCATGATCAGAATTTTGTCAGACGCATAGTTATCTGTTGTTATCGGGATAGTCTGTGTTAAATTAGGCTTCAGTAGTATTCTTCTTACTCGGATACATTGAAACACGAATAACCCCTTTAACTATTATTAATTTATAATATGACTAATTTTTTTAAATATTATTAGACTTTATAATAATTTCTTATTAAAACACAATTAAAGTTATATTTATACATTTTTAGAAGTTGCGTTGAAATAGGTAACTCGAGTTTTCGTCAACTTAATTTTGAAATTGAAAATATGAAGTTCTCGTAAGAATGTTTGGTACCTATGTATATGCAAATCACATAATACCGTGTGAAAACTCATAAAGAGATTACCGTACTACAGAAAACACAATGTAAGTATCCTTTTTTTTCTAAAATCGCTATTGAAATAATTGATATTTAAAAATAAAAATAAAATCAATATGTTTAAAGGTTAATACTCATATAATAATAACAAAATATTATTAAATATATAAAATATATAATTTTATTTTGTTTTTTCATTGTTAAAGATATTTTATAATTTTAATAAATTATTTTATATATTTAATAATATTTTCTTATGATTGATATTTATTTACACACAGTTACTTCGGTAAAAATTTATAATCGTGGTAAACTACTGAATATATGGTCGTTTTATATTTAAATTTTCGAATTTGTGGCTCAATTATCTGTAGTATCCTTGAAATATATATTTTTTATTTATGGCCTCATATCCGGTTAATATAATATTGTACAACACGAAGAATTTTGATGAAATACGACCCGATCCCCGCCCATACCAGATACAGGTACCTCTACCGTCATTGATTGATTTTTTTCAAATTAAACAGCACTATACATAATTATTTAACAGCGTATGCAAGTACACGATAGATCGCATAATATTTTGCTTTCATTTCCTTAACGTATCGGTTATCGAAAATTCGTTTGTGTACGTTTAAAAAACGACCCGTATTATATTATTATTATTATTATTGCATAGTTGCGCCATATATACATAATAATATAATATACATAATATTTTTATACGGAATACAATTCAATAATTGTATGTATTTAAAATAAATATAATACGTCGTCGTCCAACGTAATCACATATTATTTGTGGTCTGCCCGACTTGACTATTTGCTCAAGTCGTAACGGTTTAATCGAGGTGATCCTTTTGTTTACGTTGACGTTCGTTTTGAGCATCAACTCGGTCACGCTATTGTGGGCAAACACGTCACGCTTTCGATAAAAACAAAGGCACAAGAGTCTATTTCGTTTAGATTCTCTGTGGCCGCAGAGGGCATAAGATTTCCTCTTTTGCGAATTTCACGACGATTCTCGACAAATTAAAATCCGCTTTTATCGAAATTTTGATTTACTCGGTCATTGATGAATATTTGACAACACTGTAGAACTAATGTTTTGTGGTACATACGTAGGTATGTCCGTACTGGTATAATAGACGTCCGAGTACGAAAAACGTTCGCACGAAAACCGAACTAAATCCAAACAAACGATTTTTCAAAGAGACCCACCATCATGTACGTATATTAGTTGTAATGATTTGTACGCAAAGGACCTGTATAGGACCTTGATTATTGATTCGCGCAGATAATCGGTTAAACGAATATATTTTAATATTTTTCACATAAATAGATAAACTGAGAATACTCACTGCCGTTGAAATATACGTAGTATTTGTTTTACGTCTGATGTACAAAAAAAACCTCCGAAATCGTTCAATCTCGCTTGATTTATAAATTTCATCGACTATTTCGTGGTTAGATTAGGTTCGGTTTCAGTCTTGGAAAATCAAAAACTTCAACTACCGGACACGGTTCTTAGAAAACTGAAGGTTTTTAGTTCCGTAACAACTTTTGGAAAAAAATTCGTTACGATCGTTTCAAATTGGTTATCTAGCTTTTCGGACCGTCGAGTGTTTCAACTGCAATCGTGTGTAAGTAGTGTGTATAACGTTTGTCGAGTAAGGATTTCGTTATTGCACAGACCTATATTTTCATCTCCTAGAGTGTCTGTATATTTATTTATTTTTTTCTGTTCTGCCCTAGTTGTACCTCCTACACGACGTCGTATTATTGGGATCGCTGGACGGCGACCGCGACACGTTCCGAGACCCGTGGCCGTTGTTGCACCATGGGACGGGCGAACGAAACGTACGCGATAAATCTGACGCTGTTCAAATACATCGGTTTCTATCAGATGTTGGACCCGGACGGTCCCAGGGTGTTCGGGCTGAACGCGTTCAACGCGGTCTACGCGGCGCTGGTGGTGTCGACGAGCGTGGTCACCGCCACCGGGTTCGTCGGGTTCGTGTTCGGCGCCGAGCACACGGCCGAAAACAGTTTCCAGGACATGCCGCTGTTGTTCTACATCGCGTGCATTTCCCTCGGCAATTTCAAATTGGTCACCGTGATGCGTAACGCCGGCGAGCTGTGGGATTCGTTGGACGTGGCGCAGGATTCGTTCTTGTCCTGCGGCGGCGGCGGCGGCGGCGGCGACCGTTGCACCAAGTACCGCCGCATGTTGGCCGACTGCGGCGCGCGGTTCGCCCGGATGTTCCCGTGGTATTATTTCCTGTTCTTCATGACGGCGTTCTCGTGGATAACGCTGCCGATTTTCAAAAACCGCCAAGCCGCCCCGGCGACGTGGCGAGGCGGCGGCGACGACGACGCCGCGCCCGTCCCCAAGTACAACGTCATCAACTTCATCTATCCGGCCGTGTCCACGGCCACGTACAACGCCAACTACGGCGTGCTGTACGCGATGGAAGGCGTGATGTGCGCGTACGGCGCGTTCGGACTGGTCACGTTCGATCTGTACTTGATCGCCGTGCTCCGAATGATATCCACTCATTACGACATCATATCGTCGGCTTACGAGGATCTGGAATTCGTCGTGGCCGTCACCGAAAACGGTGAGTCTACGGGGGGTGGGGGGGGAGCCGGTCATTTCACGTTTTTTTTTTCCTTTTTCTTCTTCGGGTGTACCGCCTGCAATCGGATTTTTTCCATATATTACGGGCGTCGACACAAACAGTATAATAAATCAAACTAAAATATCACAAATATTATGATTACCTGTGAGCACAAACAATCGATGCATATAAAAAAAAAACTCGAAATTTATTATTTCAGCGGGAACTGGGTTTAAAAGTAAGGGGTGCGCGACCGCAAAAAAGTTTTCCGTATTACCTATATTATACGTTTAGATTCGACAATCGAGATGCTTTTTATTCTATGTATATTAATTAATCGTAAAAAAAGTGATTTTGATACGTTGTCGTCGGCCGCCATGTTTTAATTTAAATTCGTGGCCCGAAAACCTTCATTCACACGCGGACGAACTGATCGTCAACGTTATTTATTGTAACAGTAACAAATTCCTTATTGATTTGTAATAATAATCAACCGTCAATGATATAGCATAACATCAAGACGTAAAATAGTTAAACTGGGTCAAACGTACAAACGTAAAATTTTTAGAACTATTAGAAGAGGCCAAGTCCCCGAAAGCCTCTCTCGGTATTTGTTGTGACTTCGTCAATGATTTCGTTTCTAAAACTAACTACGTTATTATTATCACTTTGACGAATGTGTTTATCACTGTACTAACCGGATTCGCGAAAATGTCTCATCGGTGAGTAGTAAAAGTCGTTCAACCAAATGCGTATGAAATGAGAAAAGATTTATATCGTTATGACGTAGATAATATCTTATAATATATTTTATTGCATTGAATATTGCGATTAATTACTCGAAACTTTATTATTTTCAGGTATCAGATTAAACGAAAATATTGAAGAAGAATTGCGATCGATTACATTAGACTCTCAAAAACTTTACAAGTAAATATGATTTTCGTATAACGTTTAAATACAAACACTATAAACTATAAAGGGAGTAACCATGAATAATTTTTAAAAAATAAATTTTAATAACCTATTTCAAATTGATTTATTCCTTTCGAAAAAATAAAAATGTCAAGTCTAAGGACCCATTATAATTATGACTATAGTTTATTAAGCAATATTTTAACGACATTTATAAATTATCTAATTATCGTTAACGTTTTGTATAAGTACCTGGGTAAAACGAAGAATGTATTGATTTCACCATCTCGTGTAAAATTTGTATTTATTTTTCTCTGATGTCTTTAATCATTGTTTTGACTTGTGACTTGGTTCAAAGCATCAACATTTTGGATGATTCTGGTAGCAAATTTTATCTGGTCCGGTGCATCTAAAATAAAATTGGTGTTATTTAAGTGTGGAATTGATTTAAATATTGCGCGTTTCTCATTAAATTTCTCAAGCTTATTCTAATAAATATAATATACATTTTCCTATGACTAATCTAACTTTTGGACATATCTTTATGATGCTCACATTAGTCACGTTGTATTTTGCAACTTTCTGCAGTACAAAAATGTTATTTCACGAGTTCTACGATAATACACGTTTGGGTTACAGCCATACACTAGCTAATATTAATTCATTAAACGGTGGTTTATTACAGATATTTGAAAAAAATTTACGAGATTTCGCGGCCAATAGCGTTAATCTATATAATCGTAGATGCAGTCGGAATGATAACTATGCCCTATTGCATGGTGTTGGTAAGATCAAATAATGAACGGGGAAACGTTTTCGATTCGTATGCGATTTATTATATACTTCCACAGTCAAATTATAAACCGGGTTCGGAACTTCATGCACTTGCATGTTTTTAAAGAACTTCATATTCAAATTTCGATTGGATAAAAATTAGTTTCATGATAATACACATATGATACATATTTATCATCTGCAAAAATTATAAAAAAAAACATGTTACGTACATTTTTACATACTTTAGTACTTTACTAAATGTACTTATATGATTTTGCGTGATTTAAGATTATACTCAAATTATGTTTATAAATTATCAACACACGTGTTTTCAATACCTATTACACAACTGTAATTCAAATAATAAAACAAAGAGCTACCGGTAATCACGCACTGCCTTGTCGTCTGTATTTTTAGTCGTAACTTTATAAGTATTATACCTATATACCTACCTATCGTCTACCGAGTATTGATTATAAACTTTTTATTATGTCCGGTCTTATTTGATATTTTGTCAAAATAATTATTTTCGCTAACTACACAACTGCATTGTTTTATCAATATTTAATTTTCAATAAACATAAATGACAAATTTGCCATCAAAAAAATATATTTTTACAAATTTCGAATAATTTGGTATTGTTAAAGTTTATTCGTGTGCAAAATTACATGTAATATAAAAAAAAATAATAATTATGTATAAAAATAGGGTATACTTAGACGAATTTAAACTTTTTCCAGTGCATACACGTGTACGTATTTCTTTGTTTTTAGCGCATTAAGTTCCGAGCCGCGAATTTATTATTAATAACTGACCGTTTTAAACCTTCATTGATAGACACACAATAATTTTATTTTAACAAACGGATTTTGCAGTGTTACATAAAACACGGGTCGATTTTCAATTCAGACGTTTTGACTTTTGCGTGGACGGTAGTCGTGGCCGGAATTCAATCGTATATTTACTGTAGTCTATTTCAAAACGTAACCGAAAAAGTAAAAATAAAACGTGTCGCTGAGTATCGCATGTAATATATGTATTTTAACGTTGAATATTTTTAATTTTTTTCCAGAAAGAAGCGTTGAGTTTTGGATTGTACTGTTCTGACTGGACGTGGTCAGACGTTCAAGTCAAAAAACAAATATTGTCGATGATGCGATTGAACGACTCAAATAACTTGAAAATGAAAGCGACTCCGATGAAACTCATTGACTTGCCTATGCTTGCGACTGTACGTGTGTTTAAACCAATACATCCAATAATAATTAACGCGTAGTATTTTAATTTTCAGTTGGTAAAAACGTCGTACAATGTAACCTCCGTATTGATCAACTCCAATATTAACAAAATAAAGCAATCGTTGTGAGGTCGCTCAAATGTTTTATCGCGGTATATTTTGTGTGCCATTTTAAATAAGCTTTAAGAAACGTTTTATCGTAATATAGGTTGGTACTAGGTACTAATATTGCATATTTTAATTCACGACATATTATTATGAAATGTATACGTCGATTTCAATAGACTTAATTTTCACGATGAAAATTCGATGAGATCGCAATATTATTACCACAATTACAGAATAAGATACGAATTTATACGAATGAATTAATAATTATAATAATATTAATAATAATCAATAAGTATCAATTGTGTGCACCATTATTGTTATGATAATTTGATTTATTCATCGAAGAATACATTAACATTTTTATGTTTTTGTTTTTAGACTCGAATATTTCTATTATGTGTTTGTGATTTATTAGACGCCTACCTATGTTACGAAACAAGGTTGTAATGTATCGAAATTTATTGAAAACATTGTTTAACTGAAAAATGTCAAAAATGTATCTATATAATTCAGAACCAGGCACTATTTTATTGGTGCACACAGATCGTCACTTTAAATAAATTTTGTCGACAGTTCATATGGTAATGACTAATGAGTAATGAGTAATGATAAAAACGCGATTGATTTGACAACGTCACTAAAGCAGTGGTGGAATTACATATAGCCATACATTATATAAAGCCGATAAAGGCGTGATTTCACGCGGGTAAGAGGCCTCCAATGATTTAACTTAGATGAATATTACAATTGAAAAAATTAAAAACTTCATAAAAAAATTAATTTTAGTTTTTAGTATTTGTTTCAGTACCATTGCATAATAATTAGTAATGGAAGTTCAGAATAATAATAATCAAGCATGATCAATTAGTTATTAGATCTTAACTTAGTATGATATGAAGGTAGGTAAGTATTATGCATTTATTCGATAAAATATTTGAGAAAAAACAAAGGAGGTATAACCTATACTAATGCAGAATAATTTTATCGCGTAAATAAGACGTTATTAAATGTAAAAAAAAACGATTTATGTGTCAAAAAAGAACAATAAACAAACATAGTTTTAGAAGAAAACGATCGAAACCGAACAATCACTATGGAAATGCAGACCTATTAGATGGAATAAGGGCAGTAGATGATTCAACATTAGTCGAAGACATGTAAAAGTTCCTCAAGTACACAAATAATGTAAATGATAGGATAATATAGGTATAATATGTTGACGTATATTTAATTTTAAAGGAGTTTATATGAAGTCGACCGTGCTCAAATGGAAATGGAAGTGAACACAAGGCTGAAAATGCGAACACGTTTTTAATCAAATAAGAGATTAACTACAGACTACAGTGTACCTGTTTTAAAACTGTAAAATAACTTGTATTTACTTGTTTTTACTGGTAATTAGGTACTAGTTATAAATAAATAATGAATAATAATAAGACTAAATTAAAAAAAAACGAATAAAACAATACAAATTAATTGGTATTCTTTAAATTGTATTCTTCAACTTAAAATTTACTTTCTAATCTATTTATTACATATATATTTTTCTTTTTTGTACGTAAAATTACCTTTTGATAAGTATTCTTGCTCTACGATAAGAGGTATTACCTCAGTGTAGAGCAATGCTATTAATAACCATATATCAATTTAAAAAATTTGTGCACATTTCTACTAATAGCAATAAACAAAATTATTATTATTATTATTATTTTTGATTTAATTTAATTGATTAATAGATATTTAAAAAAAAAAAATGAGTTTGATGGATATGTTTACGAATTATTACGACGGCAATAAAAAAAATAAATAGAGGTTTATCTTATATCATTATAATTAGGCACCTACTAATAACACTGATCTGTTCGAGTATTGTGTTTCTGTTGCGAAAATCACGATTTTATAGGGTAGCAAAAATATGATTTTGAATGAAAAAAAGGCCGGTTTGGCGGTCGCTACCCTCTGTCGGCGCCTATGACCTTGAAGGGTATCAGGCTCCTGGTCTCGGAGAAAAATATCACGAAGTATTTTTAATTATGTTAAAACAGTCTTTATTAAATTATATAAGTGATCGCGTCCAAAAATGTGTATCGCGCGGTATGTCCTAAAACATAATGATCCACACTTTGCGCGACTCGCCGGCGGCAACCGCCGTTGCCGCCGGCCCCACCGGTCTCTCGGACGCGTTATCGCGGACGTCGAGTAGGCCGCCGCGGTCGTGGTAATTACGACCGCGACAACCTACCCCACTACCTCTATCTATTATAGACTGTTAAAGTGTAAATTAATATAATCGGTACTACTTACGGTCGTCGGTGGGTCGCTGTTGAGGTGCGGCGTTCGCATTGGCTTGTGAAATAAAGTTAGTAGTGACTGACACAAAATTCACTCGATAAAAACAATTTAAATCAAAATCACGATTGAAAGTTTGATTAGTCTCGTCGACGAGATAAATAATTATCGTTAACATTATCGACTGTTACGGAGAAAAACAAAAACTGCGACGTTAAAAAAACCCGAGAAGAACTATCCGAACCGCTGCACTGTCGACGCTAAACTGGTCGTCTGCATCGGTAAACATCTGTTGCACTTTCGCGCGTCACTCGACCGTCGGGTCGCGCGCGCAGGTCGACTGCCATTGGTCGGGTGGCGCGAGCAGCTCTTGGCTTTCAATTAGCCTTGTCATCCGCGCGGTATTGGAATGACGTGAACTTTCACGCATACACGCTCGTAATTATTACAATTACTATTGTTATATAATTGTGTATTGATAACGAAACTCTTTCTCATATTATTATATTTATATATAACTAGCTGAATAACCCGGCTTCGCCCTTGAACAGTTTTTCCCGGTATGAGGGAAACGTTCACGTACTCGGACGCTCTCGTACTCGGACGCTCCCGTACTCGAACGCTCGCGTTTATTAAACCATAGCTGAATAGCCCGGCTTCGCCCGTGTGCAGTATAACTTATTATTTTATCAGTTTTTTTTTTTCATTTTTACCCCTTTTAACCCCCTTAGGGGTAGAATTTTGAAAAATCCTTTCTCAGCGGGTGTCTATACCACGAAACAAAACTACCGTCCAAACGTCATACTTATAGCTCGGCGGTTCCGGCCAGGCGAATTTTTCTAGTTTCACCCCTTTTACCCGTTTTAACCCCCTTAGGGATCGAATTTCGGAAAATCCTTTCTTAGTGCGCGCCAAGGAACCTCTGTAGAAAATTTCAAGTCTCTAGACCCGGCGGTTTGGTCTGGGCATTGATGAGTGAATCGGAGCGGTCTCTTTTATATATATAGATAGATAATTAATAATAATAGATGGTAGATAAATAATTAGGGTACCTGTATTGTTGTTGATCTGTTCGATTGTTAAACGTTTCTGGTGCAAAAATCATAGGGTAGCAAAAATATGATTTCACTACCTCATGAAAAAAGGTGGGATAGCGGAAGCTACCCTTCGCTACCCCTTATGGGTTTGTTGTTGTGTTGGTAAACCAATTAAAACTGAAAAAACTTTAAAATTTAAATCATTAGTCATTAGTCATTAACAGTCTACAGACTATGGATTGCGATTTATTTTTACTGAGCAGGCATAATATGTATGAGATTAATTTTCTTGGGAGGAAATTTGTTTTTATACACCCTACAAAAACATAAAACTTTTTACGAACAAATGTGTGTAAATGAATAAATGAAAGAGGTATAGAGTTTGCAAGAAGCTTTGAGCTTCCTATAAAAGTTTGCTTAGTTTTAGGCTTTAGGAATGTTCCTTAATTTTTAGTGAATATAATCCCCTTCGAAATTGTTCCCACTTTAACCGCTGAGGGCGGTTAAATGCTGAGAGCATGAGGTTTCATGAATCGGACGAATTTACATCTGGGGTGTAATATGTTTTTCGAGGCGAAGAATATGATGCACTTGGTTGTTGCGAATCCTCGACATTTTCACTGGAAGATCCTTAAACACACCCTCGTCTTACTGTCACAAAATGATACACTTTGGCAGTAATTTTTTGTGTCTGCTTAAAATTATTTTCTAAGACTTTATCATTTGAAGTAGCCAAATATTTGAAATAATTGTACACATTAAAAATAAATTTTTTGTTTGACTTCGAGTGTCATTATTTTTAACAGACATTATACAGAGTATTGACTCTATAAGTAGATCTGAATTCGTGGTAAACTGTGATGAGAAGTGTCGGACTCTCGACCTTATTTTATCAAACCTCGTATCACATAAACACGAATCGCTGTGATAATAAATATTCTTCGCGAAAACTGATTAAGTGATAAAAACACAATTTAATTCATTAGTGAAAGTGTCATGAATTATAGTTTAATTTTGTTAAGTAATATCTCATAAGAACCATTTCAGTTTATTTATGTAGATTCGTTATTTTAAATCATGTCTTGGCTCAAGGACTTGGCTGGCAAAGCGGAACATTATCTGGAAAAAATCGATCAGAATACTGCGGTAGTTTTACAAAACCAAAAAGAAAAACCATTAAAAGATGTTTTCATGTACGTACTTTTTCTTTTTTTATAAACCTAAATGTGTAGTCATGTTCACTCTGTGTATCTTAGCTAAGTAATGTTAATTTTATACTATTTTTCTTCCAAAGAACGCCAAATGACAATGTGACAATGACAAATGTTGTGGAAAATGTGTCAATTGAAATCGAAAGTAAACCCTTATCGTCGGTCCCTAGTTCACCTGGGACAAAGTCACTACTCAAAAAACCCAAAAATGATTCTCGAATTTCTGATGAACATTTATTGCAGTATTTAAACAGCCATGATTCTTCCATTCAGTCTCAGGTTGGTCACAATTGTGTTTTATTTTACTATTATTTGATTCCTAACGGCGTCTATATTTTATCTAGTATGATGTTCAACACACTTCTATTGATAATTCAATCGATCCAATATCTATTCCGCTGACAGAGGAAAACCATATGCTGAAAAATGAAATAAGAACGTTGAATAATGAGATGTCATTGATGCAATATAAATTGAAAACAGCAGATAAGGGTAAGTGATTTTTGAGGTTTATCTTCTTGCTATTCAAACAATTAAGTTATTTATTTTTTTACTTTTGTTTCTATGTTCGTAGATATTAGTCAAATATCAATGGAGCTTGAAGTAAATAAAAGACATTCTGCTAATCTGGAAAAAGAATTACAAGAAGCCCAAGTTCAATTACGAAATGCTCAAGATGTAATGTTCCGTTTAAAAGAGAAATCTAAAGCTAGAAATTCAATAGCTGAAGAAAATTGTTTTGTTTCCGACGGTAATTTAGTACATGAAAATCAAATGCTGCAAAAAGAAGTATCTACTTTGCTAAAAAAGTAAATTTTTGTGAATCTAAATCAGTAATATTTCATCTTTGCACGCTAAAATTTCTTAACATTGTCCAGGATTGAAGTGGAAGAATTGAAAAAAAATGATTTAATCGCAGAAAAATTAAACTTGGAAATGGCACTCAATAATATACAGTTTGAGAGTAAAAACTCTGTGAAAAAAGAACAATTGTCAAATCTATCTAGTGAATGTAATACAATAACTACTCTCACTAAAACGAATTTAAACAATGTAGCCCAAACATTAAAAGAATGTTTGAACGATTTAGAAATGATCAATGTGACACCTTTCACTGACCAAGGGTGATTTATTTATTTTCTTTAATTAATAATATTAAATACTAATTATTTTAATTATTAAAGGGTTCAGAGTTCCTCAGAATTGAATTGTTCAGAAATTTTGACCAAATTGAATGTCATGAAGAGCAATTTACTGTCTATCGATTGCGGGTTACAAAAGTCTTTGCACGATCTGAGTGGTTTTAAAGAACTACTAGCAAATATCGATTCCGATTCTTTAATGGAAAGTACTTGTAATAATCACTCGGATATGGCTGGTCAAGGAGTTATTAATGAACAAATGTTATCACTTAAAAAGACAGTAGCATTTAAGCAAGCCGAATTAGAACAAGTATTAGCTGAGAAAAATTCAATGGCTATAAGAGTCGAAAGCTTAGAGGTATTGATTAAATAATTTTCGTGTTAATAATTTGTAATCTTATAAACCGTTTTTTTTTTTAAATAATTCCAGTCAAGATTGAAGAAAGAAACAAATATATTAATCAATGTTAACGATACAGACGATGGTAAGTATTCTCCGGCTAATGATTATGATTTTTATTGTATTATTTTATGTTTCTGATTCATTTTGTATGTCATAGCAAAAGCCAAAGTGCCTCATTTCATGTTAGAAAATGCTTTCGACACTAGTGTAGCTAGAAGAGTGAAACGTGCCTATACTAGCCTTGACTCGTTTGGTTTACGTACCGGAATGTATTTACGGCGATATCCATTACTAAGAACTATATTATTTCTTTATGTGGTGAGTATTTCTTGTTAAATACTATTCAGTTTTCACGTTTGTTTTATTCCGATGATATTAAATATTGTTTATACATCACCAAATTAGCATATCTTTTTTTTCTAATAACACAATTCACAAAATTCTCATTATGGTTTATTTTCTTTTCATTATAATATTTATAGTAGTTTTAGCGGGTATTTCTATTATCATTCAGTATTGTAAATTGTAGATTAAAAATAACCGTCAGTACTCATTTAAAATGGTGCCAAAATTCACTTAAAACGCTTAAAAAACTCATTAAAAATACTCCGACAACCTAAATTGTTTTACTTATTGTTTTGTTTACAAATGTTTTTAATAACTGAAAAATTTGCTCTTCATTAAAATCAATAAAATGTAATTTTTGAAAATTATATACTATTTAATATTCATTTCCATTCGTTCTCTTTTTTCAACAATGAAATGAATGAAAACATTGAAAATTTTTAAAATGTTGGTGATTTTAGCATATTTTAATTGATTACAAGTATAAAAGTGTAATTCAAAAGAAAATAATAACCTTTTTACTGATTTTCAGGTGATTCTTCATTTGTGGGTGATGTTGATACTGTTCTCATATACTCCAGAGTCCAATTAAATTTCCAATTTTATTTCACTATTTCTAATCGGCGCCGTTAAATTGTCACTAATCAAATATCCATGAATTAGACATGAAATTCATATTATATTGTTACTATTTTATACATATATACATTTTGTTTTTATTTTGTAAAATCATTTACCTTTTAGTTCTTATGTCAAGGAACAGTTTTTATTAATTGATTTATTTTGTTTACAATATATTTATACTTAAAACAATATACTTAGCTTTATAATACTAAATCAGTAATTCCCATATCCAATTATACAATAAAATAAATAAAAAAAAAATAATAAAAATAATAATACAAATAATGATATCGTTTCAAGTAAAGTTATATCATGAAATATTACACAAATAAACGAAGTAACGTTATACATAACTTACAGTTGTGCGATATTACTTATTTCATGGGCCATAAGTACTTATGTTTAATGTAACAAACCTCTTGAATTACAAATCAAAACAGTAGACATTCTTTACAAGTCTCGAGCAAATATTTTGCCGTACAAAAAGATGAATACTATTGGAAACTTAAATTTTTCGGATGATATGCAAAACAAAAACAGACGTATGATTGTCTAAAACTATGTGATTTTCCATATGCATATCATATATCTTTCTTAATGGCTCATTTTGATTGTCATTCAACGTTCTTACTAGATGTCACATTAATATAACATAATACAATTGATTTTCTTTGTTAGGCACTGACGAGTATAATACAATTTTAATGCTTAAAAAATAAAAAACCGTTTTTACTCAAAAAAACACATTGTCACGATTTAATAACTAAGTACAAAAAAAACTCTTCAGACATCTAATGAACAACTGTGTACGATATTAGCATAATTTTTTTTTATTATTATTATTATTTCATAATAATAATAATCTAACATTAAAAAGTAATAAAATTAAAAATTAAATAATTTAACAAACTAATGTTACAAAATATTTAGAATATTCATATCAATCGTTAATACACGTGGTGAGTGTATTTATTTAAACCTATACTCGTCTTATGTAGAATTATTTTAACTAACAATAAAAAAATAAAAATGAAATATTGTGCGACAAAATAGGGAATTAAATTGTTTCCCCCCGACACCATCACACAATTCACAATGTTCACTTATTATATAAAATGGACTTGGCTCGGAAATTCCAACATACTGTACCATTATTGCATAAAAAGAAATTATAAATCTTTGGATATTATTTCAATATTCACAACCATTTTTTTTTCTTTTCTTTTTTTCATCTAAAAATTTAATAATAATTATTAGACAACTCTGGTGAAAACATTTCCTAGAATTTAAAAACGTTTACTGTAGTACACCGTAGAAAATCCTAACAGATAAATGCTCATTGGTATAGTACGAGTATATATATATATATATTTAAATATATAATATTATTTACTACCTATGTTATTTAGTTTAGATTAGGAATACAAATTAAATTAATCGATAGTTTTGTTCGTTGTATAAATATCACTGGTATAACAGGCGTTGCTTGGCGAGATTTTGTTACCCGTTACGTTATGAAACATTTTAGAACTTAACATTGCTGATGACATGAGACGATAGACTAATAATAATAATGATGACAATAATAATAACTTTATGAGAATGAGAAACGAAACATTAAAAATTAACTTAATATACAATTGTCCTAAAATTTTTGGCTTATGCACTTATTATAACGTAAACCCGTGTGTGCTTAGATGTAACATGCAAAACTGCAAAGTCTCGTCCATCGTTCTATTTTGAAACGGATTCTTCATTAGATTTTTTTTTATCCTTCTGAACCTCCATAACCCTCTTGTGCAACGCTGACATTTTGTCCTCCAATATTTGATTATTTTGAAACAATATCAACGTCTGAATGGTGACCCACAACAGGGCAGTTCTTTTGCGGATCACTTCCAGGTGTTCTTCCGTTACAACCGAGTCATCCGTCGACAAATTTTCTAATAGCCTCCTCATGTCGAGCTGTATAACAAACAAAACTTACAATTATTAGGGCGTTATTATCAATTAAACATACAATATAAACGTATGTAATTCATTTAAAAGTCAATCATTCAATTTAATTTTCAATATTGTATTAAAATAAACTTTCAAGTTTGTTCAAAACCTTCAAATAATATATTATTGATATATGCTCATAGATCATGTCAACAGCTAGGTGTGCCGTGGCACGACCCTTTGGACATTAACTTTTTAAATCAAAATTATTATTTCCAAGAATTCATTTTATCATTAATTGCTATCTTAATACTGTGCTTTTATGAGTAACAGTTGTACTATTATTTATTAGAAACAAGGTTTTAAGAATTATTAAGATCTCAAATGTGGTACAAATAATGAAAAATGACAAATACAATTCATAATATTTTGATGTTTTGTTGTATTGTAATAAACCCACTTATTTTTCACTGACTAATTATTATTATCTAAATAAATTTATAGTTTATACTTATGTTTGTTTTTTATTTTTTAATTTAAAGTTTTGTGAAAAGTAATCCATATTTTGTGCCGTGCCTGTCTTTTCTTTTTGGTACCATGATCAATAATGATTATAAAATTTCTATTAAGTAATAGTCAATACGATTTTCTTAATTTATAGATATTTTGCAATAGATTGTATTGATAGGGAAAAACAAGGAATCTAGCACCATTGTAGAGTTGGCTTTCCATATTATTATTCTTTTATAGGTGAACATTTACTTTATGACACATCCCGGGCATATAAATACCTTTACATGCTTATGATTACTGAATAATTTTAAATAATAGTCAATATTAATATATGTGTTAGAAAATAGCAGCAATTGAACTACAACAATGTAATTTAATTTAATTTAAAAAAATCAACTTTTATGTTTGTAATTTTAACTTGTAAAATATTCATTTTCACACGCCTACAAATTATTTGTATTTAATTTTTTTTTACCTTTGGTGTTTTTGTATAGGCAATATTTCTTTTGCGGTTACACATTGGATTACGATTTCTTAGGTATTGGCTCCATTGGTGGTTAGTTCGAACGTCTGAAAAAATACAAGAAGTACTTATAAATTAGTGTATAATAATAATTATATATAATTTAAACAATATATTTATAATCATAATATATAACTTCATTTTAGAAGTGTTTATTAATATAAATCAATTCACAGATTATTGCATGACTTTTGGAACCTGAATGATTCTTGGCGATGACTGATATTCATATTATTATAAAACTTAACAAACCTTATAGGTCATTCACTATATCTATCAAAAAACAAATGATTTAATTTGTTCTTTGTATCTATTATATTATTAGCACTAAGATAAGTATACTATGAATACGATACAAATTTACTACTCTGTAGTATATATGCCATATTTTTAGTAAAAATGAAAATAGTTTAAGGTTACCCTGTGTAATACAAATTTTCCTAAAACACAAAAATGAAAGCGACTTGGTGGTAAAATTTATTATTATTTCCAAGTTTTTTTTTTTATTTATTACTCAAGTATAGAAAAACTACTGATAAAATCGAAAATAACTATTCAAAATAACACAACCTAACCTGTACTCAAATTTCAATCTAAAAAGTTGCTACACAAAACATTTGACACAAACTTGTTGATTAATCTGTATTATTCAAAATTGTAATGTAATATCATTATATTATAATATAACAATAAACGTATGTCTTGCCTCTCTCACATCTAAAATTATTCAATAATCACTAACTAAATTAGACCTATTTGAATAATTTTTTTTGATCCAAATGAACATATTAATAATATACTACATACACTAAAATATATCACTATATATAGTATATTGGAAAATATATTGAATATACTATGAAATTAAATCCTGTCTTCCAACGTATGAATAAAATCCAAAAATTGTACTTTCCATAGTCGAAATAGTAGAAAATATTACTTTTTCAATCTAAGAACGAGTATTTAAACTATGCATTTTTACTTAAAAACTAAGCTATCTAAAGTATATCAATATTTGTATGCAATAAACTTTATGGTTATTATTTAAATAAACATTACTCATTCGATTATTTATTTTTAGTATTTGACCTCATACATACAATTAGAAATATTATTTTATTTTTTTTTACTATAAAAAGGTTTTGTTGAGTAATTCTTAAATAACTGTTCTTCGTGTTTAGAATACTTCACTAAAAATCATATTTTAAAATTCAATAATTAAAGGGCTGCTTAGAGCTTAGACAATAAATATTTACCTACATTTTCCAACGCTGAGATATTCGGTTAACTTGATTTGAATTAATATGTTCATAGTATTTTTTACCTATTACCAGAATATAATTATAAATTGTTAAAAAATAATATTTAGATCTAGTTTTTATTCCTAGATACATACTTAACAAAACACTTTCCCAAAATCCATACATTCCAAACAATGTTATTTATTCATAAATATATACAAATGAAACATAATTATTGAACACGATCGGTTTAGTGAGGTAAATTTAATTATATTTTGTGTATAATACACAAATATATAGTGAATATTTTTAAATTTTGCTATTCTGCCAAAAGACAAAAAAATCCGACTCTCGAGGCCTACATTTGGGATAAATTTAAATAACCTTAAAATGTAAATGAATTCGTTAGGTAATTTTAGTTGATCTGAAACAATGCAAATACCTTTATTGTTTAATATACGCCAATAAGTGTAGTTCAGTTTTTTACTAATAAGTAGGCAGTAGATAGTAATAGTACCTACTACTAAATAGTCAACTATACAATAGAAATATATTTTCAAATTTGCATTATAGTTATTAAATTATACACAATAATTTACTGCTTCTTAAGTATGTATGTACTTGTAAGATATAATAAACTGTCAAAAAATTATTTACATAATCTATTTTGAGGGATTATAAGAGTGTAGTTTTAACGAAGAAAATCGTGTTATAACTGTTACATGAATGATTTTCCATGTGAAACCAGTTCAATTTTCAATTTTTAACAGTAGTATGACTAGTGTGTAACTGTAAAGTATAATAAAGGATTATTTTTCATTATAATCATCTGGATCTACGTAATTTTTTAATAATAGTTAAAACTGCTATAAAAGTATAAATTAATATTTTTTAATCTAAAATAAATAAAGATCCCAATTTAAAATATTTTAATTAATTCATAAATCGACAATAAATTAACAAAAATTCATCGTATTATTGAAATCTTTTAAAAGTTGAAAACAAAGCATGAATAAAAATTAAAACACTTTTTGTACAGTAAATAAAATATTTAATAGAAATCAAAAAATTTTTAGCGCGTAAAATGTGTGTAATATAAAAGATAAAACGTTAATATTATTAAATTTATATGTTATAAATTATAATTCAGGGATGCGTGACTGACGGCATGCGGGCCGCACCTGGCTCGCTTAGTTTTATGTGGCCAATCCTGCCTTATAAAGTTTTAGAATTCAATTATCAGATGTCTCAAGAAAAAAAAATATAAAACTTTTTTGAGAAAATTATAGCTGTATTAATTTATTTCATAGGTCGTAGAATACAGGTAGGTAGGTATTAATTTGTATTTACTACCTACATCGAATGTCTCATTATTTACTCTTATTTACTTTGAATATTAAAATTTTCAGAATTTTTATCAATTTCCAAGTTATTATATTTAAAAAAACAACAACAAAATATACGTAAAATAAATAGTAAAATTTATAATTTAGTAGTTTACATAAATAGATCTATCCAGGCGCGGATCCAAGAAGATTTAACTCCTCCCCTCGTAGTGTTATTTCTACATTATATTAATAACAATTTAATAGATATTTAAGACATCTAAATATATTATATGAATAAATACAGTGCTAATTTATTATTATATACTGTATCTATCAATATTAAATTTTAAGAAAAAAACTCCCTTTTTATAAAACAATTTATAATAAACTTAAACTACTTAGGTATTGATGAAGTATTTTATTAGAGCTCATAATTCTCATAAAAATACTTATTTAAAATTTTAAGAGCATGGTTTGAGGATCAATTACTCGAGTCGATAGAATAAATAATGAACACAAAAGAATTCGTACATATAATAAGACGGCCAACAATAGACGTCTAACAATATTCGTACATAATCAACACTATAACGATACAAAGGTACATCAACCAATAGAAATATGAAATTATTTTCTCTTTCAGTTTTAATCATAAAATGTTATCAATTTTTATCATGTTGCATAAGTAACTGTTAAATGTTCTATTGTTAAATAATAATAATAATTAAGTTATACCTATAGGTAGGTAATATATTACTATAATATATTATTATATATTGATATAGGTGTGATAATGTTTATTTATCAATTTTTATTAGTATTTTTACCAGTATTTTTACGACTTACTGAGTTAAGAAATCACTAAAAATATTATAATCTATTGAAATAGAAGCTGAAATATCCTCCCTCTTTCACCCAAAATCGTTTTTCAAAAGCAATGGTATATACATCTCGAATTTATAAGAACAATTCACCAATATCAATCACTCATCCCCTAAAATATCTCATCTGAGTCGTATACCTCATATAACCTTATACCTTATTCATCAATTTTATAAATAAAACATATTAGTACATTAAATTATTTAATATTTATAAATTACAACTTATTCTCATGAAAAGTATTATGGATTGAACAATAATATAGTATAGACGTATAGTACGAAAATGTATTATTCTTTTAGTTTAAACGCATTGTGTTTATTACAAAGGAAATATTTACAAATAAAATTTGTCGATTCTTGAGATAAAACCACATTTAGTGTCTAGACAGAACTTCAACAAGTTTTTAAAATTTTAATACGATTATTACTTAATCATAAAATTCCGTGCTTAGTAAAATATATTTAATGTAGTTATCGCGCGATTCTCTGTTGGCTTTTCAGTCTAATTTTACTATGCAAATTTTAAATTATAAAAAATTTAAAAGTAGGCATACTTAAGTATACAATTACACGAAGTAATAAAGTACGTAAATGCACTTGATCATGTTATATATTTTAAGTACTTGGGTATATAATTTATTTTATCGATAAAAGAAAATGTTTTAGTAAAATAAAAACTATTTTTTTAGATAATATTTAATTTTTTCAATTTTAATTGTTAACATTATTTTAATAGTTAATTAATTATATATACTTAAATATTATTATTTAGACCAAAGATTTAAACGTCAAAAGTAAAATAAACCAAGCTAGATGAGTTTTAGTTGAATTGTTAAAATTAATTATTAATTACTTATATAGAATTATTTTTAAAACATATACTACTTGTGTAAAGTTATACCTCATAGATTCGTATACACAGTTTTTTATTTATTTATTATTCATTTAATATTTGTAGATAAAAACTAATAAATAATAAACTAATAACCATTAACTTATCGATCAACAATAAACTACAGACGTGAAAATAAAAGATTAAATAAAAAAAAAAAAACTGAAACTTGTGTCATCAATTCCGTCATTCGGCACTTGAAACCACGAAATACTGTACTCGTACAATCCATCAACAAACATAAAATAAATTGATTCATAACGCCATACTTTCAGCCAAATTCTTCATTTCAAAGCACTCATCAAGCTCCTCTTTTGCAAAATGTAATTTAAGTCAATCTGGACCTACTTATAGATAAAAATAATGCCCAACAATCTTACCACATCAAATTTATATTCATTAAATACACGATAATACCAAATTTATACTTGCAATCAGTAAAGTAAAACATTTAAGTTATATTAAATGAATACTTGTCTAATAAAACTTTTATTTTTTAATTACTTCCCTAAACTGGGTATTTTAGAGTTATTATCCTATTTTATTTACACGATTATTTTTAAAAAAAAATTGTTTCATTATCGACTATTTAATATATTTTTTTATTTATACTTTATTAAACAAACAACAATTGTGTTTTAAAAACCTTTATGAAAACTTTATCGTGATTAATAATATTATCTACATACATAGGTACACACAAGTTATTAAGACAAAAACTATTTTAGATAAGAAATATCAGCCTTGGGCGTAAAATAATGAATAGACAATCAGGTATATTTCACACCCCATTCGCGATCCAAATTAGTATTATTTATAAACCATTGCTATACTTTTGGGCAGCATACAGCAAACATACATATAGTTACATATAGTTACAAAACGTAGGAATTTGTACGTCTAGTATTAAACTATTCTAATTTCTCAAATCATAACTCTTCAAGTTTTCTAATTTCAAACCATTTCTGGGTCACATTGGACCCGAGGTACGTATCCAATAATTCATTCAAAATACTTGGTAATATACTAATATAATATGTTTCATAAACTTTCAACCGAATTAAAATTCTTTAGTTTTGCGTATAAGTTCGCGTTAATATTAACAATGTAATAACACATTTTATTTTATTTTTAAACGAGACGACTTTCAAATAAATAATAATTAATATTATTTAATTAATATATATTAATTAATAGTCTATTGGATTATTCTGTACACATACATATTATTACATAAAGGCAACTGATATAAACCCCAGTACTTATTTTTACCTACATTTTGTATTATGTTGGTAAATTATTCCAAATGTTTTTGCAATGAATATAAAACTTCATATAGTATGTTCAATCATCGTAATTAAATAGTTTTTCATTTCCGGAACATAAATTTTCTTTAATGTTTCATAACAGTCAGAATATTAATTAATTAATAAATGTATACTTTATGAAGTGGGGGAAGGTGCGTATTGGGGATTTTATTATTCTTGTCACATCGTTATAATAAATCTTCGTGCGAGTTGAGACTATTGAACATCAGAACATATATCTATAAGAAATAAAGTAATGTACCTTCATATCAAAAACAGATCAATGAACTGTGTGAACTAAGAGAAATAAGAACATTAAGACCCCACAGCAAGCAATAGACTACGGAGTTACGAAATGTGATTTGCATAATAAAATGGAGATGGCGGTATAATATAATAGATATAGAAGATGCAATTTAATTGATGCAGTTAAACAATAATACTTAACATTCATAACATTGTTATTTTTAACTGTGAATTACAATGTTATCACAATCTACCTGTTAAAAACAAAACTAGGGCTTTTTAACAATCTTAGCAATAAAAAGTATAAATTTGTGAATACTGTAGATAGAGTAGTTACCTAGTTATTATTTTATTGTAACAACAACACGATTAGTGTAACTAATGAAACCCTTTTTCGGAGAGTTTTATCGTCATGCAAATGAATCTCTTAAGATAAACTAAAGATGATATAATAATTATGTAAATATTATTAAAAATACCTCAACCTAGAAAAAAAACAATAGCCAACGATAAAATACTATATGCATATAATATAATAATATATTATATTATATTATATTATAAAATATAATATAATATAATATCACATGCAAAATTTTATATAATTTTTTCATTATCTACGGTGTATTAATATGAACTCTTCGGAATAGACTTCTTGTTATTGAATTATTTATTTATAAAGGTACTCATAATATGATGTATAATTTATGAACTCAAAAAACAATAAAATATCTGAATAAAAGTTTTAAAAAAACTGATTATTTTTCAAAATCAGATATGATAAAACCAGAAAAGGGAGTTGTAGAAATAATGTAACGAGTTAAAATGATATTTGTTTATGAGATCGAATAAACATAATAGGAATATGTTAATATTATGAAATGAGGTGTTAGGTAAAAATGCAGTCGGTATATAATAGAGAAACGACTTCAAGCTGATTTCCGGGCAAAAACCCGAAATCTATGTAATTATCCATACATTTTTAAATCGTTTTCTAAATATTCAAAGCCTCTTCCAAAAAAAAAATTTAAAACTGGTTATGAATAGCGATCGGCGGCGGCGAAAATTATGGGCGAGCTAGGTGACTACCCAGGTTGCCAACATTAAAAATTATTTTACTTTGAATTATCTTATAATATGCAATAATAATAATCATCTACTCAATCCGTAATATTCATTTTTCTGTGTAGTTATGAAATTAAAAGCTTTTCTATACTTAAATTGTCAACGAGAAAATAACATTACTGATCTGCAATATTGATTTGAAATACAATGAATATAAAATGTCAACATGTTGCTAAGAAATCGATCGTTTTTTTTCTTAATACATAATATTACATCATCGTATCGCAGTATCCTGTGTTTATTGGTATTTTACACAACGTATTCATATAATTAATGGGGATTTTTAACAATTATTGATTTTCTTGAAGTAGATGGGCATGTAAATTATAATTAAAGTGCCTATAGGTATAATTAGGTATGCATTTGCAAGTTTGTCGAAAAATATACATTGGGACTTTAGTATTTAATTGTGGGGCCTCTATGCGAATAGCCTTTTTAATGCGGACCAGTGATATCCTTCAAAGGTCGTATAGGTGTATAACGTATGCGCGAATCAGTGACACGCGTCCGAAGTCTCCGCCAGTTGGCAACGTGCTGACGAAGCCTCCGAGAAAGAAGTGCATTACAAATTGAAAGTGCATACACGCTTTTCGCGTGTTATTAGAGCGGCCGCCGCTGTCAAAACACGACAACAACCGTGAACAGCCGCTCCGCCCGCCGCCGCGTAACAATTGCACGGATTTCGCAAGTCGTAGCGGTTCGGTGGAAGGAAGGGCGGCGGCGTGACGGAGGGGCACACGGGTTTGGTGACCGCGGCGGTTGCCACGTGCGACCTTCGTACCGCCGCCGCGCGGATTCCCCCGACAAAGAAAGGCGTGTCTCTGGCGCAAATCATCATTTAAAAATGAATATCTGCGCGTGTGCGTGCACGAGCGTGTAAATATATTTAATACGAGTATAATACTATGGGATACGCGTAATAAAAAAAAATAAAAAATTTAGAAATCATATTTACGAATGCGCGAGGTAAAAAATTACGCGACCCGGCGACGGAAAAACAAATCATAACGATGCACACGCCTATATAGGTAATAGGTATTAGGTACCGACGGAAAATTTCGGACGAATAGTCCGGGTCATACGTATTTTACAGCCGAGCGAATTGAGTCGACCAAAGGAAGGTTTCATAAGCACTGTATAGTGTACACAGGGACGTAATAATTACGGGTAGAGTCGACTGACTTACACGATTAAATTTGTTTTCAAAAATGAACGAGAAAACAACAGAAATATTCTTTTACATATAGGTCATCGTACTATATTTATCAATATCGTAGAAATCGAATTGTTTGTAATTTTTTTAATCGAATGTTTGAGGAATATCGCGTTTGTTTATACATAAACAAAATAATTTGTAGGTATTTAGAAACTGATTGAACTAATTATCAATTTGATAAGGTAATCCGATAAATGATGATAATCACCGTTTAATATGTGCTTTTGGTTTACGTATTATGTTCTTCCAGTCTGCCTTATTAAATGTATATCAAATTTTTAATTACAATATAAAATTAATTTTTATCAATCAAAGTTTAATGATAGAATATATTATGATGTAATTACAATTTTATCATATTTTTTATTTTTTTTTTACCGACTTTGAAATATGTTCATTGTTCACAGACTTTATGTCCCGCTATTATAAAACGAGATTGGCAGCGGCGAGCTCGTGATAAAAAATAACAAAATGGAATCATAAAGTACGACGACGTGGGTGACGTATATCAATATATTTCCACAAAAAAACCAGACGCGGACAAACTATACCTGCCGATGGTAATACAATTTTTGCAGCGGGAGAGGCGTAATGAGTCGCATGCACACGCACGTCGACGGCCCGGCGGAAAAAAGGAAAAAAAAAAAGGACCCTAGTAAGCGGGTGTGTGGGTGCGTGCGTCTATAAAAGCGGGGCGCCACGTGAAAGGGTTCGCTAAAGTCCACGTGTGTGCGTTTACAGACATTTTATATACGTAATATTATAATAATATGCGCGCTCGTGTTGCGGGTCGCGATGACGTCACGGCGGCGGCCCCTTCGGCACACGTGTCAATTGTGCTTTACGTATATATGTTATATTATGTATGTACTACGTATATAATATAATGTATATAACGTTTTTACACACGCAGCGTACTCGCGGAGTTTACCTCGGCAGTAATTCGCGCAATACACGACGCACGTGTACGAAAGTGTGCATGCGCGTGCGTACGTGTTTATTATGCAAACTCTAGTACTGTATACATGCCCCCCCACCATCCGCCCACGGTGTATTATATTATGTTGTTTTGCAAACGATTTTTTTTTTTTTTTGTCGCCAAGGCCCAAAAACGATACTATTATGGTATAGAAGAAAAAAAAAAAAAAAAAACCTTACACATCGTTTTCTCGACGAAGTTGGAACGAACATAATATTATTATAATAGAAAGAAAATATTAAAATAAAATGTTGCCTGCACGCGCGCGCATCGTTGGTTTGTGCACGTAGTTATAATACGCGTGTAGGTATAATATACGCGCACGCATACGTACGAAACCTTCTCGAGAAATAACGGCACGGCGGTCATTTTATTATTATTATTATTATTATTATTATTATTTATATTATTATTTTATAATACTTTTATAGTATAAAACGACTTTACACACGCAACGACCCGGATGTGTGCGCGCGCGCGCGCGCTTGAACCACACACACACACACGCACACAAAACACTTACATATACACACACAGTCACACACACAAACCCGCGCGTGTGGGGATCGTATTGCCGAAATTCAGTGACGTCACGACTTTGTGTTCCACGTGGGGCCACGTGTAGCGAGCGAAACGCATCCTCGGCCGGTCGAGGGGCCGTGGCCGGAGGGGAATGACTGATGGGCGCGATGGCCGGTTTTTCGCGAACACCGTGACGACGAGAAAAAAGAGGCGGTGACCTCCTTACAGTAGAAAAAAAAAAACACAATTCGTGCGCCGCGTGCCAGTGAACCTACTGCAGGATGTTTATTAATAAGTATATATACGTATATAATAATATAACGATATTATACGCACACACGCACACAGACACGGCCGCAGAGTGCGTGTATTAAATATTTCGTGTGGAAAAATGTGTGTATAAATTTTTTAGAAGAAGCCCGCGCGCGTCGTCAATATTTTGTTTACGAGTCATCCCACGAACCGCGATAGAACGAAATGATATGTGTTAAAGCTGAACGTTAATAATATCATAATTCGAACGCATTATTTGAACGGACGTCGTCAGAGCAAAAGGTTATTTAGATTTAATATATTATTATACAATTAAAACGAATACGCGTGTACTACTACGCGAATAGATTGCACACGTGTACTGTATTATAAATATAAAATAATGTGATGTGTTTCATAAAAAGTTATTCTGATAATACTATAATAGTGAGATAGACATTGCAGAACAACGTTTGCGATATTCACACAAAAATACGCCAACCACGATTCTATACACATGTATCAAACTATTTCCTGTGGATTTTGATTTATATAGTTACGTTGTAGCCAGGAGGGGATCTTTGTGATTAGGTATGAATCCACTCGTTTGGGAGAGCAGCATTTGAAGTACATTTTTAATGGTAAATATTACATTTTTACATGGTAAAATAGTATATTAAAGTGATACAAGTTCGTAGGTTGGATTAATAGGTACATGTCATTGTAATACGCAAATACTTAACTTTTAGACTTAAGTTAACCAGGACAGATCGCATCTATGTAAGCATAGATGTCATCATGTTTAAAATTTTAATTTTTCCAACCCTTAATAAATCGACTCCTATGGAACTTCAGTAGTCAACACTAACTATAGTTGAATAAAATTCTAAAAATGAGAGGCAACACAGTCCTTCTTTCATCCAAAAGATACATACAAGTTATGTACTCAAAAAAAGTTAATATTTGTATATAGAATAATAAAATGATAATACATAAAAAAAGGCAATTCAAATTTTCACATCACTTAAAATTCTGGGCAACAACCACAACAGAGGTTTATTAAGTTATCCCCTCATTGTGCCATTGAGGAGGTGTCTTTTAATATTTCAATCTTAAAATAAAAGTTAAGACGTTTTAAATATTTGGCGTTGAGAAAATGTCTAAACTACTTCTCTTTATGATGGTGATATTTCTTTATTAGAAAGAGCAATAGAAAAATGATACAAAGTTTTTGTAAGAAATTGTAAAATAGTAACCATATATTGCTAAAACTTTAAAATCTGGACGTATTATTTATAGTTACTATACTACAATGTAGATTGTATTAATGTATTTGTGATGAGTGATGACACTAAGTTTTATTGATTAAAAGGATTATAAAATAAAAATATTCAATTATTTGGCGCAACCCATAGTTGAACAATCTAACTAAATAAATCACTTAATTGTTTATAAGTCAAGAATAGTCTCAAGTGACATATTGGATTTTGAGGAGCCATCTAAGATTATAAAATGATTTTAGTAAATAATGTTATTATAAAGTTAAATTGTACTAGAACATAGAATGAATGATGTGTGTAGATTTGATAGGTAATATTTATTATAATTCTTTACAAAATTAATCCGTTTTGTAATAAATTTAATTTAAGTGAGTATGAAAAACCTCAGGAGTATGAATGAGGCTAATATTTAATATTAACAAATAGGTAAATATTATATTTATATATTATAGTGTAAAAGATAATGAGATTCCTTAAAAAACACCTGATTTTTTAAGTTGTATGTGAGAACGAAAAATAATTCTTCAAAATGAACTATAAAACAGCTGTTGGTAAAAAAAAAAGAGTTAAAAATAATCATGTGAAAAATGGAATTGTGTAGAAGCCCTTATAGTTCATTATTATTAACTGTTAAGAATTAACTATTTAAAAGAATTTAAGCCATGGAAATACTCAAGTTCTATTTCAGAATACTTAAACCTTAATGTAAAACAAAATTAATAATTCCATCTTTTATGTTTGCAAGTAAAAAAAATAAATAAATAAAACATACCTAATGAATAAATGTTTTAAGTTATAATAACATAACAGGATAAAAGTTGCGGAAAGAACATGTTTATTGCCCCTATCAGCCCGTATATAATACACAATTACTACAAGTATTAAAAAAACCGTCCCACATCGATCAATATTGAATATTGAACACAGGTGATAAAAAAGGTAGTTTTTTCTGTTTTATTTTAAAACTAAAAACTAACCAATAAATAACAAAAAACATTTATATTTATATATAATAATTATCCAACCGACAGAATACATTTCGAAGGAAATATTAAGAGCAATCTATATTTATTAAAAGATGTATTTTATCATAATATATGGACACCTTATAGTTATAGACCAGATATTATTGTTTTTCACTTGAAAATCGACTAGATTTGCTACTCAATGTTTTTGAATGAACACTATTGTATAATAGTATATGTATATTATTGTAAAAAACAAAAATTATAGGGCCCTCCCTTTAAAACGACACTAGGGCCTAATTTAGCCCAGTCGCGCCACTGAACGAACAGCGTACATTTTTACTAGTGTGGACCCAAGATACGTATAACATGTAGTTCCATCCACCGCGGATGTTATTTAAGCTGTGCCAAATCCACATTACCAACACTATAACGAAAGACTTTGCGATTCAGCGCGCGCGACAGGAGACGATCGGATAAATAAACATATGACTATAAGAGCGTACCTTATATTATAGACGACTTGGCGACGAACGCGCCGCGCCGCGCGTAATGGATTTTATCCGTACTCGTTATTCATATTACTCGGCGCCGAAATGAAACTCATTTCCGAAAATCGTATTGACGACAACGCGCGTTGTATAACAGCGGTTTAATAATAATTAATAATAATAATAAGTTTTGCATAACGCGTCGGTGAGTCGTACTTATTTATTACATCGATATAATATTATAATATATTATCACTAACCTCGGGCCGTCGTCGACTCCATTGACGACCGTTTTCATTCGGCGGGTGCGAAACATTTCACAACGTATTTCGTGCTAGTACACTCGAATAAAAACACCACGACGCGGGCAAAAGAACGCCGGAAAGATTATTTTACTACTCGCGCGAACCACGAAATTACCATGATACGTTTGTTTTTGGCGGACGGTAAAATTCACAGGGCCGTTTTGGCGAACGGCGGCGGCGCAGTACCGCGACGGAAAATACGGTAAACATCGAATATCGATAGTACGGTAGTTATTAAGCGACAAATAATTTGGTTCCACCCACGCGACCGCCGTGAGACGTGCGATTATTCGTCGATAATTACTATTACCATCGCCGCGAAATGAAATTCTGAAGTCGTGAAACGAGTTTCGATGGCGGTCGGCATTAAATTCTCGGACCCGTTCGGACAAACTCCATACATACGCGCGAACCGACGAAGACTGAAACAAAGGGAAGAAAATCCCAGCCTCCCCGCGTCGGCCGAGACGAACGGCCAATGACAAGTTACGAGAATTCATGGAAAGTCATTTTTTTTGTAACGGCCGTTTTCCGAAAACCATTACCGTGGTATCCGGAGTTCCGTTCGCGGCGCCCGACCGCGGCCACGCGGCCACACGGCCACGGCGGAACATTCACACTACACGCGCGTCGCGTTTGATATATTCGAAACGGAAAATTCAAAGTGCCGCGCGGATTCGCGCCGCCTGCAGTGCTGTGATTTCGCAGCTAAACTTCAAAACCAACACTGACTTTAGAAAACGTTTAGTTTCTTATGCTTCGTTTACACGTGACGAGCGCTCGGCCGAGCACTAATGTAGACCGAGTCGGCGCCTACGCGCCATTCTACTCGCTCGCTCTTTTTACTCGTCCGATTACCGGGTTCCTCCTTGAGTTTACAAGGGACAGTGCTCGGCCGATTACCCGTCACGTGTAAACGTACATTTATAATACATATATTGTGTGTGAATAGCGATTGCCGAATACTTATTACGAGCACGACTCAAAAAAATAATGTTTATGAATGAACACTATTGTATAATAGTATATTATTGTAAAAAACATCAATTATTATAGGGCCCTTCCTTCAAAACGACACTAGGGGTCCAATTTAGCCCAGTCGCGCCACTGAAAACGAGATCAATCCGATCCCGTCAGCGTCGATAATCTCACGGCGTAGACGTAATAATATTTATCAAAATCGAACTCACTCGGCCTCGAATTTATCTTATCGGTGGCGGACGTCTGTTGCAGGTTTTCCCGGAAAAACATACTTCCACATGGAACCGAAGCGGACGGCTGTACGTGCGTGGATTGGTCTTCGGAACATTCTATCGTCGGCG
The DNA here is from genome assembly GCA_948098885.1 of Drepanosiphum platanoidis. Taxonomy (NCBI): domain Eukaryota; kingdom Metazoa; phylum Arthropoda; class Insecta; order Hemiptera; family Aphididae; genus Drepanosiphum; species Drepanosiphum platanoidis. The sequence continues at coordinate 6,905,367 of OX402528.1, read as the reverse complement.
TCATCCTGAAAACGATTTGAATGTAACGGCGAAACGCAATGGTACGCACGAAACGCGCGCGCTAGAACGGCCGTTTTTTTTTTTTTTTTTATCAACAACCGCGACCAGAAGTCTAGAACGCGACGTTTCGGACGATACCGTAATCGAAGTCCAGTACCTACCGTGGATTAGAGAATAATTCGTAGTTTATTCTATAATAATCAACGGTGGCGCGAGTACTTGGGGAGTAAACAAAAATCAAACGTACCTTTTGCGAAAATGTTTTGCTTCACAACAAGAGTTGGACTGCCGAACACGACGCGCGTCGTACGAGGACGAGAATGATTTCGAGCGACGTGCGTACCACTAGGAAAAAAATTGAAAACCATACACGCTCGCGAATTATTTGTTCGTTATTCAGAGGCTCGGCGGAGTAGGAATAATAATAACGATATTATTGTATTCTATAAAGTACACGAGTGGCGACGACGGACGTGGAAACGATTAATTTAAACGACGATAAAAGACGAGCGCAGACGAATAGTCGCAGGTACAATAATCTGTCGCGCGACGTTACATAATATTATATTAGCAAACGGGTAGATAGACAGTACGGATGCCTCTGATAAACGTAGGTAATGATAATCTATTGTATAATAATATTTACTATAACAGACGACGACGAGATAAAAATAAAAATACAAAACAATCGTCGGGCGGGCGCCGGGGGACGTGTGCACTTGTCTGAATCCACGAGGCGATTGACGTCGTCGTCGTCGTCGACAACGCGGCGGCGGCGGCGGCGGCAGCGGCGGCTGTTGGCGAGAAGAATGGCAAAATATAAATAATAAATAATATATTCACGCCGAGTCGCGGAGCGTGCGCGAACCCCCTTCCGCCGCCGACGCCGCGGTCGTCGGCGACCGAGAGGCGGTCGAGGGCAGGGAAAAACGCGCGCGTGGACCGCCGAGTTCCTATCTTTATCTCGTTATCGGCGTTTTACAAAGATTCCCGCGGCCCGTGGACATCGTTCCGGACAAAGAATTCATAATAATAAATCGTGTTTACCTCGGCGGCCGAGACGATCCCGAGCCCCTTATCGCGCGGCGATTGGATCACGCGCGACTCGATCCGATGCGATTCCGCAAAGCGATCGACGACGACGACGACGTTTGCGGCGCGAGTTTGCGATAACGCCGTCGTGTGTACACGCGCAGTACACGGATAATACATATTATATACAGTGGAACCGCGATAACTCGAATCGGCAAAAAAATTCGAGTCGTCGAAAACGATTTTATATGAATGCCGAATTCGTTTTTTCTGCGTTTCGCTCCTTTTCTGACTTCGTCAATCATTTTAATTTTATCACCGACGGTTAGAGACTTGAAACAACGTTTTTTCATCTTGACTTCACAAAATCACAAGATAAACCGAACATTTGCCGTGACAGCATTATATTAAATATCGACGTATACATTTCGATCGACGTATAATTTTACCAATAATAAATGTACAATAAATGTAGTAGATAAACGTAACTTACCGGAGATTTATAGACATTATATCGTATTATATTGTTGAATTTAAAACTGAACCTTTTAAGCATTAGGTAAAGATTAGATTGATTACTATTCCAAGGCATTCCTTCGAATTATCGAAAATTCGACGTATAGAGGTTCGAGCTATCGACGTTCCACTGTATATACCACGGTATATTTAATCCATGACGCGGACGACCACGACCGAGATCGAGTGCGCTTGAAATTAATAAAATCAAACCGTGGTCAAACGATGGATCCGTGACGTAATGATGGTAACATCGATTCGCAATAATATTTACACCATTATTATGTCATAATAAATTAGAGCTGTGCTTCTTTCCCGTAAGAGGCAATGACCGATGATTTTCTTGACGTTTAATCGAGACGCAATCAAATTTAAATACGACAATAATTAGTAAAATAACACCTGTAACACGATTGTGATTGTGGAACACGTGTGCCTATTGTTGAGTTCTAAAAATAGGATGTCAGATACGGGTGAGTTATTTTATTATATTTAGAATTGTTGAAAAAATGGTTTTTATAAATCTGAAATCAATGTGGCGTCGTTGAATTCGAGAAACCAATTATTATTCCGAGTGAAAGAGTGTAGGTGAATCAGCCTTTATTTCTATTTCCTATGGAGAGTCGATAAGTCATTTCAAATGAAATATTATGAATAGCAACAGAAAATAACCAACAGCTTTCGATTGAAATTCCCGATTTCATTAGAATTTAATTTTCTATCGCCATTAAACCTTTTTTATGCGACTTTTCGATCGGTTTTTTAGTAATGAAAGAAAAATTCGCGTAGAACCTTGGAAAGTATTTATTTATAAGCCTTAAAAATTTTAATCAAATTGTATATATCTTGTATTTTTTATATAACAAAAAGTAATAAGATTTTCGTGATTCTGAACAAATTTGAAATTCAAACGCTTGTAAAAAATAAAAAATCACGTGAGCGGAATTTTATCGTTTTTCTATAGAAGAACAATTTATGGGGAAATTTTAATTACATTTTCATGACGTTTTGACCAATCTAAATAAATGAATCGACATTTTACGAATGACACGGACGTCCAAAAATTAAAAAAAAAAAACACACATCATGGTAAAACAAAATATAGATTCCTTATAGATACCTCGGAATCTAAAACGATGAGTACAATTAGTAGAACAATAATAATTAGTAGGACTGTGTGAAATGAATCGCGTACCACGCGATGCAACACACGATCATCGCCTACAACTTACAAGGCTACGACTGATGTACGTCTGCCTCTGCCGTACGATTTATTTACCAGTTGAGTGTTTTATTATCTATGATAAAAACCGTCATCAACTCATGGCCGTTGTTTGTTGTTGTTGTCGTTGCTTTTTGAGGGCTGTGCCGAATCCACCTTACCGAACAGCTGTTGCTGACAAACCTTATCTTATCAATGTTTACTGTTTACTTTTACTATCCGAAATTCGAAGAGCAAACGCCAAACGGACGACGGGGGCCGGTTCGAATAAGCCAAATTTATTGCTTGTTTTTTTTTTCCTGTTTCTATTATATTTTTTTCACATAGTAAACTCGTGTTTTTTTTTCAACGTATTTGTTTTTTAGCCGCGCACGTCACGTTTTTAACGAATGATCCGTTGTCTAGTTTGTCACTGCTCATCGTGATTGCGTACACCCGTAGTGGGACAGATACACATTTTTTTTCGGTTCATTTTTTCTTTACATTATTATTTATTAAACAGCGATTTTGAATATCGTTCTTGTTTTCCGATAAGTACGTAGGTACACAGTGTACATAATCGTGTATTCGGTTTCTTCGTGTATTGATTCAGTCTATCTTTTCGTTACAGCTGTTCATTTAATTGCTATTTCAATGAATGCCACGGACGATGAATACTGGAATGAAAAAAGTTTTGACGGTTTCAGCTTTGAAGATGAGGTATCTATTTGTTACAGATTTATCAATGGACTTTTGGATCTTTGTTAAAAATTGTCTTTCTTTTTATAAATATAATTTTGGTTAAATGGTAAATGCTACTGATTTCTAATATGAATGTAATGCCATACTGCTGATGATAATGTTAGATTTATACTTTTGTTAAAAATTTTAAAAACAATTTACAAAGCTTTAAATTTCATGGTATGATTTCAAAAAAAAAAAATGTGAGACTTTTTAATGTCACTCTAAAAATACTACTCTGATTTAAAAAAAAAAAACAGTAGACTGCTATAAATCCACTTGTTCGATTTATTCTAAAATCCAATGATAATTATATAACTATTGAAATTATTATATGAAAATTAGATTGTTTAAATATTCTTTTTATTTTTTTAGGATAAAGATTTACATAAAACAAAGAAAGTATCACCCGAATGCGAAGGTAATTTGTATGATATATTTTAACAATATAAAATTGTCAATTATATTAACTAGATTAAAAAATAATTGTTTCTAAAACAGGTGTACAAATTGGATCAACAAAAACCAAATTAGAAAATGTCGAATCTTTGGATACACTTCTGCCCAAAGAAATTTTAGACAAATGTAAATATTACTTAATCTTAAAAATTGTGTATTTTCATTACTAATTATATGTTAAATATTGTTTACAATTTACAGTATTTATGAAGTTAAATCCAAAGTCAAATAAGACAAGTTCAGCTCAAGTAATTTTAATTTTAATAACATACCTATCTATTCATTTTTTTTAATTATATCAGTCCATCTATTATTTTTATATTTGTTCATAGTCATATTTATAGTATCCCTTTCATTCTAAATTAAAATAGTATTACATTTCAAATAGCAACCAATAATTTTATTCTGATTCCTGAGATATGTTTATGAAAACTTGTGCAAGTATACTAAAATCTATTGAGACATACAATTATTTACTTTTCACAAGAATGAGGAAAGTAATAATTCTCCATCTATTTTTAGATTACCTTTTTCTACTTTTGATTAAACTTTAAGTATTTATCCATTTGAGTACTATATAATATATTTATGTATAATGAAATTGCTGAACAAATCTAAAGAAGTTAACACTTATAGATTGTTTATTTCAAAAACAAAAGTTGATTATATTTTACAATAAATTAATGAAGAGGGATACTATAATTTAATCGTGATAAAAATCAGAAATTTAAACTTGATCCGTGTTAAAAAAAATCACTGTATGTACACAAATTTTTATTAGCATATGATAAATATATCAATGTACCTACTTCATTGTTACAGTTAAATAATTATTTTTATTTGATTTATTTAATGATACTTTTGATAATAATTAAAATTAAATATTTTCAACTGTTTTAATTCTTAAATATTAGTTTGATTATTTTGTATTTTATTATACTTTTATTTGGAATATTCACACTGTATAACAATGAATGGGTATTTGGATTTTTAAATTTTTACAACTGTCAATAGGAAATTACTATTTGCTCGTAAAATATTATAAAAATTTGTATTATTTGTATATAAATATTTACATCCTCTTAACATTTTTCTGAGATTAAATTTTTGTTTTTATAGAAAAAGCAAAATAACGTCAAATCTGCTATAGAAAATATTGTTATGTCAAACACGTATTCATTAGAGCCTTACCGCAGTTTGGAAGAAAAGAAAATGCTGTTAAAAGAAGCTTTGGACACTGAAGATGGAAATGCTATATTAACTGTATGAAACTTTTACTCACTCAAGTCAGAAGTGTTATTAATATTTTTATTGTTATTTCAGGTTGTTATATTTTTAACAAACACTTTAAAAAAGAGTATTTTCCAGCGTATTTTACGTGATAATCCTGTTGCAGCATCACATTATGTTCAATATTTATATTCTAAACAATGTATTGACGAATTAGTAGATACTTTAGAGTAAGTCCAACTATGATTATTTAAAAATCTAAACCAAAAATATTAAAATTAATTTAGATATATATATAAATATACATTTTTTTTTTTTGTACAGAATGTTGGGACGAACAAAAGATGCAATGGTAAGATACAATCGTTATTTAGAATGAAAGGCAGTCGACAAATGTCTTTTCAAGAGTCGTGTGTGAGAAAAAATAAATATTTTAATAAAAATTTAAGTTATAAATTCTTAGCAAATGATAAAATTAAAATCAATTATTAACATGTAGAAAGTATACTTTGTAATATTGAAACAATTATCTATTTTTATCTTTAAAATACAATTTTATTTTTTCAAGTAATTTGTAGATTGCAATATCTGTATCTAATTGGACTAGAACTAGAATATCAACTGAAATTACCCTGGACGCAATAAATAATTGATTTTCTTCTTATTTTTATTAAGACACTATGACTATGTGGCCATTATTTTAGTTTTAAAAATACTTTAAAACCTATTGATCGATTACAAATATCTTTTTAATTAAATTAGCATAATTTGTTAAATGTTTTAGAAGCTTACGAAATTTAAAATAGTAATGTAATAATTGTAATATCTAATATATTAATTTGTAATGAAACCAATTTAGTTAATTTTGCTTGGTATTTTGTAAAAAAATTGCTCTTAAACTTGAAATTACCAATTAATTATTGCCTTAATTACATTTAACTACTTATGTACAAATAATTGACCATTTTTAAAATTTTTGAAAATTTGAATTATGTATTCTACACGATTTTGCATACACTATAGATTTGGAAAATATTTCACTATTACACATGTTTACTTATTTTGTTTAAAATTTGCTAAAATTATTATAAACTTTGTTTTATACTTCTAGATGATGCTTTTTAAATATGGGTGTCGAAATCCACAAAATTGTCTGCAACGATTCAATGTATGCGCCAATTTAGCAGATGAACAATATGATAAACAAATAATATCACAACTAATTAGTTTAGTTGGTAATTTAAATGCAATTCTTATTATGACTTTCTTACCTATTTGCTTATTAAAATTCATTACAATGTTATAGGAAAATTTGAAGTCAAATGTGATCAGTTTGCATCGGTTGTTACTTTGATATCTGAAAAATGTAAGGAACAACAAAATATCAATTCTTGTCGTTTGTTGGCTAATGAATTTAATTTAAGTGCCAAACAGTTTGAAGCCACATTATTGATTACATTTTGCCAACTTCAGAATTGGATTCATGTAGATGACATGTTTGTAAACAAAGTAATTTTATTATATATGTTGGTTATGACACTAAATATATTAAATTTAATGTGTTCCGAGTTTAAAACTAGCTAAAACAGTTGTGTATAATAAATAAACTTAAAAAATCAGGTCAAAATATGGATAATTAAAAAATTGGTTCATTCAATATGGTGCTCTAGAATACAATTTGAAGTATTTAATACTTAACATTAATAATATTTTTTTATATTTTGTATGTTTTTATGTGAATTTAAATCAATTTTATTTTCAACTATATATTATAGCTATTGTTGTTTTGATTTTAGAATTGGCTTGGAAAAGATAAGTTGGCTTTATCATTACCTATCGGCGAAACTGTTAAATTATTATATCATAATGGTGCTCCGTCGTCTTCATTAACACGATATATAAAAATGATTAAAGATTCAGACGAACGTTTAGAATTAGCTAAAAAGTTCAATTGTCATCATATCATAATTGATGTAAAAAAAAATTAGTTACTATAAAATTAACAATGAAAATAAGCTATTAAAAATATATTTTTCGTTAAATGTTTCAGGATTTTGCCTCTAAAAAGGATCGCAGAGGATTATTAGTGTACAAGACAATCTTACAAAAACAAACAGAAAGCTATTACTATGCAGATACAATTTTAAAAAGTCCAGTAAGTAACTATTTTATTTTACAATTTTAGCATATTATATTATATTCAGAGATGAGTAGTTCAACTGGTAGTTGTTTATTTCATGCATAAGGCATTTTTATAAAATGTTAATCATATTTGATTTTTTCTTTTTAAAAAAGTATAAACCATATATTATTTTTTTTAGTACCTACAAATCATATTTGGTCAATAAAGTATTGATATAAATATTTTATTTAAATTACTTACAATATTGTTTATTATTATTGATTGTTGATGTGTGCACGTTTTTTAAAGTTTTTTTAACTCAGAATTTTTATTGGAGTTATTTATAGATTTGATGTGAAGTATGGTATATATTCAATTTAGTCCACAGTTTTGTAGTTTTATGAGTGATTTCTTTTTCTAGGAATTCATCAAGTTTGGTTAAAAAATTCCTTGATTTATATCCTCATGAGAGTGTTGAGAATGATTACTATTGTTACTTGTTAGTAATGGTTTGCGATTTTCGTCCTGTGATCTTCATAAATCTGTCGATAATAAATAATAATATTTAAAATTAACCAGATTTTATGTTTACAGACTATACAAATGTAATACTTTTGAGTTATAATGAATTTTAAACATTACACGATAAAAATGCAAAATATTGAATGCATACATAATATTGTATGTATATATAATATTTAAACTTATTGTAGTACTTACCTAAACGATTTCAAAAGTTTACATGTGTTGTGGTACAATATTAACTCGAACCACAATGTCCTAGATACTGTAATCTACCACTTCCTTCTAGAATTATAATATATTTAAATATTTTCACTCGACTCGTAAATTGTATTTGTATTCATTTTTTTTTAATTTTCATGTTTGATAAAAAGTTTCTAAATAGTTTTAAATAAATTAAATTTTATTTTGGCTATCGCTACACTTATTCTTCATCATTGCTATAAGTTAAAATATTGAATAATACAAATTCTATAATCAATGTAATTACTAATATTACTTATGATTAGAACCGGATGTCTATAACTCTTGTATTATTTATTTTTTATTTTTTGTAACGTTTTGGCGTTTTACACAGTTCGTTTACTCGTAAAAAAGCTTCCAGAACTGTAATAAGTCTGAATAAAACTTAATATGTTCTTATATTACATCATCAAAAAGTGTATCAATTAATAATCTTTTAAATATTCCAAACTAAATGATACGTTAATGATTTATCAATCGAGGTCGTAAGATAGAAAAAATTTATGTATTTTTTTTATTTTTTTCCAGAACATCAAGTGGAAAAATTAATAGGATCGACGATTTCTATTACACGTGAAAACATTTGAACAAACTTAGAAGACTGACACGGATTATTGTGATCGATGAATTTGTTTTATTTCTAATTGTCCGAATAATCGTACGACTTATTTACATTTTTTTTAATTTCTAAAATACGCCCGGGCAATCGTTGTGTTACACAAATCAAACCACGTTACCAATATGCAATATACTTAAATGTCTTATTAGTCAAACAAATATAGTATTCGTTATTATTTATTTCGTTGTATTATTTTTGTTATTTCGGCGGGCAATTACATACATAAGCTTACAGTTAACTGTACAACCATTGATTATATAATAGACTATAATAGTCTATTATATAATCAATGGTACAACTCATTAAATGGGTCAACGAAACCTTATGGCAGAAAACTAACTGTTGTTTTACTATGGCTTTTAACGCTCTGTTTGATACGACGACGGACGGTTATGCCTACGATTTCGGTTTAGTTGTTTAAACGCGTTTCGTTCGTGCCGAAGAAAGGTTTACGTTTTTTTTTTTTTTTTGTTTTCCTCGTACGGTGCACGTCGATTTTTATATGGATATAAACGATGATAAATTTAAAAAATTCGACTCAGAAGAACATCGCGACAATGATGTCCCTCCTGCAACGACGTATAAGAGAAACATTTTCGGTCGACAAAAAACCCGTACGTCGACACGTTTATTATTTATTCTTCTATTCGTAATGATTATTGTTTACTAAAGGAATGTGTTGAAATAATTTAGTATCGGAGACTTCAATCTATAACCCCATCGACCCGCAGAACCGGGACAAGAGTGGAAGTGAGTACACTTTTCTTTTCTTTTCCGTAGATCTTTCCGGTAAAATGTATTTCGATCTAACAACGCGTGTGTTTGATTGCGTTTTTTTGTTTCCGAAAATATTTCAGAATTCAGTCTGTCGGATAAGACTCTAGATTGCATAACACAATGCTTTTGGCAATGCTCGTCGTGTTATCAGTGCAACGAAACGTCTTGAGCGATTCAAAAATCAAATCAAACGCCTCCTCTCAACGTAAGTTATAGACATAATATTATGGGGGACGCTCTACGTACGCGTATATTTTCGTCGTGATCAAATGTTCGTATTAATTTAATTTTCCATTTTTTTTTTTTTGTTCTGTCTGTTAAAGTAAAAATGTTTTCGTGTTCCTCGTCAGATGGCATTTGCAATATCACTCGTACACACATTATATCGGTCGAAAGACTATTTATTGGGATCCGCCGATAATGTCTCCGACGCTCTTCGCTATATATTAATTGGTGCTAACTAATTTCAATTAACCTAGCTGAGTACACTGCAGTACTCACCGCTGGCTGTGGTTTATCTAATGTATTAAATATTACGTTCACTAATAAAAATTCAAATCGTATAAAGTTTAACTGAACTTGTAATGTATAATATTATATTATTTGTGAACGAATTTACAAAAGTTATCGTAATCGGTTATTTAATTGTCGACGATTTTTAAAAATATATATTTACGTTAATACTTACGAGTAAATACTTGACATCAGACGCGTAGCCAGGATTTTATTTTCAGCGTGGGTCTGCATATCAATTTCTTACTTTTTCCCAGAATTGGCACTTTTATGGAAAATAAACAATTTTTTATACAATTTTCACGAAACGAATGTATGATTATATTATATAATATATCAAGTATTTTATTTGAATTAATTTGTATGAAAGATTACGATTCTGAGGACTTAAAAAAATCGGATGCGGTTTAGACCCCGCGCACCTACAATCCTGGACACGTGCCTGCTAGACTTTATGTACAATAATTTTAATCTTATCTACCACACGACAATATTCTTCATAATAATGTTAATAAATTATCATAATTTGTAGCTTCTATTTACATAGATATATAATGACTTAAGAGTTTGGCGTTGTGTTAAATAATTGATACAATGTTCGAATAAAACGTATCGAATTGATGAAATCAATATTGTATACGTATTCTTTATAAATTTGATGAACGTTACATGTTTTTTTTCAAATATCGATCGATGCTCAACGCTAACAACATTTTTAATCTAATGACATTTTTACACGTGTTGTTACTTGTTGGTTCGATCGTTTAAATATTATTATATTATTGTCATGTAAAATATTGAGTATTTTCTATAAATACACATAAAATACGTTTACTTATTACGACTTCAAGACCTCCGTAAGTCGAAATAGACCACGAAGAATTATTTGAGAAAAACAATTTTATCGTAATGGAAAACGTATTATAATATGGTGATTGTTTTCTGTTATACCTAATATGAGATGAGTTTTAAAATAAAATATTGTACTTACTAATATTTATTTTTTTCGTTTTTCAATTGCTTCATTATGATGTTACTAATTATTACTCTCGAAGATTTAAAATCGGATTGTCAATTGTCATACTCTGGGTTTTCATTTCAAAAGGTGTCTAAAAAAATTAAATTTTTCACGTGTGTTTGACGTAAGCTTAGTTCTCGAGTCTTCGCGCTTGCACGTGTATTTGGTTGTCTACTTGACACAAATGTTTTCAAACATAATGATTATTAACAAAACATAAGTAAGTAATTAATAATTCTATTATAGCTACAAGTAGGTTCATCAGAACAACGGTTGTTGGTAAAATCCATGTACATAAATATCAATACTCTATCAAAATAATAGTACCTATACCTATTATAGTTACTAATCTGATTAATAATATACATGTTTAGATGGTATGTATGAATTTTTTTTTGGATTTAGGTCAAAATCCCAAAAACCAGCATTATTTACATGATTGTTTCCTTATTTTTTTAAAATAGGTACAAATGTATTACCTTTGAGTAATACTAATCGAAATAAAACTCTACATCCCTTATAGGCAGTGCCGGGGGTGCAAAAAGTGCAATCGCACAAGACCTCGCGTATTCCGGCGCTATTATTATAGAATTAAATATGAACCGTTTGATGAAAATCAGTAGATACTACATACTATGTAATTGTAAAATGTCTACATCCAAGACTAAAATTATATTAGAAAGAATAGTTGATGTATCTTACACAAAGGACTTTTTTTTGTGCGATGGCCTCGGAAATCATAACACCAACACTGCCCTTAGGTATACTTAACAATTATCGAGTAAAAATACTTATTAGGTATTTATTAGATTAGATAGCTGATTGATTGAATTATTAACTATAGCTAATGGTCAATGTTATGACGTTTATATACCAAATACCAATGGGATCGAAAGTCCCAAGGTAATTTAATGTGGCTTATATGATTAAATATTGAACGATATCGAAAACGAATATATTACGGATTATGATGAGCAACTAAAAGGTTATATTTGAGGGAGATTTTCATAAATGAATAATTAGTAATTTTCCATTAAAAAATGGTAATTAGGAGTTGAAGTTTATATTTTGTTCAAGGTAAGTTGTAAATATATATATATGTAAGATGATTCAATTTATAAATCCATTCCGAAAATTCGGTCGCGATTGTGGATGAAACAAATTTTAAGCTCAAAATCATTGTTCTAGAGCCCTCGGAAAGAAACGTAATTGATATATAAGTCTAGTTCATACACAAACACATCGTTAAGTCTCGTTAATCCGGACTTGACAGAATAATTGGACCTTGTCAAAATTACCGAAAATCCGGATTAAACGAAATCAGCTTACAAACATTTGTAAAACAAGTTTTATATTGGTAAAACTACTTAAATCCATGTTTTTAACGTTATAAATAACTTTTAAGTTGATTGTAATAGTTATTAATTGTAGTGCTAAACAAAACAACATAATATTATTACTGTTATATATATAATATATATATATATATATACATACATGTAGGTATTCCAACTGGCTTCCAAAAATCCACTATAAATATTTGATTACTAGTTGTAAAAACTTAATATAAATATGAACAAACAATTGAAAATCAAATAAAATTATTAATGATTTTTTTTTTTTAATTGTATGTTGGTTTATGAAGTCCAGATGTTCAGATTACCGAGACTACTGTAGTTGAATCAAAAAAATTAATTATACAACAAAATCGACCAAGTGCACGATAAAGTAATTAAACAAAAATCTTGACTATTTAGTTTACAATTTTCTCAAATCAAATCTAGTATAGTAAATTAAATTTAGTATTTTTTTGGATAAAACCACTCATTTTAGTAAAAACTACATGACAAAATAATGAAATTTAAACCATTAGCAAGCATTAACAGCATTAACTACAAAAAGTCAGAGGAGGCATCACTTTTTCCCTCTCACACAATATACGATATAATTACGAAATGTGTGATTTTTTAATAACCGTATGAAATAAATATTCCAATTACTAAATAGAAATTAATTCATCTGTAGTATACTCATGCACATACTTCATAAAGTACGCATTGTTATTCCTATTTATATATAAGTTTAAAAAAAATAATATTTTATTTAAATTTAAAAATGAATTAAACAATTTTCTTACTTTGGCGTTTGAAAAATCGTTTATGATTTCTTCAGTTTTCAACTCTTAACATAATCGATTGCTATGCTATCATAGTAGGTTTACTAAAATGATAATTTATTATTGTTGAGCACAGGTAGTTTTGTATTTGCTTGAGACTAAAAAAAAACTTTTACATTACTTGCCGCAGTAACGAGTAGTTAAAAGTATACATAAAACACGTGATAAATTAATCATTAATAAAGGGTATTGTACATAATTAAAAACTTTAATAGATTTAAGAACTTTAGACAGTTTGAGACAGGCTAGATTAAACTATTGGTGTCATAGCTCTGTCTGCCATTCAAATCTATTAATATTGACTGAATATTAACCAACCAACAGAAGTTAAAAATCTCCTCTGTAGTGTTTCTAATAGATTTTTAGATGAAATACCTTTTGATTTATTTACGTTGTACAAGACACTTGTTGAGAATAGAGTTCTTGGTTCACTGTACGAAGGAGCCATTTGAGAAAGTGCAATGTTCGTATTTACTATTTACTATAAAGAAATTTAAAATCATTTTTAAAGTTTATTGTTTAGTTTTGTTATTACTATTTAAATAGTTTATTTATATAACACATAGGTGTAAACAACAATTTATTATAATTATTCCATGCAGTCCAAAATTAATGTTCGGAATGCTCACATTACTTAGTAAAATTAAAAAATTAAAATACATTTTTCGAAAATAATTTTATAAAATCATCACATTACTAAGTCTCATTGTTCCAAAAAATCATTAAGATCACGATTGGTAACCATAGTATACAATTATTGAAAAATTAGCAGTTACCTGTTAGGTCAGGTTAAAAATATTTTCTGTAACCCAAAATAAAACCATTCTAACACAATTTTCCCGATTTGAGTAATATTAAATTTAGTTTACACTCGTTTTAAACGGAGGTTTCCATCCACCAAAGGTTTTTTCTAAATGTTTTGCAACAGCTATGCACAATCTATCTTGATTCATACCAGCAACCACCTATTCAACAACAGTTAACAATTAATATTCTTGGCTTGTATCGATCTCATCAAATATTAATTAATCATATGTGATAAAAGTATAACATATATATATATATATAAGTACCTGTATTCCTAAAGGTAAACCGTTTTTACTTAAACCGAGTGGCACCTGAGTGACTGGTAACTTCAATACGTTGAAAACAGCCCAATAGGCGAAATTATATGGATGAAAGAAAGGTTCACAATGATGTTTAGCAGTTGTTGGAGATGAAGGGAAAAAAAGCACGCTATCATCACCCAGTAACGTCTAAAACAAAAAAATAAATATTAATTACTTACAACATCATTCAATAAAATCAAAATAAAATGTTTATAAATCACATTTTTTTAATAAACTAATATATTTGTATAAATTAATTGTACATGTGTTTTTTAATCCAACAAATAAATTATCGAAAAATAGGTAGATCTCTTACAACTCCAGTAAACTACTAAAAGGTAGATCAACGGTTCCCAACCTATGACAGCGTGGAGCTGGGCCGTATAATATTAACATTACTTACGTGTATATTTAAAATAATATTATTATATACCGTATAGCTAATAATATTTCCTAATAATAAAAAGAATGTTGAGAGTGATTTAAGGCGCAAACTATCCAGTTTCAATCCAGATATTGACTCTCTCGTGGGGGACAAGCAATGACAAAAATCACATTAAATTGTTTAACTATTGTGATTAAGTAGAATAAAGTTTTTTTATAAAAAAAGGGAATTCTAAGGGAACCGCTTAGAGTTTATTTACAATCAAAAAAAAAAAAATTACTGATAGATCGATTATGATATTTGTACCATTAATAATACTTAGGATTTATTATATTAAATGCTCATTTTTAAAAGTATTTAAAATATTTTAGAGTAATATATCTTAATTTAAATTTAAAAGAGTACATATTTACCGATATTTCATTCGAAAGTTTTTCAGTTTCAGCATTAGCCCAAACTGAGTTTACTTTTGGTAGTTGCAAATCTATTAATTTTAAAATTGCAGCAAAGGTATGATCTGAACGTCCTACAATGGCCTTTGGGATTTCCGACCATACAGAAACTCTCGACTAAAAATAAAATATAATGAGATGTAAATTAAAATGATAAAGTTAGAATAATTTGCCAATCAAATTTAAATCAGTTACTTGATTGTTTCCTAAAGTTACAGCAAAATCTGATTCTTCTTCTCTTGTCATCCAATATCTCCACAAACTAAAGCTATAACGCATTCCAGATAATTTGACTCTAAGTGGAGGCAGTTCAGTGACAGTAGTTATAGACCTTATAACAAGATCTAAAGCAATTTTTAATTCATCACTGATAGGACTGACTCGCATATCATTAGGTTCATCGACAAAATAATACTTCAAACTTGACAAATTTACCTAAAAAATTACTACAGTAAGTAAATTGTGATCAAATTAACTTTGGAATTTTACATATTTGCTAAAATGTATTTATTAATAAAATCAATTAAAAGGTCCAAATTTTATGTAACTCATAAGACTTTACTACAAAAGGTAAAAAAAAAAGAAAAGAATTGAATGAATATTTACTTCTTGGCCAATTTTCAATTCCAAAGATTTTTCAGGTCCGAGAAAAGCTTTAATTGTGGGTATTAAATCTTCAGCATACTTAGTCAGTGGTCCGACACTGACCATAGTATGTTTTTCTGTTCCTTTTCTAAATGTCATACCTTTCGTGTTTATAAAGCCTAAATAAAATAAAACAAAATAATCATTAGTGGCATAATACTAAATTATGTTAGATGATAATCAGTATTCTCAGTACACTCGTATTAAGCAATCAAAATAAAATTAAAAAATTTAAATAGATTTCTATTTTCAAGGTGTTTGTAAATCTCATTAACCTGTTGTTAACTTATGCCCAAATACTCCACAGTTAAACGCTGGAATACGTGCAGATCCTCCAATATCCGTGCCAAGACCCAATGGACTACCACAAGCTGATACTAAACTAGCCTGAAATAAAATGAAAAAATAAATAAAACGTAATTATAGATAAAACGTGTATTATGTGAGATATACTTCTCCTCCAGAAGATCCTCCGGCTGAATGATTTGTATTGTATGGGTTATTCGTTTGTCCATAAACTTTATTTCTTGTTTCATACCACAAATTTATTTCTGGGACATTTGAAACACCCAAGAGAATTGCACCAGCGTATTTTAATGATTTGACAATTTCGGCATCTTCGTTACATTTGACACCTGTTCTAGACAGCAAACCAAAAGTCCATGCCATTCCTTTAGCACCTGTACTTTCTTTAGAAGTAAATGGTACGCCAAATAAGGGTTTGCCATCGAAAATTAAATTAATTTTCTCTTCAGTATTAGCTAGTTCAATAAGTTTATCATACTCATCGGCTTCAGTTAATGCTTTGTCAAAACGAGTGTCGACCACAGAATTTAAAATTAAATTTACTTGTTCAATTCGTTTTATAAAACATTCAACAACATGGCGACATGTAACTTCTCTATTTTTGATCTTATTGATAATAGTCACACAACTATCGAGAACTAATTGATCTTCTACTGGAGGTAATATTTTTGATGGAGTATCTTTGTAAATATAATCGAATACAAATGATATGATGTAATCATAGACAAAGCGAAAAAATAAAATAACATATGATAAGCAGCTACGTGATATTTTTGGTTTTTTAAATGAACGATTCTTCTTTACACGTCCTTTTTCCGATTTTTCCTGAAACAATATAGTACATAAATGAAAATTGTATTGAAAGTATTTAAAAGTATCAATTAAATTTGATTATTTTATTCAGCTTCTTTCAACTGGGGGGTACTTAAGAGTTAACAATAATGTTAATTTTATAGAAAAATTACATGGTTTAAAAATTATGTACTGATATGTCAATCACAATAACATTACAATTATAAATAAAAATTGAAATATTTGAATTTTGTACCTCAGTTATTGTGAAGATTCTTATACAGTACCTACATTTTATACGTTTTGATTTTTTTATTTAAAAGTTATATTTATATCAAATTATTAAATCAAAATGTAAATTAAAAAATATTCTAGGAGAGGATTCAAATAACCCGGGCCACTTAGTACAGGTGAGTTAAATAAACATAACAATATTATATCACTTTGGCAATATGGACATAATAAAAATTAATTGCATTTAATTATCAGAACAATTATATTTTATATGTATTTTCTAATTACAAATTACAATACAAAGACACATAATGTGATATAATTTTCCTTAATTATAAGTAAAGCTCTATCAAAATTGTAGTAGTTAGGCAAATATGACCAAAATGTAATAGATTGCCTATCAATTTAGAACTATTGTCTTATTGACTAAATTATAAAATATTTAATATTACACGATGGATTAGTGATGTCTGATGACCTACTCTACTTAATAAAGTATTATCGAAACATGAATTAATAATTACTACTATAATTTGTATTTAATTTTCGTTTAAATTGTATTTACAAGTGTATTATGATATTATTTTACTAATGAAGTAAAAATCATACTTAATAAACGTAATATAACTATGAATCAAAGCCATCACAATAAGTACTAAACAAGAAAAGGTTTTCATCATCAGTGTTCGGGGTGGGTGAGTAAAACAAATTTTGCTGTCTCATAAACGAAATAAACTTACACTGCTACTCAGTAAAAAGATTGTCTTGTTATATATGAAATAATATACTTGTTAGTACAATTTAATTTATAGTGCTCAACACATAATAAACTGTATAGAGATAAATTGCAACTGATTTATTGAACATATTGACATATGTAATATTGTCATATAATCTGACGAGATTGATTTCGGTCAACAGATTTATCGAAACATAAACAGAATCGAAATCAAAAGTCAAGCGAAATGCATATATTTTTAGATATTTTGTGGTGCAATTAATATGAACAGTTGCACAATCGACAAGGTATGTTGAAAAACCTAATGCCATGTAACAATGTGAAAAAACACCTTGATAAACCCTAGTGTTAAATAATACTACTGGTATCACCCTTTACACTTGTTTGAATCAAAGTATTAAAACCTTTAAATAATAATGGTAAAATTAACCGTGAATACCTTTCTATCAGCAGCCATGTTGTCCCGCCGATGGTCACGCAGATGTTTGAGTGGTTTTCAATTTTTCATCAAGAAAAAATGCAATTGCCAAAGTTTTCGGAACGAAAAAAAAATGTCTTACAATAGGTAAGGTACCTAAACTATAGAAATTCTAGGCTTCGAGAAGGGGTAAACGTCATATCGGACGCATTAAGTAGGAACAAGTGGTTTGGGCCCACCACTGCGCGTCCACCTTGAGGAACCGGAATAGTAAACAATATTACAATAATGTTGACAATAAATACAATATTGCAAACACGAATGACGAATATTATTATTGTTATCGGTTGGGTTTCCGGACGACGAGCAACAACGAGCGACGAACGTTCGACGTAAATATTTTTAAGAATCGGCACACATTAGAAGTACGAAAAACCAGGAACAAATTTAACGAATCACCAAAACATCAACAGTTCGTTATCACGATAATACGAGATTATATTATCACTCGAACCGAGCGCCGCCGTGCGTTTTTGCCGCGTACATCAAAGTTTTTTGTTTTCCCATACTGGGCACCATCATAAACGTCATAGGTAGAGAAATGATAATTTCCCAGTGAATCTTTAGCTTACAGTTCACACACGATTAAATAATAATAAGACAAACGATATTGTAAATAACGTTCGACGGCGTATCAGATTACCTATTTAAAATAATCGACAGAGATACGACGTGGTTTTTTCGTTTTACAATACTAGAATATTCCTAACGATTATTGTTGGTTATTATATAAACTGGGAATACGTATGTCGAAAGATGTTACGATCGGCTGTGTGGATGTTCGATGTATTACATTTCGAGTCAACGTATCGACTCTAATTGATTTGATAGAAAGCGTTCGAATAAATACAAGGTATAAACTGGTAGATGGGTAAACGTACTTTTATTATTCGAAAGTATTGCGAATAAATATGTAAAAAAAGACGTTTCAAAAGCGATTCGTCCAACAGTGTAAGCGAAGCCCTCGCGCTTTATTCGACTCCTCCCTTGCAGGAGGGGAATCATTATCGGAATTCTAGTCCTTCTCTGACCACCGAGGTCCTGACACGAAGACCTATAGTTACGCCGGCAAGTGTTTATAATTCCCGAGCGCCCGTACCAATACGTGTAACAAATAACGACTAATTATCAATATCAATTGCAATCGTATCCGTTCAAATCGTTGATTATATTACCAATTATATTGCACACGATGTTTTTTATACGCTTAAAAATTCTACAGTTTCCACGCGCTATTACGAGCACGCCGTGAATACGATCTTAGAAACGTTAATGAATAGTTAGTTGAGTATTTTAAATGGGCAAAAAAAAAAAAAAAATGTTTAGTTCTGCTACAATCCTCGATCTCCCTATAGATACACTGTGCTACTGCAGTGCTGGTACATAGCCGCACCAGAGCTGTGATTATTAATTTTTCAACCAAATTACGGCATCACGATTCAAATCAGCCACGGTAGTTGGTCTCGAATCCCATTACAATTATCAAACCTAATTATTAAGTACGTAACCGAAGTCGTGCGAAAAAATAAAAATGTTTTTTCAAATACCCACGTACGTACATGTACATCAGATACGCATCGTATAGCTTTTATTTTTTTTTACAATAATTATTGTACTCGACCGTGCTTCGACGTAAGGCTCGTTTATGCGATCCGGTTTTACCGTAATATTTAAATGACCCGGTATAATAGAAAAATATGTTAAATTAAAACGTTTCGTTTATTGATATAATATTATCGTGTATTTTAATAGTTCAAGTTTATTTGGAAATAATTAGGAGCCTACCTCGGGTACACATAAGTGGTAATCGATTGCCACAAAAAGAAAATAAAGTTTTCATTTTTGTCAGTGCCTACCTATTACCATTGATTAAGTATTATGTACTTAATCAATGCTATTACGGACCAAAAATATAATAATTTATAGCGGTAAGTATCTCAAATGAGCAATGAACTGACAGAGTAACGACGAACCGAGAAATAAGTAAATATTTCTTAGAGTAATTGAGTGATTCGTGTAGAAACGCCGATTGGCGAAAATGCATGTGCACACATATTTTAACCGCGGAGATCCCAAAAACGGTTTAATTAGAATTTACTAATATTTCTAAACGACAACTTAACAAACACCGACAACAACATCAATATATTTGTATGCCTGTATGGCTGTATGCATCATATACATATTAGAAGGCTGTTGGTGATGTTTTAGCATAACAATTGCGCGTTTAAATATTGCGCTTGTTTAAATAATAATACAGTGGACTATTTTATTTTTAAACATTTCCAAACTTTACTATAATTCAATTTATTAATAGACTATTATAGACGCGTAGTATATGTATACCTATTATCTACCTAATAATAATCAAAAGCTTTTTTACTCGAAATAATAACGTTAAAATACTATAAAAATAATTTCCTCTTTGTCTCTGTGTAAAATAACAATTAAATTTCAAATTATTTTAAGTTTCTCTATTTTCTGAATTATAAAAATACAACCGAAATTGATTTCGTGTCTATTCTTTTCGTGGGTCCAACGCATATTTCTAAACATTCATCGAACAATTTCAACGTTTCTTTTGTAAATATAGCCTGTGTTCAATTCCTTAAGTCATTGTCAAAACCAATACATACCTCAATTTATAGGTACAATAAACGTTCTTATTTTTTATCACCGCAATAAAATACAATACAAGTAATGTTAGCTACTACTATTTTTACCTACACACCTCCCTATTTATTAGATACTATTTCATCAGCAATAATTTTCTCCGGCTTCTCACAACACTTACCTTATTTATATTCTCAACTATCATTTCTTCTTCTTTCAACATGTGTCCATAACCTGTTCTCTGTCATTCTTATTTCATATCTTTAAACAGTTCTAAAATGATAATACATAATGAAATAATATAAATATATTACATGCATATAGCATATTATAAATTAAAAAGTAAAAATTTAGGTTGTAATTTTCAATAATGTATTCATGTCACAGAAAATTCTAAGAAAAAAGGATATTTAAAATACTCAAGGTTTCACAGGTCTAGACATTATAATTAAATTGTAATTTATGTGTCTATCATTACCCGATTCACAATAGTTGGATACCTTGTAAGTTGTAAGTACCAATTATCATTTTTTATTTTGTAAAAAATCAACCACCAAGTTCGAGTATGAGCAATTTGCTAGCAAGGAATTATGATATATTAACAATATAATATATCATTCAATTATTCTGTTATATAATAGCATAAAAGTACCTACTCATTTTGGGATAAAACTATTTATTTTGAGAATAAGTACCTAACTAAAAGTACTCACAAGTTACAAGGACTTGAATTAATAAGTACCCAAATTATACAAGTAAACGTTTTCATACTTATCAAATGTATAAGTATTAAGTACTATACTGTTAGTAAATACATATAATTGTAAAACAATAATATTGATGTCAATGTTAGATCTATTATTATCTGTCATACCTATGTCATAGAAGAGACTGCATTGCTTAGGTGTAAAATGTTTTGGAATGTGAAATGATTAAAAAAATAACCTTATTATTTCTTTTATTATTGATTGCAATGAGTTTTTATGATTTTTCGCCTCACAAAACTATAATTTATCGTTTGATGACTTCTTCTGCGCGATAAATAATCTCGCGCGAAACTAATTATTCGCGGAGGTAAATAACACATAAAAGTGTAATTCTAGAAACAAATAAAATGCATAATTTCAACTTTCAAGTTTCCCGTTCGATTCCTAATATTACTTCCATAGATATTGGATATAATATGTATTGATTATTAACCTTGACGATATTTTGTACATACAAGATTCTATATTATGTGTATTCTTATATGGTCGGGAAAGTAATAGACCGTAAAGCGGTGTGATAATATTTAAAAAAATCAAGTTTTTTAAAACTTATTTTAATATACACGTGTTAGTTCTATACGAAACTAGTAGAATAGGTAAACGTGTGATTCCTTTTGCGGACGATCAACCATGAAATCTTTTATAATATCTAGACGAAGTTAATGTGTAATGAAATAATAACTATTTATCGTTACATAAACTATGAGAATATTTCGATAAATAAATGCCAAACGATTGTATAATGTTTCAAGTGCAGTTACAAACGTACACCACTTTTATGTAATATATACGAGTGTTTTAATAATTGAAAAACTCCTCCAATTCGTTTAAACCTTTTATACAATTTCCCGTGTACGATATTTTGTATAATCGAATACAACAAAACTAAGTAGCGCAAACTTCGAGTGTTGGGTGAGTAACGCATTATTCGTGCACCGAGGACTGTATTATAATACACCGAGTCCAAGGCTTGCGTATCATTAAATAGTTGATTTTGTTTTTCTTACGGTGTATTACGTCAGTGTACAACTTCATATATATAATATATATTAATATTTTTACAAATTACAAGTATCGATCTATCAAATCGCCTCTAGGTTGACAAACTTAAGTAAACCACGGAATACCTACCTAATATCTCTAGTTATTACCTATTTGGTATTATATTAAGTAGGTACTTCTTAATATTTTAAATATTGTCTTTAGTTTTTATTTCCCAGATAAATAGAATCGTTTCAATTATAGTTTCAAGTACGTATATGATAATGATACCATTCACTGCGCTAGAAACTAATACAAAATTGGGTATATTTTTATTTGTAGTCGAAAACTTGCAATACAATTATAGACAATAATCTTATGAAATAATTCCAGGGAAAATTAAATCTTGAATTATGTCTTACATTAACTATTTATTAATTTTTTTAACATTTCAGAATTTATTTTAAACAGCCGGGCATATTCGTTTCACAAAGACAATTTTAATACTATATGTAATATTCAATTTTTCATATAATAATTAACGAACCTACAATATTATATTTTGCGTTAAATGCATTTCACTAATTATAATATTATAATATATTTATAAGGTTTTATTAATGGTTTAGCTAAAAAAAATTACTCACGGTTGAAATTTCAATTGAGTACGATCGTTAATAGTAGGCCCACCTAGAATTAAAATATTTGAAGTATTACAATTTTATCAAAGGCCTACTACACAACTAATTTTATTAGTATCGATTCATGAAAAAAATATCGAGGGCACTATTTAAATGTAAAGGTACTATACCAGAATGTGTATCCTATTTTTCCAGACTTGACCTGCATTAAGTATTTTCTCGAATTATGAAAATAAATGAAATCTAGTGATTTGTTATAACAGTAAACAATATATAATATAAATAATAAATAATAATAAGTATGGCTTTCGGTTATTAAATGCAAATTTATCAATAATTACATCATTATTTAATGAATAAATACGATCTCTTTCAATTCAAAAGGTAGATAAGTAAGTACATCTACTTAGTAGTGTGTTAGTACCTACGCAACCAATTTGCTGTACGTTGCATATACAAAAACGATAACTTATTTTCGAACTCTAAGATAAAATAAGTAAGTGATTAAAACATTTTATAAGTACGTAAAAACATCTGAGCAATAAAATAAAACTAAATGATGGCCAACTTGCAGACTTAATTAAATCAAAGGTACCTATTGATTTTAAACTTGAAGAATACTATAAATCATCCCTCTATAGTCTATACGTACCTGATTATTATGAAAAACCATTTGAAAGATTCCTTTTTTGAGAAAAACCTATATAAAAAAAAAAATAATAATAATAATAATAACAAATTGAATTGGTACAAACAAAATAATTAATACATATTATCTCAAAATAAGATTTTTTTTTGATATTTTACCAAAAATCTACACAAATGTTTGACAAAATATAATAACGTTAAAATAAGACAATCAAAATCATTTAAATATGATAATTGTAAAATTATATGTTAAAAACTACATTGTCGAATAATAATAAACTAAAAATATTAAAAAGATTATTTTTTGCAGAACTTCAAGTACAATCAAATTTAATCTGCTGTGAGTTCTCTCAGAAATGTTAACACCGGCTTTCAATCTACTACTAAAAATATGCCATCGGAAAACTGTATACATATTTTTTATTACAATACATTGCGTACTGCGCAATAGCGTATTATTGCTTATTACCATATTGTTATATTTATAATATCATAGAACACTTTAAGTACATTTTTTTTTTTTTAATTTAATAGTCGTGCGATAAAAAAAAACTCTTTAATTTTTTTGTTAAAAAGATATCGGATTATGCATGATGACTGACCTTTCTAATAAAAAAATAACTTTAAAAAGTGTGCTGATACAGGAATCGACCGAGTTACTGGGTATATGTATCTTTAAATGATTGAGCGCAATAATAAATCCTCACATAGGCAATAGAAAATTCCTCAAAGTTGCGCTACAATAGCGAATTCTAATCTAATGGGCTATTGTATTCATACAAACATTATAAACTAATGTAACACAAGACTTTCAGTATATGATAATAATTGTCATTACTCATTAGTCATTAGATATAAATATATGTATAAAAATACCTACTGTATTATTTCATGAAAATAAATCAATAACAAAATTACAACTCGTTCGTATGTTCTATAAATACGATTGTTAAAATCAAAAAAAAATTAACAATTAATATCGAAAATTATAAATAAAAATTCATTGAAACGAAGAAATCTTATAAAAATATATGAAATAAAAATTCTATTTCGTTGCGTGAAATAAAAACACAACGTGAACGAGTTGTACAATTTATAAAAAAATTTAATTTAATTTAAATTAAAACCTTACTAATAATAATAATAATAAAAAACATCAACATTAATGTAAAACAAATACATTATTCAGGACCTAAAATGTTGTTAAAAACCTGTTACAATAGAAAAAGTATTGATTGACATATCAAATCAATGTCTTAAACATAATTGAATTGTATTTTTTATTTTCCTTTTCGATAGGTACATTAACATATCTATAGGTTTTTTTCTAAACTTCTGTAGACCATGTGTTAATAATATAGTTAGTATAGTTAATAATAATAATGGTAGTGGCGATCGCTATTTTCAAATTTATGTTTATCGGTGTTCCGTATACCAGTAACAAACTGTATATTAACCCTACACTGCATACTGTCGTTTGTGAACAACAACCAAATTGATCCAATTTGTCTACATTTTTTCCAAAATAGATTGATACATTTTACGAAAATGCGAAACAAAAAAAAAATTAATTTATCATATTAATTACTGTGATTGAAATATTTAATCATCATCTAACATATGTTTCTCTAAATTGCTTTTAATTAACGTATAGCCATGTTTCCTTGTTAAATCACAGAGTGTAAGCGTGGCTTCGGCGTTTTAAACTTAATTTGTTCTGACCAAAGGTGCGAATTAACTATTACTAAAATTGCTAATTGAATGTTTATAAATACTAATTGTTTCCTACATTTATGGAACCCAAAACCTTTATTTCTGAGTCGACATTGATCAGCATATGACATAAGATCCAGAGTTACTAAAAAAAAATGAAGATAATACATAAAATAAGTTTGCGGAAAGGAAATACTTTAACTTTCAACTATTATGTTAAAGTTACTTAATGAATATTATCATTTTTCAGTTAATTATAAATAAAAGTATATTTATTTTTATATATAATAAAATTATACTCACATTCTCCTTGTAAGATAATAATTATTATATTATAATGTTATTAAATATTCACTTCTGATAATATTTTGATTTTAATTGCTCAAACAGTTCCTATTTCTCCGAGTTAATATGATTCATGTAAAATGTAATAGGGGTGGTGGAAAGTGTGAGTTTGCGTTTTGCACCTGTAAAGAAACAAATTTAGTAGATTTTAGTTGATAAAATAATGGGGAATTTAATATTACAAGTATATGTAAATATTACAAGGTATAATACAAGTAGGTAAAAGTAGGTAATAATTACCTGTTAGCATCGTAATATCATATTTTACACATATCTAACAAATAATATTAATTATAAATTAAAATGATATTAATTAATCAACCTGATGAAATATGTGCATTCATTTAGTGTCACTATAATATTAGATAAAAATATTTATCGGAGCTCGTAGAAATAATAAATAAAATAAATATTATATAATTTAGATATATTATAATTATTGTAATCAACGCTAAATCGAAACAGAATGATATAAATATAAAATGCATCGTCTGGTGTAAACATTTTTTTTTTCTTCAGATTATGAGTTGAAAACCAAATTTGATAGTTTGCAAATTAATTTATATTTTAATAGTAAAAATACATTATTGTTTATGCAATATTACATTTTAATACTATTTTGTACCTATATTTATTTAAAAAGAAAGCATTTTTAAGATTCAGTGTGTCTATATAGGGAGGTATGAACTTTCATCTAAAGAAAATAATTAAACCAAATAATAATTATGCGCATTTGAACGCAGGACACGTATCTTGTACGAATGCTCTATAAAACATAAACATATATATATTACAGCTAAGAAACACACATTCACAATGTGATGTAATATCTTGTTATTATTGAGTGTGTCAAAAATGTTTTCCCGATCGGAATAAATTGAGAAATTTTATGAGATAAATATGAAAATACATTATAGAAAAATTCCAGACGACTGGGTAGGTATACACTATATTATGATATAGTAATGTACCAAAACTTATTTTTCGACCGACGAACGCGAGTAACCTTCAATATATCCACAGCACAAATTTTTCATATTATCTATCGTGATATTTAAAATATTAACTTTTAAAATACTACGACATATTGTTTTCCTATATGGTACTAGGAAGTATTATCTTAATAAATTATTTATAGTAATTATTAGCAATACAAACAGGCATGGTGACGATAAAAAGTACGATAAATATTTGCGAGTTAAAATGTTAAATAATAAATTTAACACTTAATATTTTTTCTCGTATCAAAAAAATATATTAAATTACAACTGCAATAATATGTATTAACGAGTATATATTATAGGTAATGTCGCAATGAAAACATTTTTGCTGTCTTTGCCTTCACTGGTGCAGACAATCCTTATTAATAGTGCTGTTCTCATAATGTAAACAATATACATATATACGCCGTATACCCCAATTTTTTTCTGAAATGGTTGTATTCCATTAACTCTAGACTTCTAGAGTGATTAAAAAATATCACGAAAAATCAACAGAACTTCTTTTTGATGACAATTTTTGTCAGTCTCGTGGTTCAATTGAAAAATACCGATTACCAAGCACTGGCGGCTTAGTTCAAATAAATTGTCGGGAACACCACTGCTGATAAGTGACAAGTGTCATTATTTTTTTACCGCTTATACAAATCAAAATTCAATCAAATATACTACACTAAAGTACTATATAATATAATAAACCTACTATTCATAAGTTCATTTATCCAAAAATAAAATAAACGTGTCTACACGTCATCTTACCAATTCGACGAACACTCAACAAACGAAAGTTGTGCTGCAGATGTGTATTATAGTCAATGAAAAATATAAAAAAAATATAGAATATTTTGAAATATAAGTTACAAACTACTACAATATAGTACCCAAATTTCGCGTCCTAACGTCCTAACTCATATCCGGTTTTTCGACAGTCATTTTGCTCTTTAAAAAAATGAAATACCTATCAAAGTATAAAATTTTGCCAAAAAAAAAAAGGGAGAAAAATCAACCACTAGAAGGCAGATCAACATTAATATGGTATAGTATGAGTGAGTCACAGTCTCACAGAACTAACTGATCCAAATCGAGTAGATCTCTTAATAAAAATGACAGGTAACAAAATTACAATTCTAATCCAAATAACACTTATATAATACCCTTGTATAGTTCATTCTCTAATTAGGTAGGCACTAGGTTAAAATATTATGATTACACTCTCAAAAGGTACCAATTATTTTTTGTTAGTGTCTGATAATACGCTAATATACAGTTTTACTTGTTTTATTCTAATTGTAAAGTTTATGCATAACGGTTGTTGATTAGAGATTAATATGATGCGGATGAATGGCTGTAGTTATTATAAAGAAACTGTATTTTATGTTATGTAAAATTGAAATAAAAATGAAAAAATAAGCTAGTGATTTATAAACTGCTTACAAATATTATTTTTTCATCATTGGATATTTTATAAAATTTATAAAACCTAATCGATAATGAACGAAATTTTAAAATTGTTCAGTTTACCGATTCTATCATAGTTACATACGTGGCATAATTTATTTTCTCCATTACTTTCGCTTAGATGTCCTAATTCTATACTATAATTAAATATTTTCAATTACCTATAATATACTTATCCGGCGATACATATAAGTTGGTACGTATAAAAGAAGTATTTTAAATGTTTGTTTGATTTCGTTTTATTAGCTTTCATATTTTATCTTGTTAACATCGGGTTAGTGGGGAATACTGAAATTTGCTTGTGTAATAAACGTATACGTCAATTATTATTATTTAAACAAAAAGGTATGATATTTATGTCGAAAAAATACTTGCCAAACGTTGCATAATTGATATGTTGCAGCCATGTATATTTTTAATATCATTAAAAAAAAAAAAATGTAAACGTATACAGATTGTAACTACAGAGTATTTAATGTATCCAGGTACCTATCAATTCTATAATAATTATACAATTGTAGTAGACATACTATTAACTAAAATTTATATTACCTTAGACCAGGAAAGTTATAGGATTTTCATGAATAAAAAATGGTATTTAATGGGAAATATCGAATTATACTAAGTACGAATTTTAATCAATTCGTGGTTATGTCGGATTAATCGAAAAAAAAAAACAAATATAAATATAAGTATATATCAATAAAATACTAAAATTTTATTCTAATGTTTAACTAAAAAGTCCTTTCTGTTTTTTGTAGCACCTACATAAAACATTTTTTTTATAATTTTTTTTATTTAATAATTGGGATTTTAGAATGGGGGGGGGGGTCGAACCCCTCAACCCCCTACCTACACCCCTGATATCATTCTGGAGTATAAAAATAACTGGGACAGTAGCTGTCGTAGATACAAGCAAGAAAATCATTCATGTAGGAAAGTTAAACTAAACCCAGATATATCATTTCTAAACAGCAACCCACAAGATACAAGGCCGGATTGAGGTATTTCGACAACCCAGAAAAAATAAAAATAAAAAGTTATAACAAGTATGCTCAGAATTACGGACAGAACAATATGCCTTAATTAAATGTATATTTATTAAGGCAAATATATATTAATATATAATTAAATTCAAATATCAAGGGTTTTGTTGGGGGAGAGGGAAAGTTCTATAAAATATATATTCAGCTTTTCTAGTAACTAAATAGTAAATACTAATAATTGTTCAAGTTAATTATACATTTATTATGTATACATATTATTAAATATAATCGCAGTTGTGAGTTATTTTTATGCTTATTAGTATAGTTATTGATTAAATTAATTCGATCCTAATAATCTAATATTAATTTCGATTTGATTTTGATAAAAATTATAAAACTCATTAAAATGAGTTACAACCAAGTTGTACAAAGCATAAAAAACCCATGCCTATTAAAAAATTGTGATTGAGTTTTGTAATATACTATGCAATGTATTTTTAAATGTTGAAAACAATGTTATGTGAAATATTTTTAAAAGATAATTGTAAGTATTTTGAAAAACTGAAACCCCAATTCCATTTCTTTACGACACATTACAGTGTTTCTATAGAGTGTTAGGAAAACTTGCATTTGTAATATAACCATTAATGATAACGTGGAGCAATGATTAAAGTTTAATTAAATATTAATCATACGAGCACAGTAAATATTTATCTTTAGACTTTAATCTTTGCATATTATATGTTATCATATATGATCCCCATAAATATTTAGGGTAGCCAAACTTTCGATGAATAAATATATGCACTGTATAAATTATAATCCAAAGGGCAACATGTACATTTTTATTTCGTTCATATCTATAAGTTGGTACTTATTTCAAATAATGATTGTTAGGTTTAAATTTCTAATCACATGATTCCCAATTAAAAAATATTCCGAATATAATTAACTTATTTGATACCTAATTAATAAAATTTAAAAGTTCGACAAGACAGAGAGATACCTACTAATGATAAGCGTTTGTCTTTTATCACTTCGGTTCTCAGACAATAAACTGGTGGCGGGCATAAGGAGGGTTGAACATCCTAAACATTTTAATTCTAAAAATTGTCTAGGTCACTGCAACAGGTGTGCTGCATTCTGTACAGTTATATCCTTTGTAAATAATTAGATATGCATTAAATTATTATTAAAGTACAATATGGAATACCAGAATAACGATTCTGTATGCGAAGGTCAGAATAATTAAGGTGCCGAATAGATATGGATTACAAGTTTATTAAGACTATTTCATTTTTAAATGTTTCACTCAGGCGTTTCACGCAAATTAACCGTTCTCCTAACCTAACTTACTTGAAAAAATTTATTTAAGTATGCGAATATATTTTTATACCCATGGACTTTTAAAATTGAAAATTATTCTCATCTAATAATGTCACAAGTCCAACCAGGCAAATAAAAACATTTTTACGGTTAATAAATTATGTTACACAATAATATTATGGATGTTTGTCATGTCCCCCCCCCCACACCGTAAGAACGCCCATATAATATATACGGTACGTGTATGTCAATTGGGAAATTTTGTATTGTGATGATAATAGTGAGATCTGAGTACCTATTGATATGCTTCTCTTTATCGAGAAATCGAGTGTAGCTCAATTGATAAACTTTGATTTTGATAAACTTGTAATTTAATCGTTTTCAAAGCTATGAAAATTTAATAGCTACTCAATCGTACTTTTTATTTATTTGAAATAATTGAACAGGACTTTTTTTATAGAAGTCTATCGTTTTGCAAACCCCTCTTTCACCGAATGGCGAATACATTTTCCACTATAGTGTTAGTCTAGGTAAACCACTAGTAGGTTGTGTATAATGTTCTGAAGCATACCTTAAAAGGAAATTAAATTAATTATCTAGGTAATCTAATAGAATTTATGCTGCCCTGGATATTGAATACAAATTATTCAAAAGATAACATTACGAATCAATAAAATAAAATAAAATTACCAAATAAAATGAAATAATAAAAATCAATCACTGTATTTTATATTTATTCTCTAAACTAATTCTTACTGTTATCTATAGAATTAATTTTCAACAACTTCCATTCAGTTTTCATTAATTTTCATCATAACATAATTTAAACGAAAGCTAAATATTGTTACAATTTTTCATATTATAGTATAACATATCACTCATACAATATTTGTATTAGTTATAAAGTTATAATATTCGATGACTCTTATGATTTGGACTATTTAGAGAGTAAAAGAACCTACTTAATTGTCATAGTCTAAGTTAATTATAATTTTATAATTAACGTACAGGTACTAATCACACTTCGCTCATTATCATTTTTGAATTTTGTTTTCAACACAATTCGATATTGCCTTATACCAACTAACAATATATGTATATGAAATACAACTTGATTTTATTTTCGAATAAAAACATCAGCCTCAGGAAAATCAAAATTGTCTCTTTTCTTAAAAGCCTGATGTATATATCCACCTACTTTTGAAACAACATTATGGTTGTGTCAATAAGGTTCAAAATTTAATAAGTATAATGATTACCCAGAATAATTAAAAAATGATTACGAATTATTATCTCGTTTTCATGAATTTATAAGGTAATTTCACAAAGTAAGTCTAAGTATGATTATTAGTCTTTCATAGAGCTTACAGTTTATTTTGATTACAAAAACGGATCATACATGACGTAATCCGGACCACAATCCCTATTGTAATCATTCTTACGCGAGTAAAATAATTTCAGATACCAAATATTGAAATATATGTACAAGAAATGCACGTGAAGTCGTGAACCTATTGGCTATTTCAATAGTTTTTAAACATTTAATAAATTAATGACTGTTATTACTATTACGAACTTACGACCATTACAACAGTAAATGTGCCATGTGATAGTTATAAATGTTAAAATACACCAGGACTGGCCAATTCACTAAATTCCCGAAAGACGGGAAAATGTATTTCTATATTAAAAATAACGAGAAAGTTTATAATATGTACTTGATTTTCGAAACAATATTGAGTAGTTTTGACTAATATTTTTATCGATTAATGATCGAGGCAGTTAGTAAAGTTAATTAGACACGAAATCTGCAATGACTGAAAATTACAATGCATTTTTCTCCGGAAACGATTTATGATTTTCAGAGAGCTCGCATGTTATGGAAACTAACCACACGAATTTCGGACGAGTCGTGGACATTAAAATTTACAAAGCTGTTTTACAATGAACTTATTTCAAAATGTTTGCCGAATAACGATAATATATGGTTTTCAAATTAAAGAGATGAATACAAGAATAGTGACGCGATTGTGTTCCGAGGTGAACAGTAAGGCGCTGCCGGTGGAAACGAAGGACAGTGTTCGGTTTACGTTGCCTGCGATATGGTTAAACGAGCCACAGCATCTTAAGGATAGTCGGGTTAGATTATAGGAAACCTTACAGATTTTGCGAACGCAGTATCAGCATACTATACCCGAAACCCGGAACCGGAAGAATTTTATGTGAAAACGTGTATTCTTACTTTAGAAACGTTTATAGAGCGTTCTAGTCTTATATTTCTTGGTAACTACTACTGGTAACTGCTATTATTTCAAATCACTCTTTGGCATGTTTTTCATTCGATTTTTTAAAATTATTTTACGAATCCTAGAGCATACAACACAAAATTACTCCTGCTTCAGTCGTGAACCATTCACATTGTATATTCTGAGTGAAACGAGGAGGGTAATGTTATTAATAATCAACGGTTTTACTAAAACGACTTAAACTTTTGCAGAACACGCATATTAGTATTTTTAATTTAATTGATACTGTATGATTTTCGAAATATTCATAAGAAATTCGTGCCATTTATAGGCACTTTAAAGGTTTGAGAAATCATTAATATTATTTACAATCTATAGAAAACAGAAATTGAGTCTCAACACCTGCCTTTTTTCACTCAAACCGTTTTTCCATAGAAATGGTATGTTAGTTTCAAATTTAAAAGGACAATAATTCACCAATATCAAATACCCACACCTGTATCTCATCTGATTCCAATCTCCAACCCTACCTATGCTTTTATAAAAATTCTGATATAAGTATTAAAATGTAAAATATTGAAATAAACAAACTTGTAAAACCATACCTCCTATCACATTAAAAACAGACATAAATAGTATCTAATGTGTAAATAATTTAAAAATAATAAAAAATCATTCCTAAATCATATATTTAGCTATTAATAATCATACCAGATTGATAAACGATGTAATGCAAAACTGTCTGGAGGGGACATAATCCTTTTAAGTTCTTCTTTGATGTCCCATCAAATATCTGACTGTCATTACTTAAGCCTAGTAAAAAAGATATATTATATTAAATTATATTTATGTGTGTATTAATATATTGTTTTCACAAATAGTACAGTTATAAATATATATATATAGTTACATCGTATAGAATCCATTTGTATTAATTTTTTTAAAGTAACGAAAAAATACATTTTTTATTTAACATCCTGAATTCATAACGTCAACCCGAACAATCATTGTTCTTTTTATCGTCGATCAATTTACAATACAATTGATTATACCTATAGAACAATAACAAAAAAAAATCGGAGATGATTTACGAGTAGTATATGCATACTATACAATGCACATAAATGATAACTGAACGTCAAAATTAAAAATTAAAAAAAAAAATAACGATTTAAACACTTAATAATGGTCGTATTTCCATAGCATATAGCGTCCACAACTATTACCTACACGGTGGAATAGTTTCACACTTTATAATTAGAATTTTATCGAACTATTATCAAATTGCTTGGACAATTATAAAATTACAGCGACTGTTTCATCTGAAGAAACGACGCCTTATTTAGTCGTGGGACGAGATACGTAAACAAATATTCAATAATTTTCCAAAATATTAAAATTACATTCAGTTATTTTCGACGATTTGACAGTAGGTACTTGTTTTTAAGTTGAAACTCATATATATAATGTGGAAAATAAGACGATCGGTCCATTGGATGGAGGACGGCAGAAAAAAAAAATCCATAGGTGCCTCCTAATAAACACGACGGAAACGTTAATTTCAATGTGAAACGTACGACGGAATTTCACGCGCCAACGACGAAAACTCGTGTTTGGATCTCGTCGGGCCGAAAATCAAATTCAAAAACATCATTTCGACCACGGTGTCGCGTTCCTGTCCGAGGTAAGTGCGTCGCGGCGTTTTACGTTCTCCGCGAGTCAGAGACGAGCGAATCGATAGGAAATACCGAATATTAGATATTATTTCGGGTACGCCGCGCGGCGACGGGACGTATACGAACGTAGAGAAAAATAAAATGACCAAGTCTCGAGACATATTTTGCGTTCAACGTTTTGCGTCGTCCAAATTTCACCGAAAAAACACGGGCTCTGCAAAACGTCCGGGCCCGAAGATATTATATAGACGCAAAGTCGATGTACGGCGGACAACGGCGTTGCGTCTACGCGCGATTACACGGGGGGGTTCATTTATTAATAGACTAAAAAAGGTAACGACGCGAGTTTCGTCTCAAACAAATGCCGACGAGCAATCGTCGGACAAACGAATCCGAAACGTCGTCACGAGCGAACGGTACGTGAAACTTACGCGAGAAACTC
The DNA here is from genome assembly GCA_948098885.1 of Drepanosiphum platanoidis. Taxonomy (NCBI): domain Eukaryota; kingdom Metazoa; phylum Arthropoda; class Insecta; order Hemiptera; family Aphididae; genus Drepanosiphum; species Drepanosiphum platanoidis. The sequence continues at coordinate 6,870,218 of OX402528.1, read as the reverse complement.
GCCGGGACGTTTTTAATTGACGGGCGTTTTCTTCTCATCGCGGAAACGTTCACGACGGGTATATTCTCGTAATTGCGTTTCATCGCCGTCCGATTATATTTTAAAACTCGGAAATTTCCCAGCGAAACAATGCGAATCCGCGGCTATCATGGCAATAATTCCGTTATCACTCGCTAATGTGAGGTTATGTTGTTCGTACCTTTGTGCGTCTCTTTTTTTTTTTTTTTTAATTTTCCTCGAAAATCGATAATTGTTTTGCCGATAACTGGCACAAGCCAGTAGTACACAAATAATACACAATACACTACGCAGGAGAGTTGCTATACGTCTAGCAGTACATGCTGTCGGTTGTTGATCATGATGCGGTGATTTTTTTTTTTTTTATTATTATTATTATTCTTATAGAGCGCACAAATAATTAAAATACTTGAAAGAATATCTAAAAAGGCCTGTTTATTGTCTATAGTATTACTTCTTGCTGTCAAGAGGTGAGTTATCTTTCCCCCTCTGTTAATGCGTACGGCCAGGGTCACAAGGTGCTACAAGTTTCATTTTAATAGACGTTGGAGAGATTGCATCTTTCATTTCCTCGGCGGTTACACGCTGATCAACTACTGGCCATATGTAGCCGGTTGTTCTTATTTTAAATTATTTTTCAATCGACAAAAACAGTATTTAAATTTTGAATTTTTGCATGACCTTAGACAGCGACATGGCTCCGGACTATTTCTTTGAAGGAGCTGAGAAACTGATCGAAGTTTGGTTTGGACGCCAAGATGGAAAAGCGGATGTTGGAGACCTGAGAAGAATACCAAGGTAAAATATTACAAGTAATATTATTTTTTAATTTTGGAGAAAACATTTGTATCATTGTTCAGTAAAGTTTTGTAATATGTAACACTTATTATTATACATTTAACACCTATTTATAATTTTATTTTAGAATATTTTTTTATTTGTTATTCCATTTTATATTAACTCAGAATTATTAGATGTACAAATGTTCAAAACTGTTTTTAATAAGGAAATGTGATATTAAAAATTAATAAATTAACAAATTATATTTATAACAAAATGGCAAATACTTCCTATATTATAATTAAAAAACAAACCAATTAAACAATTTAATCTTGATTTAAATTTGAATTTTTGTTAAATTTTAATAAGATAGTTTCTAAACGATTAAGTTTTTACAATGTTGTTATAATAAATTAATATAATTAATGTAGATACCTATTGTGTTTAATATTCATTAATGATTTTTACTTTTATCTTATTTTTAATTAGTTGACACTTTTAGTATTGAATATAAATCAAGTAACTAAATAATTGTTGTATTGAAAGACCCGTAAAGTGGTCTAGAAAGCCATAAGAATAGAGTTAGGTATTTCATTATTCTTGGGTCTCAATTAAGCGACATAATTTTATCAACATTCGTCTAAAAGGCAACAATAACGTTTATTTTTTTAACTGTGTTTATGGGTTACGGCGTTAATTTTATTATTCCAATTAGTTTTTAAATGGTACTGTTTTTAAATTTTGTATTGATTTAAGTATTATTGATTATTCAAAAAATCAATATCCATAAAGAACATGTAAAAAAAAGATTCTTAAACCTATTCTAGAATATTAAGAATAAGTAATTTGTATGCCTTTTAATGTGATGTATATTACTTTTTTATACTTTTGTATATTACCAATAACTCTCATGTTATAATATAGGTACATTTTAATTTTAAAATTGCAATAGCAAAACAAAAAAAATAAATACCCCAGATTAAACTTTATTCTTTTTTTTTTTATGATAGTAAGATTACTAATTGTTAAACAAGTATTTCATTGGACATAAAGAAAACATAATTTATAATATATGATAAGATTTTTTAAATAAAAGATAAACTAATACAGTCTAGGAATTTTTTTCCACTTTTTATTTAACCATATTTTATAAATTTAGTCAAGTTATTACCTCATTTGATGAGTTCAGTACACAATGACAAACTACTGTTTCTTACATAATAAATGCAAAATCAACAACTTACTGATGAACAATTATTGTTTTTATTTTAAAATTTTTTTTAATTATTCGTGTTTAGTACCAACTATGATTGTTATTGTGTACTACTATTACCTATGTACCATTACGCTCATACTCCTATAAAAATAAAATCAAGTACTTTATACTTAGTTTTTTCTAATTTTATTTTCATCTCATTTAAAATACTTGTAGACAAACTAAAAACAAATTGCTAAAGCATAAATTTAAAAATATCCTTTATAAATTATTTAAAATCATTGAAATCTAAAATATAAACATGTTTGTGATTCATAGATAAATGAATGAATATTCAAATTTAATTTTTATTATTAATAATTTTGATGTTATTGATTAAACGTATTAAATTAATCGTTCTGTATGTGTGTTTTTTTTTTTTTAAATTGTTTATAGTCTTGTATGAATACATTTAATATTTTTGGAATTAGTTGTATTTACAATCTCAGTTTTACATAGTGCATTATGCATTTTCATTAGAAGTTTAATTTTGTCTATATTTACTTTGAAATCTTAAATTATTCCTATTTTTCATGTTTTTCAACATAAAACTTAAATTTGTTACTTAAAAACAACAATATTACATATTTACATCTAACTTATTTTAGTGCATTACTTGGGAAGAATCCAATTATTTCCGGCGCCAAAAATATGAAAAAAAAAAATCCATAATATATGTTCACAGTATGTGAAGGTTAAGTTTTGAGCTCATTTATAGGTAATTTGTTTCATGCTTTTATATTATTGTATACATTTTTATCTGATGTTCAATTCACAATAGTTTGAGAACCATATTTTAATTTATTTTATCTTTGTCTAGGATGTGTGATAAGTTGATTCTAAAGTGCCTCACGTGTATAATTAATAAAATGATAAGCCCTTTTTTTTTATTGAGAGATTTAACTGTTGAAGGAAATTTATCAATATATGTATGCCTTACTTACTAATACTGAGTATTAATTATTACTATGTAATGTGCTTGTGTGTTGAATTTGATACTTGAATTTTCCGTGATAAAATGCATGAATAAAAATACTTATCAACAGTGTTTATAGTTAGTCTCAATATATGGTGTCTTAATTAACAAAAAAAAGATTATATGAATTTAAATAGTAATCTGACTTAAAATGTGCGTATATTAATATAATTCATAAATATTATTGATTATTATTTAGTTTACGTTTTTTTAATTGGGTAATCTAATTTAAAGTTAGTGAAAAAGATGTAAGAATTGAAGTAACGAAGACAGATATAATGAGATATTGTAAATAATTTTTTTATTATATTTAGTTTGAGACATTCTGTCAATTTAAAATATTGAACTAAAGCAATTAAAAACAACCTATAGTAATTTTCCTTTGCAAATTACCTGTATGAATGAATATAAACAAATATTCAATGTATTACAGATTTATTGTAGAATGAAAATTCAGTTAAAGATTTTTGACAACTTAAGTTTCATTATAACTATAATATATATGTTATTTGTATGTGGGTTATAAACTTATTATCAGTTAAGATTCATACTGTTCTGGATTGATTTATACAGCCGTATATTATTTTATTATTTAGTTATTATTATTATCAACTACAGACATTGCTTTGATAATTACTCTGCAATTGCTTATCCAATGTTAAATCAAGCACATCCTTATCTGTATTTGGCATTTTTCTATCCTAGATTTTTTTACAAAATTATATTTTGATATGATAAGAAATATAATTAAATTGTTTTAAATTAATATTAAACTTTTACATGAATTGATAAGTTAGAAAAATCTTAAATTGCCTATTAGATTAAAATTAATTTTATAAAATAAATTTGAAAACTTGCATTTAATATTTTAATCTTAGACATTTGCATGCTATTTCATTGATAATATTTTTAAAATAGATAACATTTTTTTAAATAAAAGTAGCCATTTGCAGTATAAGAAAAATATTAGGTTAAACTATTTAATATTTATACATATTGCTTCATTGGTATTTTGAATTTTATTAATTTATGAAATGTTATACACTTATACTAAATATTATATTTCATGAAACTTGAAACCTTTTGTTCGTGTTTCCTTGTTCTTCTTTATGAATTATAAGTATCGTCACTGTAAATTACTATTGTATTTAATGACCAATTGTCATAATGTAATATTTCTAGATAATTGCATTGTTTATCTTAATGTTGTTTCATAAAATATTAAATAGTTGTCCCGATACAATTTTTCAATTAGTCATGTAATGCAAATACTTTTTAGATTTTTATTACTTATCCAAAATATGTTTGATATGTTTGATATTATGATTTTTTTTTCTATCTAAATAACTATTGGGCTGATTTATCCATTGTTTTTTTGCAAAATGGTTGTTGGGGTGGTCTAGAGAAAGTTTAAAGCTATTGAAATCTTCCATCTAACCATTGGAAGTTGTAGACGTAACCAGTATTTTGTGCTGAATATATGTTTTTTCACTTTTTGGTTACTTGGGAAATTTTTTTATCTTATATTTTAACATGTTGATTTTATTAATTTCACTTCCAATTAGAATTGTTCTTGGACGAAGCTGAGTAATTCAGCTAGTTTATTAATAAAAATACCCTGGATTCATTGATAATTCAAATAAAAACATTAAGTTACCTGAAACAGATAACATTGTTAATTAATCTTGATAATTCTGATCTACTGCAACTTAAATGTTTGGATTCTTTCAGATTCTAGTTAATACAACTTCGTAATATTTAATGATACTTTGAGATAGGTAATTATATGAATACAGATAAATTGTAGAAATAATGTATTAAAGTGACCATAAAAATTGTAATTTGTACTTAACAGTAAATCTAAAGTAATGACCTCCTGTAAAGTAGATAAATTGTAACATTTTTTGATAAAGCTACCTCATTTGTTTTAATGTTTGTGATAATCTTAATCATTTCATTATTATTTCAGAGAAAAGTATGAAGACCTCTTGAAAGCAGCATGCTGTGAAGTAATCAGTTATACCAGTAACGATGAAATTGATGCTTATGTGTTGAGGTAAATGGCCTTAAAAATTAGTAACCGTAATAAACGTAAAAATCAAACCTGAATCTCAACCATGTTACCCTCGGGGCAGGTGTAGTTTAAAAAAATTAAATTCTTGTTAATTATATGTGAATTTAGTTTTTGGTGGTAAAATATAGAAGGCGTTGTTTGACCTTCATCTCACAACAACGTTTCCATTAAAATTATCTCCGTTTTGATTTTGATATTTTCAAATAAAATATCAAATATCTTCTCTGATAACAAATATATTAGATTGAACACACTGTCATAATTCTACTTGAACAACCTTTTATATAATATAATTTGTATAATGCGCAATGACCGTTATACAAATTAATATTTAATTTACCATCGTTAATAACTAAAGTAATAAAGTTAATCTCAATATGTTTTTTACAGTGAAAGTAGTATGTTCGTGTCTAAACGTCGATTCATATTGAAGACTTGCGGTACCACTACACCGATTGAATGCATTAAACCATTGCTTATTCTCGTGCAAGAATTCACTGGATTTGATGAAGTCGACGATGTTTTTTATTCACGTAAAAACTTTGAACGCCCTGAACTTCAAAAAGATACTTACCACAACTTTCAATTAGAAATCCAAACATTAGATATCATATTCAAAGGAAGTACGTAAACAAAGCAATACACACTATAACCATGTAACACTGTCAATACGATTCATTATTTTAAACCTTTATTGTACAGCTGGGGTTGTGAGGCGTATGCATTCATCGAAAACGGATGACTCTTGGTATTTATATTCATTGCATCCAGTTGAATGTTTCGGCAAAGAAAAACAAACTCCCGATCAAACTTTGGAAGTGTTGATGACTCAATTGGATCCCAATATAATGCAAATATTCACAAAAGAACAATCGGCTGATGCCAATCAAGCTACTCGGGTATATTTCAATGAATTAAATTGATAATATTTTCAAATAAAATTTAATATTTCACTCGTATAATTTTAGGATTCCGGAATATCGGACTTGTTGCCTAACATGAAAATTGATGATTTCTTGTTCGATCCCTGTGGTTATTCGATGAACGGCATTGCAGAAGGGGTGAGATAATATACCGTTTTATTATTTATCTATGCATATGAGTGTATCAAGACTATAAAAGATCTATAAGACTTGGGTAGCTCAGTGTTTACATATATTGTGTGTGGTAACTGTGGGTTTAAATTACTCGCCTTGGATATTAAATTTTTTTTTTATTTAGTCTTGGTACATTTCCTATGACTGATCACAGCTCTGTTGTAGTATGCCAAGTTCAATAAAGTTTTTAAACTTATTGTCAAACGTGTCTTGTTGATGAAAATTATCTATAAATATTAAATACCGTGTTCATAAACCATTATTTATTTATTTTTCGTATTTTATAGGGGTATTACATGACTATTCATATAACTCCTCAATCGGGATTCTCTTATGTAAGTTTCGAGACCAATGTTCCACAAAGCTCTTACAAGGAACTCGTGACTAAAGTATTGAAAACATTCCAACCAGAAAAATTTGTGCTCACCATTTTCTCTAATGAGGTGTGTATAAAATGGAACCTCGAAAAACATAACTATTCAATGTTGCACATTATGGACCGTTTTTAATTGAATCGTATGTTGTTATGGAACAGGTGTCTCCGAGCCAATTGAACCACAAGGAATTCAAATATCTAACCGAACTGGACGAATGGCAACAGGATTCAAACAAGACTTGTCATCTGAAAAACCACGACCTAACTGTATCTTTCTACTCCAAGTACCCAAGCTGAGATCTACCCACGTGGGACACGCCTCTTGTCAAAACTAAAATGCCTTTATTGCCACATAACACAGCCGTCCTAGTCGTTCTAGTCTTCATAAAAACACTATGTGTCACCAAACCTATTTATCACTTTGCATGGCGTCGTTTTAAAATAGTGTAAAAATATCCTATGACATTCCGGTGCAAACCACCAGGATTCTTTAACATAGTTGTTTTTATTTGTTCATGTGATTTTTTTTTTTTTAAATTATACATGAACGTTGTATGTTCCTTGTACGGACACTAAATACGCTTGGTTCAATTGTGATTATGTGGCAGGCATTTTGATTTGAGGCAGATACTGAATTGATGCGCCACAAATAAATTTCCTTTAAATAATAATTGTTATTTCGTTTTATATAAAAAAGTTTTCTTCGATACATTACATTCTTTTAGACTGTTTAGATACCTACTACTTTTAAGTGTTTGACATTGTTTTTAAATTTTAGTGATGCATTTTATTATGTTATTTATTTTAAAATATTAATTTATGAACCATAAATATTGTTTCTAAATAGAATGTTGTTACAAAGGTTTAAACTTAGTTATTGAAAGCTTTAGTTTGTATATCCTCTATATTTTGTTTTTTTATAAGGCCAGAGATCTATTGTATCATTTGAATTTTGTTATTAATAACGAACAGAACTTTTACGAACACTCATTTTTATTTCATTTATTATTCCTTATTAATATTTTGATCTATTTATATTACAAGAACCATTGTTTATTAGTTATTTTCACTGGAAACATGGTTTCTGTTATAAGACAAAAGTATTTACCATGTTTTTGGTAATTTTGTTACTTTAAAGTTTATTTTCAATAAGATAACATTCTAGTCTACTTTTCCTAATAACACATTTTTCTCACATAAATATTTGATGTACTAACACAATATTATTTTATGATGGTTTTTGTCTTTTCAAAATTCATTTATAAATTAATTATGATTTTGTAAATAAAGAAAACTTATCAATAAGTTTTTTTGAGTGTATTCAAATATTGTAATGTAACAATGATTGAAAAAAAATAAATATTTGTAAGTATAATATATATTGAGTATAATAATACAATCTTATACTTATTAAAGTGCTCTAAATCAAAAGAAATTCTGGCAAAAATCATTACTGCGTGCAGTTTAATTTTTAATAATTACTTTTATATTTTGGGGAGTATTTCAACAATATTATAATTAAATAAGATGAATTAAGATTGACATGGTGATAGTGGGTGTATTAGTGAGAGATAGGAGACCTCCTTGAGGCTATAGAAGAAGATTGTCCACCTCATATGGTTTAAATGTTTTTATAAATATAAGTACTTGAAAATGTGCAAAAAAAAATAAAATTAATTGTTACCAATAAAAGTATATTATTAAAATTAAATACAGCTAAGATATTTTATTGTGAAGTGCATTTAAATATCGAAAATGTATTATTACCTGAAATATTATAAATTATTGATCACCTCGTGATTTTAGTTTTTATTCTGAAGTTGGTTTTTTTTTTTTAATGTATGAGCAATTCATATTTTCAAAGATACAGAAAACTATATAAGTTTATATTTTTCACATTTTTTATACAAACACAAACACACCAATCACTGTCATCATCATTTGTATTTGTTCCCATTACTATTTTATTGTCCACCTTAAACTGTTATTTACAAGTCGATTTAATAAACCTAGGATGTCTGCCCAGGATATTTGTTGTAAAATTAATTTGTCATTTTTAATTATGACATCACAACGTTCTTGTAAAATTGAAGAATGAAACACACAATTGTAAAGTGTTTTAATTGGCTAGCTCAATCGCCAGACTTGACACAATGATTTATTTTTTTTGTGAGCCAACTAAAAAATATTGTGCAGGTCATTGTCCATAATTAAAAACGTGAGAGATATTTCAAATGACATATTAATTTCATTACATTTATAGGTACTAGGTTTATTAAATCGACATGTGTCAAAGAAAGGCTATTACTCGTATTTATGAGACATTAACATGATAAAACAACAAAATAAGAATCGGTTTACCTGCTTTAAGAGGTAATTCATTTCTATTATAGGACTTCCGATGTCATGTCGAAAATGCTTTTGCAATTGTGCAGGTGTCATTACAATTTATTCATTTTGATATTTTGATGTTTAACGTTCGTAATCTAAACGAAATCAATTTGTAAAGATTTGTTAAAATGACCATAAAAAATATAACCATTGACAATCGTTACGTTTTTTTTTGTTATAATTTTTTAAAAAGATTCGATAAATAATTTTCAAAGTCACGGGGCCTCCTTCACTCCCCATATCTGTCTTGAAAACTCCCCGCGGAGGAAAACCAGCGTAAGGTATTGGCTAGAAGCTAGAAATCAATTACATTATTGTCGATAATAAGTATGTGCAAAATGATACGAATCCACGAGAGCAAAATATAATGTAATACTGTGGAAATAAAAAATAATCGGATAAATTCGATTGTAAAAGGAAAAGTGAAAGACCCGAGATTAGCGTCCTCGGCCGGCACGTGACATCGTAACGACGACATATTATTACAAATTTATATAAATACTTTTATAGTCGTAACGACTGTACTGAGTACTGAGCCGGCGGGCAGCGACGATAATATAATATTATAGCGAAATAGCGACCGGCGAAGAAGCCTGAAGTGAGGAGTAAACTGCACAGTACAAAATGGCGACGGACGGTAGCCCGCCGCCGCCGCCGCCGCCGCCGCGCACACTGTACATGCGCAGTGCGGTTGCGCGCACGTTTCAAAGCGTACCATAACAATAATAACAATAATAATAATAAAAACAGTATGATGTGATAACCGCGCCTGATAGCTTGTACAGCGGGCAGGCTTCGAGAATATTATTATTGCGATCGCTCTCCGTCGTGTCGTTAATCGTTATCGAGTTTATTATTGTTGTTGTAGTCGTCCGTTTTCGTCTAGCCGTTTCCGCGCGGTTATGTACGCGAGTTTGTTTTACACGCGTCATTTCCGCCGTCGACGTTCGCCATTTTTATCGCGGCGTACGCGATAAAATATAATATAGTCGTCGCGGTGTTTTGTTTTCCGCCGTCGCCCCGAGATCTCACCGACGGCTACGATTGCGCGAATAAAATCGCTATCGTTATAGTAATTATTGTCGCAATCGCGAGAATATCGCGTGTCGATATGGCGCCGCGATAGCCACCGTTCTCCGGCCCGTGCGCCGTGAAATACCAATCGTTCATCCACTGCACTCGGACGGCAGCAGCAGCAGGTATGATGATGGGCACCGCGATCCGCCGCTGACGACGGGAAACGATGACGAGCGCGGACGATGGACGTCGGACAGCCACCCAACGCCAATATGCTGTCGGTGGACAGCGCCAAGGGACGTCTGGTGGTCGAACGGATGGACTCCATCAGGAATCTGTTCGGGTGTGAGCTGCGAATCGTCGACGACGACCACAGTGCGGGCGCGACGACGGCGACGATGACGTTCGCGGTCAGCAGACTGGACGAGTTCAAAGCGCCCGACGAACGATTGATCGACCGTCTAAAGGTAACGTAATTCACCGTACCGATATAATATGTATATAATCATTATAATTTGATAATGTTTTTCGCCATCTGCCGCGGCGGCGGTTTTTAAATATTTATCTTCTCCCGAGAGCTGGTCGGCCCCGGGACGCGGATGCCATACGGTGTATGATTTCGAGAGATTTGAATGGTCGCCGACGATCAAAACGTCCCGGAATCGCGGCGATGCTGCGTCGAATCAGTATTGCAATCGTAGAGACTGTATTATATTGTAATTCATATCGGTTATACTGGGTATCCTCGGACAACATTATGTTTGTATAGGTGTTCCGCCGCCGTAGAATAGAATACGATTTTCGTCGTTTCACCCGTCGCGGGGGCCGCCCGCGGCGAGTACCCGGCCGTAGTACGGTTCGCTCGGCATACCTCGCCGTCGTCGCATACCTTACTCGGGGGACTCGGGGTTGCGCAACTCGCGACGACGGGCCGCCGCCGCCGCCGCCGCCGACTCGTGTGCGATTTGGAAACATATCCGATCGATTGACGCGGTGTGCGCGGCGGTTACACACGCACGGGGGCGCGCATCGTCTGCCTGGAAATCGACAGACACGTTGTGTATTTCATCGAATCCGCCGTGTGACGAACACATGAATAATAAAAAACAAATAAAACCGCACAATGGATCGATATCTATTCTGTCTGTCCCATTCATATTCATACGGGAATACGATATGCTTGTGTGTGTGTGTGTGTGTGTAGTATAACATAGACGAGGCGGCACACGCTCGCCGAGCGCACGTGAAAGGCGCCCAAGTACATCCTGTTCGTGTGTGTGTGCGCGCGCGCGCGTATAACTGCGTGATTTACTTTCCCTTTCGATAATGGCCTAAATCGTTGTTTAGAATCCTTCGATGGTTCGTTCGCGCGCGTGTACGTTTAGAATGCCGCGATCGGCGGTGATTTTCGGCGTGTTTTTATTCTCCGCTGCCGGTTCGTTTAATCGATCGTCACTCGATTTTCTATACGTCTTGTACCGCGTCGTACTTGTAGCGCAGACGTTTTGAAAACGAAATCAATGCACCTCTATCTCTACCTATCTTCTACGCGGGGCCTCTGCTGCCCCCCCCCCTCTCGAATGCATTAGTTTTCCGTGTTTTATTCTATTGTATGTGCCTATCGTATGTATTTTCTATTCGATGTCGCGAACAAAGATCAACAATATTATTAACGTTTATATTTACGAAAATTATTTTTCCACGTGATTTCGACGTCATTTATTGTCGTCTGTGGATGGAAGTAGAAGTTACGATTTCGGCCGTGAATTGCGAGAGAACACGTTGAGTTTTGTACGAAAGTTTTTTTTTTAAATTTTAATCGTTTCAAACGCACTACAACAAATAATACCCATCGATTTTCATTAGTCATATATTACGCACATTTTACTACTCGTATGTAATATTAATCGTATAAAGATCCTCTTTCGATCTTCCATATAGGTATAAAGTACCCGTAGCCATTGTATATTGTTATTTTCCTGTACCTATTCGTTTTTTAAAACCTTGAATAAAACCTGTATATCTTTAAACAGTGCTTAATTTCTATTATTTTTAGCTCACATCAAGGTGACGTACTTTTCTTTATACTTAAGTATAGGTATGCTGTATTTAATACATTCATGCAAAACATTATTAATATTTAAATATCAAACACAACTTACCTTCTACTTTAAAATGTAGGTACGAACAAATAAAACTAATAAAATAGGTACAATCCTCGGTACAAACGTATCGGTAAAAAACTTACGATATTGGATTTGACTAGGAGTGGCTCAAATGTCAGCAATAGTGACTACAAATTATTGTATGAGATGTGAGACATTTAATAACATATATCATTTATACTCGGAACTTCTGTGTAGTTTTCAAATTATTTTAAAACACGTTAAAATGTAAATCGGTTTCTTTTTTTGTGTAATAATAGTGGGCGTTTTCACAATGCTCGCTTTCCAAACTTGGCGATTAATTGTTGGAACTATGCTTCAATTGTCTTAAACAGTATTATGTATACCTTGTAATATCAAAACAAAACGAAAAATTGAATTTTAAATCAGTGTGGTATGATTTCTTCTAGAAAATATGTTATTACAACAATACATTGTATAAATGCATTCTTATAATTCTATATAATTGGACTATTATAAAAGTTACAAAATCATTGTAGGTACTAATTTCTCTCTCTAAAACTTAGCATTAATCAACTTAGTTTGACGATTTCTTATATAGCTCTAGGCATATACCCACGGTAAGTAATGATAAGTGGGCGATATTATCGAATTTACTTTTATGACAAAAACACTTCCCAAAAATGTCCCAAGTAGTACCTTTATCATATTTTATCTATTATGTTATTCTGTTAAAACAAATATTAACTATTTAAAAAATATATAGTAACTAATTGTATGTATAAAAAAAATACAACTACTATATGTATTACAATCTATCTTCACAGTTTAAGTCACCGGGTGGCGGGTTATAACCAGTTAGTCATTTTATTACGTCCGAACTATGAAACGAATGTACGAAATTCAAAATACATATCCGTTATCAATATGTCACGGACTAATATTTAGATCTAGAAGGTTATATTTGAGTTTACTTGGACACTTTCTCCGAATTACGGGTACTTCGATGGAATTATTTTAACAGTATGGAAAAACTATTGGGCCGTACAACGTTATTATCCTTACTATAGTTTGAAAGCGAATTAGAAACGTTCACACAATGTTGTAAAAGTATATTAATTTTCAATTTATGGATATTTTCTATAATTCATTTTGAAATCCTATTGTTAATTATGAAAAAAACCGCATGTGCCTACTTTCGTATTGTTTTTCAAATAATTTCGGTTTCTGTACAGTTATATATATATTTTTAGGACCCGATCGTAACAATATCCAAGTGAATAACTTCACCAAATAATAATATCCGAAATCATAATATGATAAATTACTTATTTAAAAAAATTTAATTTTCCCAAATTAATGTTAAAATTGAAATTTTAAAGACAATACGTGACAATTCGGTGTCATGGTCATTCAAATCCCACGTTGTAAAGATGGTTCGGATTACATAAAATGGGTATTCTATTGTGCAATGTTGTAATTTTTATATTATCCACTACAATGAGTATTATTATTTAGTAGAAATTGAGTAATAGAGTAATAGACATAGAGATTTCGATGAATAATATAAAATGTTGCAAAATATAAATAAAAATGTGTAATGTAACGATGCGAATGGAGATTATGTGCGATCCTCGTTCTTACAGGCAGATAATGCTAAATATTTAAAAAAAAAAATTTCCTGGGCGAAAAATAAAATTTAATTTAAAAATATAAATATGAGAAAGTTTACTCTGTAAGATGTTTGGTAAAAAAATTAATTTATAATCTAGCTTTTCATATGCCCCGTTAAATGAAAGGGATGACTGTGACATTGAGACTGTTAATAACGGATGGACTACACTAACATTATATTATACGATGGCGCTAGAATTCATTGCAAATCGGAAATAAACCATGTTCTTCTTTACATTAAATCGTGCAAAATAAAACATACGATGACCAGAGTTCATGTACAAAAATACGAGTGTTTCAACGAAAAATTTGTAAAGCGTTACTGTGACTCATCGCGAATCAGAACTAAATAACCGGGTAAATAAGCAATAACTCCGTTTCGCATAATGTAGATCAGTGGTTCCCAATCTTTTTTTCTTATTCTACGCGCCCTGTGTGGATTTTCAATAATCTCACGTAACATCCGAGTAGAAAACCTAGTTTAAATATTGTTTGTTGGAAAATTGACACGCGTTCAAGATAAATAAACCTATTATATATTTTATAAGTATTATACCCATGACTTTTTAACGACAAGTGCTGTAGTAAAAAAAATATTTATTACGTATTGTAAATAAATATTATTTCTACGTCCCGGCATGACTGTGCATATTTGCACACGTACTAAAATGTGTATTATAATTTTACGTTCATATTAAAAAAACTGTCGTCTAGATACTCGATCGCCGTCGAAACGATTTGAGTTTATTTGCGAATTCGAGTGCCATCTATACCTATTAATTTTTCTTTTCGCAATGCTGATGAATATGAAACAACAATGCGGAAACATACACGAATTATGATTTTTGGCTGTTGTTTTCGTGAAAGTCTATCAGCTTTGGTATTGTTTAACATTTCCCATAATAATGTACTACTGTGCGTCGCGTATAACGGCGATAAACACGTTTCACCAACATAATATATGATGCGATAATAATATAATAATAATAATAGTTGAGATTGGAGGACGGAGCTCATCTACTGTTTTTATGTTTTAGTTTAAGCGTTTTCTTTTTTTATGTTTAAAGTATCCTTTCTAAATATTTTTATTGAGCAGGTCGGGGCCCTTTATCGCAGTTTATTTTCGAAAAACGTTTCAAATCCATAAAATATTATGTATTTATAATAATATACTCGTATATTATCAATTCAGATAATATTAATATTTTTTACAGACACAAATTAATAATTTTCTGCATGCCATTATAGAATGCCACTATTTAAACTTAATTTAGCTACGATTTTTGGATTGTTAAATTTTACTGAAAAGTAATATAAAATCCTTTTTTATTTTCACAATAATTTCTAATAAGTTTATTACGAACGACCTGTATATTAAATTGTATGAGGCGGCCAGTAGCGAATTTAACGTCGGGTTGAAAAGACCACTCAGAGCGGCACATTTTGAAGGGCGGCAAATTTTTCACGATCAACAGTTTAAGAAATTGTTTTAACCATGTAAACGTTTTTTTGATGGGAAATATTTGCCCTATACGCGTACCAAGGGGTACGTTCTCTGGTAATGGTGTCGCGGGTGGCGGTACGAGACTTCATGGAGTTTTCTCCTGAAGTGATGGGTGTTCCTGGCGAACGGTTGGACCGGTATTCGGGAAGATAGGTGTGGGCAGGGTGGGCACTTTGTGTCTTTTCCGCGCGCCCAACATAAATCGTATAGAAAAGCACAAAAAAACAACAGCCGAGCGTTTAAATCTCGGAGACTCTGTGTGTAAAAGGAACTCAAAAGACGAAACCCGTGCCGACGACGATAGTGGTCGATCGATTTGATGGGAAAATAGAAAAAAAATTGAAAAAAAGTCTCTTCGACGGCGGCGGCGGAAAGGAAAACAACGCGCACGACGGACGGCGCGATCGTGCAGCGGCAGAGCGTCATCGTGCGCGCTTCGTACACACGTGAGATGACCCCACGCGCCAAAGCAGCGTTCAGGTCCGTTAACCCTTTATACTTGTTGCACATCGCGCGCCGCGTTATTATCATTATTATTATTATTATTATATTCCGTCGCGCGTATTTATAAACGCGTTGTTATAAGCGTAGCGTCGAGTGGGCGGGCGGCCGTGAGCCGGACTGGGCCGGGGAACAGGGGGGGGGGGACCGCCGCGCAGACCTTCACTCCCGGAAGCGAGCGAACGCGCGGCGGCTGGCTGCGGCGGCGACGGCGACGGCGACGTCGACGACGACGACGATTCGGGTCAGTGTCGTGTTGTTTCTCCCGGATCCGCCGCCGCCGCCGCCGCGCAGTCCCCACGACGACACGGAGAGCTCATCCGGATCCGCCACCGCGCGCTGCCGCCACCGCCGCCTCGGCGGTTTGTAGTACTCGGCCGGCCACCGTCTCGCGCACCGCCAACAGTCGCCACTGGCAGTCAGTGGTGAGATCGCGCGTTTCAGTTTACCGTCCGTCCGTCCGTCCGTTCGAAACCGCTGCAGAAGAGCGCGCGCGCCTAGACGTCATGACTTTTACGGGCGTACTTCGGGTAAGTCCAAAACCACCGCGGTCTTCTAACCCGCGGTCCTTTACCCCCCTGCCGCGGCAGAGCACCTTGACGGTGTCTAATAGTCTATGATTATTATTCGGTCGCGGCGCGCGAACCGGATGTCGCGCCGGTGCCGCCAAAATCCGATCGGGTCGTGTGTTATTTTCATATTGGTCACCGTTATTATTTTGTCTAGTGGCCCGAAGGTTCCCGACCGAAGAAATGAAAAAGGTTTTTCGCGTTGTTGACTACGAGGGCCCTCGTCCCCCCCGTCCAAGAGTTTCTGCCCAAACTTCGTTCGATATATATACGTATATTATCGCGCGTGTCGCGTAATCTCCGTCGAGTATTTATCGGATTACTATTGTTTTCGAGACATTGTAAACACTATAGTAAACAACGACGAACGATAATATTCTAGTGTTAATGGTATAATAATATGCTCGATAGAATGTTTTACCCACGCGATGGCTTTGCAGGTGGTTCGCTCGATTTAAAATACCGATTTAAAAGCATATGACTTTTATGATGTACTCTTACTGTATACATTTACACAATATTCGGCTCGTATTCCGTTGAGTTGGATATCTTTTTTTCTGGTGGGACGTGTTATATTTTATCGTAGATACTAGAGATGCACTAAAAACGTCTGTACACCTATTTCTTCGGCAGATGAATTTTCCCCGGATGGGATTTTATCTCGCGTTCGCACGGCCGTATACTTTTTAGGTACTGCATTAATATCGACATTCGTCAACATCGTGTTTAACGCTTGCAGCGTTATACATCGCTGGTCGAACCCAGCGTTAATATTTTCTCACAAAATCGTCCGTGACGTCAAGTTTAAAAATTAGTCGTTGATTAGAGTGTGATGGCTCTCGAAAGGAAACCCAAAAGTTTGTGTATGCGCGCGCGTGCGTGTGTGTGTGTGTGTGTGTATGAATGTATGTATGTGTGTGCGCGCGCGCGTAACTCGGGTCCGGGTCGAGTGATATGGACTGGAAATCACAGCTATCGTCCGCCTTTCCTTTCACGCGTGCACGACATTCGCGATGAGGACGCAGTGAGTGGGGTGTCGCAGCTGACGCGTTCGGCAGGTTTCGGGGTTTCTTTTCATCGGATATCCGTGTGCGAAGCGGATGTGTCCCATTCCGAGTCTGTAGGCAGATACAGATCTCTCAAAGGGAGCGACTGGTGCAAGAGTATAGTGCTCAACGCCGTTTGAGTTTTTAATTCGTTCCTCTGCCCCGCGATTTGTGGTACCTATAAATAGTGATTTTCATTTTTAAATTTTAAATTAAATTTTTTTAAATGTATCTCCCCCGAGTTCCCGAAGCCGTCTATGGGGTGAAGATTACTCTATCGTCTCTCTCTCTCTCCCCGCCCCCTAGTATTATAGCGGCATCGACAGTGATCGTCTCGATTTCGTTGTGTGTTGCCGATTGTGATTTTTTTTCGTTTCTTCTGTTACAGTGCTACGTGGACTCCCTGAACGAACTGCAACAGGGTCTGGGCGAGTGTAGCAACGACGATTCCAGCTACGATTCGGACTTCGGTGGCGACGATGACACCGTCAGCAGTACGAATTTCAGTCACCACGACATCAGCCGGACTACGTCGGACACGCTCGGCGCCGAGTACGCGGATTACGTCAGCGCGGCTGCGTACAAGTCGAGAGTGGACTTTGCGCTTAAACTCGGATACACCGAACGCCTGGTGCAGGCGGCCCTGAACAAACTGGGCGCCGAGCCCACGCAGGATCAACTTTTAGCCGTAAGTGTCCCAACTGATATGATGCATTATTTAGTGGTTGGAGGCGTAACTTTTTTCTTAGCGAAGTTATCGGGGGGGCAGGTTGACGCCAATATTTATTTATTCGGTGGGCAATTGGTCGAGTCGAGATATATAGTTTTTCAATCGGATTTATCGCTGAAGTTAATCTTCCAGTTTGACAGTTGATTTTATAGAATACGTTAACTTGACTTCGATTTAATTTCGTTTTTAACACATATCTCACCGAATGTATTTTGTGTTTTTGGAAATATGTATAAAATTGTTCGGGGGTTTGACAACTATTCGAGAGGGCCAAGTCTATTCCGTCATACTCTGCTGATATCCGCTTATACGTGGCGAACTCACATACACGAGGGCGTTTATTCGAGAGGTATAAAAATAAATATTTACACCCCGAGTAGAGCAGCAACATTTTTGAATACCTCACTGACGAGTATTGTTTTTATTTTTGTAGCGCGATGTTAATAAATATTTATTTATTTTTTCTCGCACACAGGAATTGATTAAACTCGGGGCGCAGTGCGGTCACAAGTTACACGGTGAATCCGACAGCAGTGAAGAGGTGCAGTCCAATAATGCCGGCGACCAAGGTTTACAGACGTCCAAACTGCGGCACATTGTCAT
Source organism: Drepanosiphum platanoidis (assembly GCA_948098885.1). NCBI lineage: Eukaryota > Metazoa > Arthropoda > Insecta > Hemiptera > Aphididae > Drepanosiphum > Drepanosiphum platanoidis. The sequence continues at coordinate 6,851,481 of OX402528.1, read as the reverse complement.
CGACGGCAGCAATGTCGCCATGAGGTGATTATCTCCCCCCTCCCATCGACCATTTTTCACTTTCAGTCTTCAACCGGCTAAATTCGCGGTTTTTAATGTTTCAGCCACGGGAACAAAGAGACGTTTTCATGTCGAGGTATTAAAATCTGCGTCGATTGGTTCCGAATGCGGGGTCACACAGACATCACGGTGTTTGTACCGAAATGGCGAAAAGAAGCCTCGAGACCTGATAATAGAAGAATTATCGGTAAGTTAAACAACTCGTCGATGATAATCTATTGTTATTAAAAACAAACTGCGAGAGTCTAATTTGTATTTTTCCCCCCCGCCCATATAGATCAAGATATTTTAACAGAGTTGGAACGCGCCAGGATGCTGGTCTTCACTCCATCCAGAGAAATAGGAGGCAAGCGAATGGTTTGCTACGATGATCGATACATTCTACGTTTGGCCTCAGAGCTAGACGGTGTTGTCGTTTCTAACGATAACTACAGAGATCTAGCTAATGAGAGTCCGGCCTTCCGTTCTGTTGTACAAAATAACATACTGATGTATTCTTTTGTCAACGACAGGTAAATAAATAAATTACATTTTTGTTATTTGCATTATTGTTATGTTTATTTTCTTTAACTATTACAGATTTATGCCACCAGACGATCCATTAGGTCGTTCAGGTCCTACCCTCGATGTGTTTCTACGTAGCAAAGCACCAGGCGTTGGATTAACTGCTGTCAGTACTGAGACTTGTCCCTATGGTAAAAAATGTACTTACGGAAATAAGTGCAAATTTAACCATCCTGAACGCGGCCTACAACCAGTAAAGTCTGTCACTGAACGGCTGATAGAACACGCTCAGCGGCAGAACTCGGCTGGTCGCCAAATCAAAGGCAAATCCGTCAGTTTACCTTTGCAGTCGGGCAGCAATTCAAAAAAGCCACTCACTCGTACCATGTCCAATGTTCCAACGCCATCCAATCATCCACAACTATGGGGCGTGTGGACCCCTAACACCTATAGAGAACCAGAATCTGAATCGGAGAACTTACATAATAAACTGCAGAGACAGCTTACGTTAAACCCGACGTACGACCCACGTCTAGTTCATCTGCAGCAAAGCCAACACAGTAATGTGACGCGAATAGCGTCCGCACCTCCGGTACCCGCGGGTCCAATGAACGTACCGCCAACAGTTGGCGCCAGCTGTTCAGACCCTCAAATATTTCCCAGTTACCAAGAAGCTAGGCAAAAGTTGTACTACCATTTGGCTTCTATATTCCCTGAAGAACAGGTTTCTACAGTGATGCAATATTATCCAAACGAAACAAATCCTCAAAAGATTTGCGCAGCTATATTGAATATGTTTTCGAAAACGTGATTATAATTTGTTGTTGTATTCGTGCCACAGTGCACGATGTTTCACCAGTGATTTTGTCATACTACATTAGCTTATTGACAAGACGGCGACACTTGATACAATGTATCTAGTAATTGTGTTGATTTATTTTAAAATCATGTATTATTGTGTAGACTATTATGTTAATTTTGTATAATTTTATTCTAAGTTAATATTTTTGTATGTTTTGGTTAACCTATCCAAATGTGTAACAAAGTGTGGTATTAATAATAATAAGTTAAAGCTTTTATATTTTGATCATTTAATTTTCTCATTGAACCGATTTCATAAATTTTCTTATAAATAGGAGCAAGTGTAATTACAATACATAATGATATGGACGTATTCAATGCAAAGTATAAAAAAAACCTTCCTGAAAACTATTAGCACATTCTCTCATATTAATTGAGTATGGATTAAATTTTGTAAAAATTAAGAAATAAAATAGTTCAAATTATTTTATTAATACTATTCCAGATTACTCGACCCGAAAACCCTTAATTTTACAGGCAGTACTTGTCGACTATTGTTTTTCTATAATATGCTAAAAATGTTCAATAATATCGACAATTATAGTAATTTTGCGGCCAATCAGACTACGAATAAATTCAAAATGCATAACACTCTTGTAATATATTTAAATTGTTTACCATTTTCCATTGCGACTATTTTCTGTTGTCAGAATGGGAGTAAATATTTTTTCTTTTTCGTTTTTTTAACTATACACAATCAATTTATAGTAGTTGGTCAGTTTAGATATAATTTTCGAGTGGCAGAATATAATTACTACCGTTATTATTTAATATTTTTGGGTAAATTCATAAAATATTTCCTAGTGACTTCATGGAGCCTGAATAACAGTCAATGAACTCCCGAGAGTCCACGAACAAAAAACTATACTGTCGTGTCTTATAGCTATACAACTGTATAGTGAAAGTTTGTTACCTTGAGCGCAAGGGTAATATTTCCAAGTTTGAATTGGCAACCGTGTATGAAAGCACTGCCATCTTGTCGCTCAAGGCCAGTTCATACCTCTCGGCACTTATTTATTGTACAATTGACATTAATGTTCTCCTGTAAACGAGTGAATTTTGTACTAAGTCCAATACTGAGCAAATACTAACAGTCAATCGAAAAGTATCAAGCAGAAATATACATATTATATATTGTTTGATTTATTATTTTAAACCACTTCAAGTAGTACCTATTAAGAGTCCTGTACAACCGACCAGACTTGAAGTCTCATTGGGATGGTTCTAACCGTTCAGTATTCGGATCGGGCTATATAAGAAACTAAACGTTTTCAAAAGTTGGTGTTGGTTTTGAAGTTTAGCTGCGAAATCACAGCACTGCAGGCGGCGCGAATCACTCGGCAGTTTGAATTTTCCGTTTCGAATATATCAAACGCGACGCGCGTGTAGCGTGATGTTCCGCCGCCGCCGTGGCCGTGTGGCCGCGGTCACGCGCCGCGGATGGAACTCCGGATACCACGGTAATGGTTTTCGGAAAACGACCGTTACAAAAAAAAACGACTTCCATGAATTCGTTAGCTCGTGATTGGCTGTTCGTCTCGGCCGACGCGGGAAGGCTGGGATTTTCTTCCCTTTGTTTCAGTCTTCGTCGGTTCGCGCGTATGTATGGGGTTTGTCCGAACGGGTCCGTGTTCGAGAATTTTATGCCGACCGCCATCGAATCTCGTTTCACGACTTCAGAATTTCATTTCGCGGCGATGGTAATAGTAATTATCGACGAATAATCGCACGTCTCACGGCGGTCGCGTGGGTGGAACCAAATTATTTGTCGCTTAATAACTACCGTACTGTCGATATTCGATGTTTAGCGTATTTTCCGTCGCGGTGCTGCGCCGCCGCCGTCCGCCAAAACGGCTTGTGAATTTTACCGTCCGCCAAAAACAAACGTATCATAGTAATATCGTGGTTCGCGCGAGTAGTGAAATAATCGTTCCGGCGTGTTTGCCCGCGTCGTGGTGTTTTTATTCGAGTGTACCAGCACGAAATACGTTGTGAAATGTTTCGGACCCGCCGAATGAAAACGGTCGTCAATGGAGTCGAAGACGGCCCGAGGTTAGTGATAATATATTATAATATTATATCGATGTAATAAATAAGTACGACCCACCGACGCGTTATGCATAACTTATTATTATTATACATATATTATTATTTATTACTAAACCGCTGTGTTATACAACGCGCGTTGGAACTGATAAATATTGCGCGTTGTCGTCAATACGATTTTCGGAAATGAGTTTCATTTCGGCGCCGAGTAATATTAATAACGAGAACGGATAAAATCCATTACGCGCGTCGCGTTCGTCGCCAAGTCGTCTATATTAGGTACGCACACTCTTATAGTCATATATGTGTTTATTTATCCGATCGTTTTCTATCGCACGCGCTGAATTTACGCTGTTCGTCTAGTGGCGCGACTGGGCTAAATTGGGCCCTAGTGTCGTTTTGAAGGGAGGGCCCTATAATTTATGTTCTTTTACAATAATATACTTATATACTATTATACAATAGTGTTCATTTAAAAAGTGCCTACTAATCCGCTGGGCGAGCCCGAGCGCCGAGTAGCGAGTATAGTAGTAGTGAATTCGACGGCCACTCGGTCGAGCGAATGAGGGATGCGACGCAAGGTCGCAGTAAGCGTGGCCGTGTGGCCGCCGTGACGGGACGACGACGCGGTCGCGCGCCACGGACGGAACTCCGGATACCGCGGTAACGATTCTCGGTAAACAAAAAACCGTTACGAAAAAAATCACTTTCCATGATTCGTGAATAATTCTAATTGGCCGTTCGTTTTTTTAACCGTTTCGGTCGATGCGGGGGACGCTGGGATTACCCTTCCGCCGTTGCTTCAGTCTTCGTCGGTTCGCGTTTATGTGGTGGGCTTCTCCGAACGGGTCCGTGTTTCGAGATTTTTATGCCGACCGCCATAGTCTCGTTTCACGGTTTCTACAATTCCTTTCGCGGCGATGGTAATAGTATTTATCGATGAATAATCGCACGTCTCACGGCGGTCGCGTGGGTGGAACCAAATTATTTGTCGCTTAATTTACTACCGTACCGTCGGCATATTCGGTGTTTAACGTATTTTTCCTATCGTATCGCCGCCGTCGCGTCCGGTGCGCGATCCATTACGCGAGTGTAATGGCCGTCGCCTTCGGAGTTTCAAAGATTCCGTCGAGGCTCGGACGACGTCTAACCCAAGCCGGTAAAGGCTTCGAGTGTGCGTTTTTTGACGTCGTCGTTTCCGTATTTTCTGTCTCGTTCGCGGTCGCGGTGCCGTCAAAAACAAACGTATCATAGTATAATATCGTGGTTCGCGCGAGTAATGAAATAATCGTTCCGTCGGTGGTGTTTTTATTCGAGTGTACCAGCACGAAATACGTTGTGAAATGTTTCGGCCCCGCCGAATGAAAACGGTCGTCAATGGAGTCGACGACGGCCCGAGGTTAGTGATAATATATTATAAAATAACGTATATCGATGTAATAAATAAGTACGACCCACCGTCGCCAAGTCGTCTATATTAGGTACGCACACTCTTATATTATAGTCATATGTTTATTTATCCGATCGTCTTATATCGCGCGCGCTGAATCGCAAAGTCGTTCGTTATAGTGTTGGTAATGTGGATTTGGCACAGCTTAAATAACATCCGCGGCGGATGGAATTACATGTTATACGTATCTTGGGTCCACACTAGTAAAAATTTACGCTGTTCGTCCAGTGGCGCGACTGGGCTAAATTGGGTCCTAGTGTCGTTTTGAAGGGAGGCCCTATAATTTATGTTTTTTACAATAATATACATATACAATAGTGTTCATTCAAAAACATTATTGAGTAGCAAATCTAGTCGCTGTTCAGGTGAAAAACAATAATATCTGGTCTATAAGGTGTCTATATGATAAAATACATCTTTTAATAAATATAGATTGCTCTTAATATTTCCTTCGAAATGTATTCTGTGGGTTGGATAATTATTATGCATATTAAAACCTAATAATATGAAATAAAAATAATTAATCACCAATATAATTGGTACTTATATTTTAAAATAGATACCTATTCATTTACTATTCAATGTAACCAAAGATAAATTTATAATTTGTAATTACATTATACTTTTTACAGTCAATGCTTATTAATAATAATATTATCTAACCCAGCCTATATTTATTTAATCCAGACTTGCACATTGCACTTTAATACAAATTGACAGCAAGTAGGTAATATAAACATATTATCTACTATAAATTAGTATTATTTTATAAAGTAAAAATAAAAACAAAACAATTGTCATAGGTAAATATTAACTCATAAATTAATACAAAATATAATAATTTAATATATTAAGTATTTAAATTAATTAAAAACAATCTAGTGTATTCAAGATTAACAATGTATGAAAACACATACAGGTAATACAGTAAAAACTTTGCTTGTAATATTGAAGTTTTGGTTTGTAATACACTGTATTACTTTAGGTATCAGGAGTAATCAATCATTAAATTTGAAACATTTAATTCTAAATCTTGAGATAGGGTACATCAATATAATAAATAAGTAGGTATTAGTACAACATTTTAGCTGTAAAATTACATAATTATAAATTGATATCATTTTTATAAACATGTTAGGCATTTATTAATAAGCTTACCTGCAGTAATCATGAGTATTTTGTTCATTATCAATTTGAGACATAGATGACTTAAGCATTTTATCATTTGAGATATTAAATTCTGAATCTTTAGAAACATCAATAAAATAAATAAATAGGCATTAATACAAGTAATACAACATTACAAAATTTAGCAACACAATTATTACATTATTATAAATTATCATTATTTTTAGAAAATGTAATGAATTTCAAATAGTTTACCTGTAGTAGAATCATAAATATTTTGTTTATTTTGTTTAGGTATATTGTTTGTTTATTTATTTTGTCCACCACTCAGAATTCATTGTTTTATTCATTGTAGAAGAGTTGATACGATAATTGTGTTTGAGGATTCTTGAGGGAAAAATCATACAATGTTATTTATATGAGTACTGATAGTACCCAATATCAACAGTAGTAGTCTGGCAAATAATTTTTTTTTTCAAATTAGTTTTCATGACAACAAAATCTTGTCAATGAAACCGATTTCGACTGTAATGACCACTGACTGCTGTTGTAGAATAAATTATTGTTATTTTAAGACAGATATCATTGAAAAACACAATTTCATACATAACAATATAGTATAATTTATTTATATTAGTAAAAATATAATAGTTTCTCTAAATACTATCTAACAGTGTTAAACATTGTCTGGTGTATATCAAATAACTACACAACATATTCAAATCCATACAATTACTATATGCTTAAACATAACAAAAGGCTACATATGTAAATTACTTGAAATAACATCTCTTAATAATAATGATATCAAATTATGGATCATTCGATGAGGTTTAAACATAGAAACTAAAATTAATACGGTAAATCAGAAGAACACGAACACAATGATTGGGATCATAATAATACATGACTAATTAAACTCTTGAACATAATTTCAACAAATATTTTTGAAGCACCACAATAGTTTATAATGAACTTATGAATATATACAAACATTGGTACATATTATTATGCATGTACTGTTGATGTTGTAAATCTAAATACATAAATATACAAAATTCAATATTTTCGATCAAAAATACATACTTATTTAACATTTAGTATTGCAGAATAATATTGGCTAAATAATGTGTCTATTATATATAAAGGCTACATATATATATATAAATATTTAAAAAAAATACTACTCCAAACACGACATAGTCAAAATAATATTTATACGATCATTTCTTATGAGAATTCTAGTAGAGTATTTTCTATTCTCAGACTTTCTATCGACATTATAATAATTTCGATTACAATTAATAGGTACAGCATAAGTATTTTTTATATTTTTTCACATCTCTGTGGTTCGTATGGGTACAAATTACTAAAGCTCACAGTATACACAGGTTATCACAGACAATATGTAATTTTTTTTCATATAATTTTATTCTAATATTATTTAGTATTGGACCAAATGTTGGTGTTTTAGGAATTACACATGTAAAATTACATTTTATTGAATAATTATAATATATATATACCAAATTATATATAAAAAAAAACAAAGTAGAACTCATTTGCACAGAACAAAAATAATTATTTGATTATTTCAAAGAAAATACTAATATGGCAGAAAACAGAAATCATATTTATCAAAATACCCATCTTTTATCCGGAATTTGGCAACAGTAAAGATTTTGAAGAAAGTACAAATAAATTTACCAGAAAGAAAATTACTGGTTATACATTTGAAAGCTAAATAAGGATTTTACAACTAGTTGATAACATAGGTAGTTTTGTTCTTAATATTTAATTTATATTGCTTATCTAATAGACATAACTTAAGAAATCAAACATTGAACTGAAACATAGAAGGAGCCGTTCTTTTCAGAACAAATGGCTGAAACGAAAACCTAGGGCCTAATGGAGCAATTGGTAAGGATAGTACACTAGAAGGTTCAACATCATTGTCATGTTTTGGAAAATTAATAGTTTTTAAAGGTGGATCGATAGGCTTTTTACTAGGACTAACTGATGATGCTGTTTTATTGATGGTATTGAAATCATGATTAATTTCTGGTTTGAGTATGTCTACTACTTTTTTGGGAGTTTCTTGATCAATCGGTACTCTTCTAGGGGGTAAAGGTGGAGCAAATTTTCTTGGTGGTATAACTGGTCTGAATGCCTTATCTATTTTACTCAGTCGCGGGGGTACAGGAGGAACATCGTTAGGATTTTTACCGAAAGTGACTGGCGAAAAGACAGAATCATCTGTTTCTTTTTTATCCATCTGGATAACTAGAGAAGTTGACGAACCCAATTTTCTTCTACCTTGTACATCCATATCTTTGGATGACACTGATGGTACGCGTATTTTGGGTTTAATACCAGGTGACTTGAGATTTAAGTCTGGCCATTTACGGGGATACTTTAAAGGCTTCAACGGTTTCGTTTTCGGTTCAATTTCTACAGATTTATCATACAAATATTTCTCGACTTCTGTATTGTCCCTATCATTAAACGGATTTAGGTTTTCTATAAATTTTCTAATTTTTGGATCCACATTTAAACAATAGGGTTGATTTTGATATTGCTGAATTTCTCCAATATTTTCAGCCACTTTTCGCCGCTTATGAAAATTAATTAAATCAGGGCTGTTCTTCCAACTGTCTGAATTACCTTCTTCAATGTGTAATATAGTTGTCAAATACATACCGATAAACGGTACACATGGTGGGTTTATACTCCTTAATTTATCTTTATACTTCTTGAAATGATTATCACTAAATTCCCGAGCATCTACAAGAGCTTTTCCAAGTCTAGCGGTGATAGCTGCCATTGTATTTTGCAACCGAAATATTGCAGATGAACTCATGGCAGAATGAATACTTAAAACTCCGTTAAAATTATTAAGTTCATCTAATGCCATCATTATTTCAATAAACCTAGATACAACTGCAACTCTCTCTTCAAAATTTTCACATTCGACAATAAATTTTTCAATCCAAAAAGTAAAATTTGTCGTATGTTTGCTTAACCGTAATAAATTTGGCGAATTTATCTTTTTATCTTCTTTAGTCCATACAGTTCCGACTAGTTCTGACGGTTTAACTGCTCTATAATATTCAGATTCAATAAGAGTCAATTGTCTGGCAAACTCTAATGGGTGAACAAGTAATATGTTAAATTCTTCATTTTCATTAAAATCCATATGATGTTCAATTGGCGGAGGTGGAGAGTCAAATGCAAATGTTATTTCTTTTTGAGCTTCAGTAGTCTTTCTCTGAAGTATTTTAATTACGGAATCGGCCCATTTTTTCATTGACTTTCCATTAATTGAATCTAAGAACGCATATAGTTTATCCAGCAAATTTTGCTCGCGTTGATAATCATAATAATGATAGTCGACCCAGTGTCTAATGACGTTCAACACTCTAAATTGAACAGGAATTAAATATTCTTTTTTATATCTTTTATTTTCATCTCTGAGACTTATAGAATCCATAGTATCATCAAAAGGCTCAGGAATATTGTATCTTTCAATTAAAAGATCCAATAATTCATGAGGTGAACAAAAACTACGATAAGTTGTTAAAAATGTTTTTACAAACTTTGGATCTGCATAAATATGATAAGTCAACCTCTCAATGAGTTTAATCAAAGTAGCCCCTTTAATAAGCGGAACGCCATTATTTTCTTTTTCTTCGAAAATTATATTCAAATCAGAATCAGGCTCTACAAATCTATAATTATCCGTTGAAGGCAATCTCAGAGGAAATTTTTTATCTTCATCGTGCAGTATACTGTTTAATGTTCTGTCTAACATACTTTTAGTATTCAGCATCACTAAATCAGCCATCCAATTTGCTTTTTCTTGACAACTACTTGCAACTAATACTATTGCCGGCTGAAGTCGAGGAACTATTTCAAAAAAGTTTTTTGTTTCTTCTGTATCTTCTCTATCAACAATTTCCACTTTTCTAATAAATAATTTTTCTTTCAGTTTAAATTCTGACATACTACCAACAAGTTGAGAGCTCACTGCTACAGAATGTCTCCGATTATTAGATTTACATAAAAGAAGAATTCCATCAAATAATATGGCTTTACGTTCTGAACAACGTTTACCTCCGCTTGATATTTTTTTAAGTAGGCCCTCTCTGATAAACTCCGTACAACATTGTCCCATATCTTTGCCATCCCAACCATCTACTGATTTTTGAACTTCGTTCAGTTTTTCGATTGCTAACAACCGTCTAGGAATAGCATTAATTTTTAGACCAAATTCTTTAACATTATCTGGTAAATTGACTTTATTGGCAACTGTTGTCATTTGCAATTGGAGAGGTCTTAAGATTCCTTCTACTTGTTCTAAACATTCTTTATCGAGTTGAGATGGAGAAAGTTGATGTAAAATTTTTATATACTCAAAATAAAGTATACAATGCCATAAAGGTAATAGTAACAGTTTTGGAAAATAATATTTTACAGCCTCTCTAAAACCATATCCAGCTGATGTTAGTATGTTTGACACTTCTGGATTATTTAATAATTTCGAAAATATGTTCCTGCATTGTTTTTTAACAATATCATTAGCATACCGGGCAAATACGTCAAATTCTGCCGCTTCGGCCAATTCTTCAATACAACAACCAACTGTAGCAGATTTATCTTCTGCAATTTCTAATATGTCTTCAATGGAGCTTAAAAATAATCTGGTGGCTTTATAAATATCTGAAATATTATTAAACATATTATCCAATTCTTCACTGCTACCAATTGGAATGATACGATCGATTTCATCTTTGAAAATTTTTAAAATTAAATGTAAATCTCTAACGAGTTGTCGTTCATCATGCATTAAATCTCTAATGACTTCTTCATAAGTAGTAGTTCTTTGAATTTTGTCTATACCTAATGTTGACAGATTCAAGTCATTGTCATCATCGTGCTGGCCAAACAAATCCATTAGTACTGTATCACTACATATTGCAACGCGAAGGTCTTGGAAACCGATTTCTACGCGATGTATGTTTTTTACATAATTACCCGCTAATTTTAATATGTCTGCCGCAATGTATTCTAAAACTGCTGTTATGTACAAAGATACCTGATAGTCCAACTTGTATTGTAATATTTCTCTTTGAACTAAATTGTGAATTTTATCAGTTGGTAACACCAAAGGGTTTTTTTTCTTGGTTTTTTCCAACGCATCTTTTGCATCTCTAATGGCCCATTTCTCGATCGGCTTGGGGAATGATTGTTTTACTTGGTCCTCGATGTCTTTCACGGTTTTCGGTTGTGTCGCCCGCAATGTGAGTATCTCCAGACATTGTATCACCAACATTTCGACGTACTCTAACGCCTCGTCACTAGCCGTCAACGACGGGTGCACTTGTTCGATGACCTTCCTTAACGATCCGATCAGTAGTCCATTCCATTTCGACGGGTTGCATTGTATACAGATACATTTTTGGAGTTCCGCTTTAGAAAGAGAGAGAGAGACCATTTGTTCGCCAGTAATGAACGCTACGTACTTACCGGGCGTTAAATATGGCTGGGCTCAGACTGTTCCGCCGTTTATACCGAACGCCAAATCCCTCATGACCGCGTCTGCCAGGGACTTTGTCAAACGCACGATTCGGAATCAAGACAATCACGATGTATTTCGATCGTTGTTAGTCATTTTTTACACCGGACACTTTCTAACGGACGCGACATTTGGTCAGGTGAAAACAATAAATTCACGGGCAAAAAAAAACAATGTACACAAATGACTGTCATCTACGCCCGCGGATAATACACAAAACAACAACAACAACAACACACGATTATACACCTATAACATGATTAATTGGTAAACACCGTAGATCGCATAATCAAAACACAACGACGAATAATAATAATATTATAATATTTTCGTTCAAATACGACTGTGGGATACGACTTAATGATAATTGATAAGCCGAATTCGTATTATTGTTTGGTTTTTTATCAAGTCTTTATTATCAGGTTCTTTTCTACGTCGTCGTCGTCGTCGTCTTTAAGGCGGGACGTCTGTGACATTCCGTTCCAATGGAACTACTGTTTCATGGAACAAAAGGTTAATTTGGATGCAATTATTATGTGTCGACTACGCCGCCCCGCAGGCTAATTTAACTGTAATTTTCGACGTCCACACATACAAATCAAACGTCCTCTTTGTCGCGTGTCACGAATCGTCGGCATATAGCTTTTGTTATCTTTTCGGTGATTCACAAGCACTCTTGCTGGCACTACATTCGAATTTCGATTCTGAGGGTCGACTGTTTTCCGTAGGGCTTCTTTGAAATTTTTTTTAGCGAACGCCTGTAATAAAATCAATATTCGTTTTTCAAGTTTCAGTGTTAGGTACATCGGACGAATCGAAAAACATGCGAAGTCATACGAGCCTCTGCCGGAAAAGGCTCAGATCATTATAATTATTGTAAAAACAGTTATAGTATTGTCGTTGTGTTATTATTGGTGCCGGCTACGGGCGGTCGCTGTTTTTAAAAACCGACTAAAACCCTGGTTGCACACTACTTGCGTAGTTGCGTCCCAATATTAATATTGATAAATCGATAGTCTATTTGCGTCCCCAAAACTAGGACGCATTTCGGTTATGAAGCAAAAATTTTAAACGTATTTTTACTATTTATCATTCACTACTATTACAACTATTTGCTAATTTAATTATTAGATATATATTTTTTTAAATGAATTATTTTATGAAACACCCAAATATATATATATACTCGTATATATAAATCCATTGACTTATTAATTCAATTTCAAACCAATACATAATTATATATATTATAATGTGATGAATAGTGTCTCAAAACCGATCAATAAAAACAAACAACCAATTACGAAAAGGGAAAAAAGATTTTTAGAGCCCGAATTAGACAAGTTAAATTAATATTAGTAATTTATATATTATATCTGTGCAAATACCTGAAACTGTTACCTATGATGCACACTATAAATAATAACGCCATAAAACATATATATAAAATATATAAAAAAAACTGTATTAATTTATATATAACCCCGAGAAAACGGCCGATTGGCAACAAGATCTATAAAGATCTTTATGGATCTTGGGTTGGCAACCCTGCTGTTAAGTAATGGGAGATCTAATTGATTATGAGAACAAAGAACACCAGATTTACCCTGGATCAAGGCATCA